>CM055733.1:4443301-5012210 GCA_029465975.1 Dallia pectoralis
AAGTCTGTTTACACACTCAAGGAATTTTTTCGGACCCCAAGCAATGTCTAGATGAGTGCGCAGATTTTTTTAAAGAAGAGAAATGTCCACGTTCATGTTTCAAATTGATCAATAGAGAAATATTTAGTTTTATATACAGTTGTGCAAAAGATGAGTGTAAGAGCCATTTATATCCATCTTTAGTTAGGTTAATTTAGAAATTATTTATTTTAGCCACTTGGGGGAGTATTGCACTGGGTGTGGCACATCACTGGGAATTAATGTATGTTTACAGGTGTGACTATCAACTAAGGAAGGTGTGGATGGAGGGGAACACACGGTTCTTACCGTAGCCCTGAGCACGCACTCCACCACCAACAAGCTACAGCACTTTATTAATCAGCACTTGGTGAAGTACTATTTTATGTAGAATACTCCCTTTCTACTCCTTCTAATAAACGAGAATACCACCCAATGAGAATTAATGGCTGGACCTAAGATCTTTCTGCTACGCGTTGATAACACCATGTCCTCCATGTCGAGGCTTATAGGATAGCCTCGACAATAAGCAATGTCCAGTTATAGTACAGGATGTTCACCGTGGACTTTCATATCAGAGCCAATAGTGTCCAGGGTGGGTGATGTGTGGGAAGCTGTTCATGTGGCAAGATGTTTTGGCCTTGATAGACCATAGCTTTCTGCCAGAAAGGAGAGTCCTGAATAGCCCGTTTCCCGGATGGCCACAGTCTTTGCTGCCCGCCTCAGTGACCTGATTTGATAGTCCATCCACACACTATTACAACATACACTATGAGCACACACACTCCACAGACAACATATACATCATGCATTAATGAGTTTTATTGTGAACATTAATGTTTTGTTGATGCATGCAATTATAAGCACTGTAATTGCCTTTTAGAAGTTAGAGGTAGCATTGGTATTCTAGGTTGTAAAGACAATAGCTAGGAAGTGAATATGTATTTCAAGGTGCTCACAGTTGCATTTTATAATGTTTAAAAATATTCGGAATATGTAGTGTCTAAAACATTTTTCATTCGCATTCTTTAATTTAAATTATTATTTATTATGGACTATTATTCTGAAGCCGAAGCAAGGAATCGCTGTGGATCCGCAGTTGAACTCTAACATGCCCAGCTGTTGTTTAGCAACTGTTGCGAAGGAAACGTGTTGTCAAACAAACCATTTCATCGACCTTCCGTACTAACACTGCACTGATCGGAACATCGAATTAAACGTTAGGGCAAGCTAGTAAATAAGTAAATAGAGTACGCGTTTTAGTTTGTTGGTGTGTATTTTGCAGCAATGTCGACTACTGTGTTTCCACCAGAAAGTATATACAACCTTATTCCAAGAGACGAGGTTAAAACTGAGAAACCACCAAGGTATGGTTTATGGAATAGTCTGACTCCATTAATATTAGTAATACCATAAAAAGCTATTACACATTATAACACATTTATACAATGCCAAACATTTATGCCCTGCACACAGGCTGCCGTTTTTTGTGTCACTGTACCTAACAAGTTAGCACCATCTTTACAATTGTCTGGGTTATAGATGGGCACGGTTTCTTGAATAGTCGATTATTTGTGATTAAGTTAGTATCAAATACTGAGTAGGCTACAGTTCGCAAATAATAAGCCCGAACATACTTTTTCTAAATTCAGTTTAAATTACAATCGAGAATGTTCTTTTCTTAGACAAACAGCCCTTGAGCCGACGTTACGTGAGAAGGATTTTTTAATTCCAATATCCGATTGCTATTCCCATAACGAAATGATATCCACTGCTCATCAGAAGCATGGAATACTTTGTTGCCTCAACCGGCAAAGTGAAAGTTGAGTTTCTGACTGGGTGTTTGTAAAAGCAGATGATGTAAAAAAAGCTTTTAAAATACATTTGATCGAGTGAAAGGACTGCACAGAAGGGCTTCAGATTAAGTTTTTGTACTTGTAAAATGTTGATTTATCTGACAGTTTATTGTCTTCATTTTCAAGGTATATGTCAAAGTTTAGGACACATGTTAGGCAAGAGAAAAGACTGAATAAGTCTTCCAACAAGACTATGGGACCAGCAAAAGTAGACATGCCTTCTCCAGAAAAATATCTCATCAAACATTCCAAGGAACCCAAACTTCCTGAAAGTAAGCAATATAATATGAAATATAACCACTTTCCTGAAAGTTTGCAATATTTCTGGAGGTCGTTTCCTAACTTTGTTTATGTTGATTTGTCCTTAGAGACACATTTTTCATATTTGGATGATGAGATTCTTAAGAAACCAAGCATACCTTCAAAAGTGGAATTTCCATTTATGGGCATTCAAACCAAAAAGGACTTTGTAAAGGCAAATGCCTATGAGAACATAATGGCAGTGCCCAAGAAGCCACAGCCAATCTATGCTGACACTAACACTGGAGACAAACAGCTGCTGAAAAATTCTGGACTGGTGCCAAATTACATCAAGAAAAAGGTAGACTTGCCACAGCATTGCTTTTGCTTAGTGAATCCTTCTAGTTATCACGTATACTGTCCGCTATTGTTAAAATATATTTTTTGTTGTCTGAATGAAGGTATGTTTTAAAATAATTATAATCTTTAAATGTCTGCTTTTGTTGTGTGTCAAGTGGGCATACCATTTGTGCCATATCTGTATTTGTAATTGTTATTTGAAGAATGATGTAACCTTAATGTTATATTTTGTCATGTTAACTAGAAGCAGAACCTATACAACTATTCGCCCATCTCTTTTTCTAGGACTTTGGAAAGACCCCTGAGTACCTGCAGCAACGTGCTGAGGAGGTGAGAAGAGCTCAAGAGGAGTATAATAGTTATGTCAAGGAGCACATGAAACAGGGGGCCATGAAACAACTCTCAGATGATGAAAGAAATCAAATTCTACAGGTAAACAATATAGGTCCTTAGAACCAAGCCAGGGGACCTGTGTCCAGAATCTTAAAGATGCTTTACATTCATGTATTTATGTTTTTGATTGGTTTCTATCAATGTATTAAATTGAGTATTCATTAATGAAGCAGCTAGGACAGAGTGTTATATTTGTGTTTGTTCATTTTGACACTTGCTAGAACATTTCTGTTATGCTGAGATTCATGGGCCTATTTTCATTGTTTCTGAGCAAAAACAGAAAACTGACCTTTTTTGCCTGTGTTACTGATGGTTCATCCTCTGTTAAGGGGTTGAAGAACAACTGGGGTGAGCTGCACCACCAGTACCAGGGACTATCTGTTGTCACTGACACCACCCCCAAGAAGTACCGCAAGGAGCGTCTGGAGCTGGAGATGAAACAGCTAGAGAGGGATATTAATCTCATTGAGAGATACAAGACCATCTATATTTCCAACAACTAACACATGACACCTCTTTAGAGTCATTGACAAATTACACCCATATAAGCAGATATTAAGCAAAGGAAACATCCCTGATATTTTCTCTCACAGGGAGACTTTTATGTCACAATATTTTCGAAAATTAAATAAAATAATAATAAAATGCATTTTTCTTGATTCAATTTAACCTTTACTTTGTCGTAAGTGCTGTATTTCTTCATGAAACAGGATACAGGATATCAGATGTTTCTGATTATCAATTCCTTTACGGATGTCTTATTGTGCCATGCATTGGTCAATTTAGAAGGAGTGTACCACAACAATCTCCTCTTTTATGTTACAGTAATGACTTCAGCATGACTGCACAGAACGCTTGCCTTATTTTGAGTTTAACCAATAATTGCACAATGAAAAAGGTTAAATAGGCCAACAGAAGAACGATTTTTGAAAAACACGATGACACTGAGGAACTTCACATTTTTGGCACTCCTAATATATTATCTTACATATTATTTTTGAGGAAATATTTGGGATTACCAGAGAACTGTCTCCACCTCTTTTCTTCCATACCATTCAGTGCTTGTCTGCTGACTTCATTCTTTTTGGCATTACGGTAAACCATGGCAGAATGCAAACAACCCAGAGGCACAGGAATGAAAGGAGCAATTGTGGTAAACAAAGGAGGAATTGTGGTAAATATTTTGAAATATTATTATGTAGTGGACTGTTGTAATATGTCTATATTAATACCAATTATTTCTACTGTAAATTTGCTAAAGTTTAACGATTTGCAGCAGATTTTAGTATATCAAATGAACGTATCCTGATGACCAAAAGCATCATGACCAATCACAGGTCAAGCGATTAACGTTGATCATCTCCTAACAAGGGCACATGTCAAGGTCTGGGTATATTAGATGGTAAGCATACTAACAGTTCTCATAGTCAATATGTTGGATAGAGACAATTGGGTAGATATAAGACCTGAGCGACTTTGACAAGGGCCACATTTTTATGGCCAGACAACTGAGTCAGAACTTCTCTGAAACATGTGGGATGCTCCCGATCAGCAGTGGTGAATATCTACTAACAGTACTCCAAGGAGGGACAAGGCACAGACCGGCGACCGAGGCTCATTAATGTGCAAGGGCAACAAGGACTATTCCTTTGGTCTGATCAAACAGGTCTATTGTAGCGAAGTTACAGAAAATGTTATGGTTATGGAAGGAATGTGTCACAACAAACAATGTATTGCATCCTGCTGCAACATAAGGGTTGCCATGATGTCCACTGTGAAAGCGCCCACAATAGGCATGCAAGTATCAGAACTGGACCTTGGAACTGTGGAAAAAGGTCACCTGGTCCGATCAGTCCCTTTTTTACATGACATGGACAGCTGTGTAAATGTGTGTTTACCTGGGAAATTATGTCATCTGGATGCACTGTGGGACGACAACGATATACCTTTCATATTACGGTATTCTCTGATGGCAGTGGCCTCTTTCAACAGGATAATGCGACCTGCCACACTGCACAAATTGTTCAGGAATAGTTTGAGGAACTTGATGAAGAGTTCAAGTTGTTGCCCTGCCCTCCAAATTCCCCAGACCTCTATCTGATTGAACATCTGTGGGATGTGCTGGACCAACAAGTCAGATCCATGGGGGTCTGGAACCTGACAGGGCTTGAAGGATTGTAGGTCATAATGTTTTGGCTCAGTGTATTCTATTGGACTTTTTTAGTTGATGCTTTCAGGGAACTTTGAAAGCACTCGCTTATCTATGTTTTTTTTTCTCATATCGTAGATTGAAGATGATTGGACCGGATACAATTTAGAACTTTTCACATATCCAGAGCATTACCATGAAGATATAGAGAGTGTTTACATTCCACATGGGGTCATCGTGGACAGGTAAATATTTTATCTGTGGAAAATTTCTAAGAATGGTTTAACTAATAGAACTAATTTACTGGATTTAAAAGTCTGCAGACCTAAAATGCCAGGTTTTTGTGAAAATTTGACAAACATAAGTAATGTCAGAACGTTTTCCACCTTTATTGTGACCTATAACTGGAACAATTCAATGATGAAGAGGCATTTCTTTCAAGGGTTGTGTAGACTTTTCATATCCACTGTATTTATAACATTGTAGTAAAAAATGAGTTCATTAAGGATCCGAATATCACCATCCTTTTAATATCACTTGAGCCACTATTCTCATCCTCATGGTGTGCTTATTTGCCTGCTGTCATTTACATTACCACATGTAATTAGGAAGGCTGTTTTACAAAGCATTGAGGCAGAGAAGTTTCTAAGAAAATGTACTGAGTTGAAAAGGACTCAATAAACTATTGTTTTCGTCTGTGTGTCTGTCATACTAACTAGGCTATTATCTGGTATCATGTGATGCCCCACCCCCCAACCCCCGATATGTAATTACTTACACTACACAGCTGTATATGTCTGGGATAACCTGAATTATGTTGTAGGACAGAGTGTCTGGCTCGACACATCACGGATGACATTGGGGACCACGACATGGTAGTGCTGTGTGTTCTAAAGGGGGGGTACAAGTTCTGTTCTGATCTAGTGGAATTCATAAAGGTACAGTGCCGTAACTCCAATAAACACCTGAAGACCAGAGTAGAATTCATCAGGCTTAAAAGCTACCTAGTAAGTAACCACCCCTACCACACCAACACAGGCACAGTCGTTCATACACTGAGCAGAATATATGTTCTTAAACCTTTTCTGAAAAGGCTCTTGAATCAATCCCTTGTAACAAAGAGATAAACATAATAGAAATGTGTAAATGTTATGTATTTAAGTGTTGTATGCCTTTTGTGCGCACAACATGTTGTTTATATGTCTGCCAGGAGGTGTTGTAGGTTGCCAGACAGTTGTCCCTAGTATTCAATTAAGCAATACATGTTCTGTTACATTTTACATCTCTGTTTGTTGGGGGCAAACCTCTTAAATATAGATCCCATCAAGATTTTTATATTTAGAAAAATAGCTGTTATTTGGTTATACTGTATATATGTGCATTATAATGTCATGCTTGCCTTTATTCAGTTTTTTGGAAAATTAATGTAAAAAAATAAAAACGTAATCCAAGCCACACATTAATGTACAAATTATTCAGTATGACATTGAAATGGATCTGTAGAAAAAATCGACTGTTCCCAGCTTTTAGCAAATGTTTAGTGTTAATGTCAATGGAAGTAATATATATTAATCTTTACAGAGCTTTACAGAGATTAATAAAAAATACAGTTTAAAAATACAATTTTTATACACAGAAGCAATATGTTTCAGCATATTCACACTCAAAAGTTAATATTTACTGTGAATTTATGCAAGACAGATCTGTATCTGTCACATATCATATATTTTTTCTTCTGTAGAATGATCAATCAACAGAGGACATGCACATCATAGGAAGTCAAGATCTATCTGTTCTAAGAGGAAAGGTATGTATAGGCTACCAGTCCCATTAACCTATATTACTACATTCTGTTTTCTCATTCTGCACTGCATTCTGTCATGTGCCACACTGGAAAGTTAACAAAAGAAGCGGGTACTTTGATGTATGTTACAGTATTCAATAAATTGCATATGATTTGTATGAACATTCATTTTAACCGGATGCATTTCTATAATTTTCTATAATTCTTCCATTGTTATTGCGCCCATAAACAAGCATTAAGCATTACAATGTACTTCAGTGTAAAGTATTTGAGCACAAAATAATTTTTTTATATAATGCCATGTTCAAAATCTTTCCACAAGGAAGAGCTCCCAGCTTTACAGTATTTACAGGCTCATTGGAAATGCATCAGTGTTCTGTTTTGTGAAACAGAGGTCAAAGAAACATTTCTAAAACATATTCAAATAAGGTATTAAAACATAAACCGTTTCTTTTAAATTTAACAACATTTTAACCCATTGTATCCCTAAAGGGCACAGTAGCCCACGATTCAAGTGCATCTATGGTGTGTGGTAACAATTATAGCTTGACTATACGAGATAACTAAATATATTGCTGTTAAAAAGTGTCTACCAAATTACACTTATGGACTGGAATGAATTGAGTAAAACCTAGCGACTGCATGTCATGGCGAGTTCGTTCAGCTGGTCATACATTTTAGGGTTTTTCTCTGACAACCATCCTCTTTGTGCACTCTTCATAAAAGTTGCTTTGTTAGTGTGCAGCCTTCACCATGATTGAGAATGAATCCCTCATGACGGAGAATGAACCCTTCGTAAGGATCATTTGTACCAAAAATTAAATACAATAAAACATGTTTTAGGAGGTAATTACTAATCCCTCACTATCCTCTAGACTATCAAAAATACAATTACATGTTAATTTATGTCAAGTGATCTCAAAAGATGACAATTGAGTGGTGTTGGGAGTGATGCTTCTTTTTGGATGGAATGTAGTCCTGCGGTGCATAGTTTCTGTATCAGTATATTTTAGACAAAAGAGGACAAAGAAAATGTCATGTTATTTCTTGCAGAAACATCTTAACACACTATTTGCTCCGTGTAGGAGGTCACCAAGAATAGCTGTCAAAGACAAACAAATTCATTAAACGAAGGAACATCAATCTTCTCTTAGTGGCTGCAATATCAGCATCATGTCATCCTCTAACAGCAGACCTATACTGTTTCAGTCATTGAGACATGTATCAATCATAAAGTGTGCCCATTGTTACGGACATGCACTCTGGCCGAACAGCAACTAGGGTTATCGACAATACGTACCACCATTTACTTCATTATATTTAAATCATAAATGTCATCATGGAAAGTTGATCAATGTTAGTTTAAATATGTGTAGTTTAAACTGTGTCTCTCTTTCCTCTTCTTCCTGTTTATAGTGTTATATAACATGGTTCAGGTGTATTATATAGGCTCAGAACATTAGCCTCCTGCCTGCATTCTCTTATAGTGCTCACCTTAAACAACATATACACTTGACTGGCCACCCAAAGAGTATCATAAAGACAGGGCAAAAAAGCTATTTTTTGAACCTCTGCACTAAATAGTAGTCTTTTAGAAATTGGCTCAGTTTTAGTGACAACTGTGCATTATATGGTAGTCAATTGAAATGTCTAGGTATCTTTTGGAACTAAAATCAAATAAGCTTGTCACTAAGAGCAGTCTACTATGAGTGAAGAGTTTGAATTTGTTGTGTTTCTGTGTAGGTTGTTTTGATATTACAGTTTACAGAAGTTAATAATGTTTCTCTTCTTTTTATTTTTTTTTCATGGAACAAAGAATGTCTTGATTGTAGAGGTAAGTAAAGTTATTTCATATTTTGTGTATACTTACTAGCCACTTCATTAGGTACACCTTTTCAACTGCTCATTCATGCAAATATCAAATCGACCAATCACGTGGCAGCAACCCAATCTATTTAGGCATATACACATGGTCACGACAATCTGACAGAGTTTAAACCAAGAATCAGAATGGAAAAGAAAGGTTTTGTGACTTTGAACATGGCATGGCTGGTGGTGCTAGACGGTCTGGTTTCAGTATTTTAGAAAGTACTGATCTACTGGGATTTTCCCTAACAAGCATCTCTAGGGTTTACAGAGAACAATGGAGAAGAAGAAAAAGAGAAAATGTCCTGTGTGTTAAGGTGTATTACAGACCAGACCCAAACAAAGCACAGAGACACGGAAGGTGGGGAAAAATAAATGAGGTTTATTTTAGAGACGGTGGTCTGGAGATGATGAATAAACAAAACTGGTTGAGGGTGTCCGGACAGCAAGACTGGTTGATGGTTTGGTTTGCTGGTGGTCGAGGAAAAACACTTGGTTCAGTTCTGGAAACAAGGAGAGAAAAAAGAGAATAGTCTTAAATAACACTAGGAAGTATTGCACTGGGAATAATTCAAAAGAGTTCTTGGTCGAGTCGTGAAATAGCTACCACTGTTACGGAAGCAACGATCTGATGAGGAGTGGCTGGAAAACCGGGGTAGATATAGTGTTGGTTGATGACTTGATGGGTGGCAGGTGTGAAGGATCCAGGCATGGCAGGAACACATCAGGAGGGGGTGCAGAGACCCACAGGAAAACATGGCCATGACCACAACACTGTGAGCAGCAGTTCTCTGGGTGAAAATACCTTGCTGATGGCAGAGGTCAGAAGAGAATAGTCAGACTGGTTCAAGCGGATAGAAAAGCAACAGTAACTGAAATAACCACTAGTAACAACCAAGGTATGCTAAAGAGCATATTTGAATGCACAACAGGTTGAACCTTGAAGCAGATTGGCTAAAGTAGAATTCGCCAACAGGAAAGCATGGATCCATCCAGCCTTGTCTCAACAGTTCAGGGACCTTAGTACCAATTGAGCATTGATTAAACACCACTGCCTATCTGAGTATTGTTGCGGAACACGTCCATCCTTTTATGACCACAATGTACCCGTCATCTAATGACTACCTACAGCAGGATAACGCGTCATGTTACAAAGCTCACACCATCTCCAACGGGTTTCTTGAACATGACAGTGAGTTCACTGTACTCAAATGGCCTCCACAGACAGCTGATCTTAATCCAATAGAACACTTTGGGATGTGGTGAAATAGAAGATTTGCATTATGGATGTGAGGCGACAAATCTACAGCAAGTGCGTGATGCTATAATGTCAATATTGACCAAATTATTAGACAAATATTTCTAATAACTTCTTGAATCTATGCAACGAAGAATCAATCATCAAGTCTAACGCGGTACTAGCAAGGCGTACCTATAATGAAGTGGCTGGTAAATGATTATACATGTATACTTATACAACCCCAATTCCGAGAAAGTTAGGACAGTATGGGAAATTATAGTAAAAACAAAGAGGAGTGACTTCTTAATGTTTTTCGACCTTCATACAAAAAACGTATAAAGACAATGTGTTGGATATTTCACCTAATCAACTACATAGTTTTTTTAAGGTAAACACTTATTTTGAAATTGATGCATGCAACACGTTCCAAAAAAGTTGCAACAGGGGAATTTTAGGACTAAAATCAATCAAACAATGAAATGTATTTTATAAAGCCCATTTTACAAAAAAGTTGACACAAAGGGCTTTTACAAACACCCCGCCTGAACCCGACAGAGCACACATCAACAAGTTGAATCACTAAAAGATAATACATCACTTTGAGGACAACATTCCCCAAAGATAAAATCGGGAGTATTTGGGGGCTTTTCACCTTCTACAGTGCACAACTTAAAGGTTTAAAGGAATCCGGTCAAACCTCGTTGTGTGGGCAAGGCCGAAAACCACTTCTCAATATTTGAATCTCTCAGCCATCACTGTCTTAAAAACATCCTTGAGTCTGTAATGGATATCCTGACATGGCCTTTGTGAGATTCTCAGCCACATCCATTACCTGCATCAGGACGCCATTTATCAGTAGATAATAGTAACACCCATCCCAGATCCAAATTACCTGAATACTGACACCTGTTTCTTATTGACTCTCATTATAAATAGCCATACCTGCCTTTACTCCAGTGTGAGGTATTGTTTGTCCTTCGACTTGCTAAGCGTTCCTGACTGTGTATATACCTGGTCTAGACTCCTGCATATACCTGGTCTAGACTCCTGCATATACCTGGTCTAGACTACTTCATATACCTGGTCTAGACTCCTGCATATACCTGGTCTAGACTCCTGCATATACCTGGTCTAGATTCCTGCATATACCTGGTCTAGATTCCTGTATAAACCTGGTCTAGACTCCTGCATATACTTGGTCTAGACTCCTGTATATACCTGGTCTAGATTCCTGTATATACCTGGTCTAGACTCCTGTATATACCTGGTCTAGACTCCTATATAACCCTGGTCTAAACTCCTGTATATACCTGGTCTAGACTCCTGTATATACCTGGTCTAGACTCCTGCATATACCTGGTCTAGACTCGTATATAAACCTGGTCTAGACTCCTGCATATACCTGGTCTAGACTCCTGCATATACCTGGTCTAGACCCCTGTATATACCTGGTCTAGACTCCTGTATATACCTGGTCTAGACTCCTGTATATACCTGGTCTAGACTCCTGTATATACCTGGTCTAGACTCCTGTATATACCTGGTCTAGGTTCCTGCATATACCTGGTCTAGACTCCTGTATATACCTGGTCTAGACTCCTGCATATACCTGGTCTAGACTCGTATATAAACCTGGTCTAGACTCCTGCATATACCTGGTCTAGACTCCTGCATATACCTGGTCTAGACCCCTGTATATACCTGGTCTAGACTCCTGTATATACCTGGTCTAGACTCCTGTATATACCTGGTCTAGATTCCTGTGTATACCTGGTCTAGACTCCTGTATATACCTGGTCTAGACTCCTGCATATACCTGGTCTAGATTCCTGCATATACCTGGTCTAGATTCCTGTATATACCTGGTCTAGACTCCTGCATATACCTGGTCTAGATTCCTGCATATACCTGGTCTAGATTCCTGTATATACCTGGTCTAGACTCCTGCATATACCTGGTCTAGACTCCTGTATATACCTGGTCTAGACTCCTGTATATACCTGGTCTAGACTCCTGCATATACCTGGTCTAGACTCCTGCATATACCTGGTCTAGACTCCTGTATATACCTGGTCTAGACTCCTGTATATACCTGGTCTAGACTCCTGTATATACCTGGTCTAGACTCCTGTATATACCTGGTCTAGACTCCTGTATATACCTGGTCTAGACTCCTGTATATACCTGGTCTAGACTCCTGTATATACCTGGTCTAGACTCCTGTATATACCTGGTCTAGACTCCTGTATATACCTGGTCTAGACTCCTGTATATACCTGGTCTAGACTCCTGCATATACCTGGTCTAGACTCCTGTATATAAACCTGGTCTAGACTCCTGCATATACCTGGTCTAGACTGCATATACCTGTCTATATACCTGGTCTAGACTCCTGTATATACCTGGTCTAGACTCCTGTATATACCTGGTCTAGACTCCTGTATATACCTGGTCTAGACTCCTGTATATACCTGGTCTAGACTCCTGTATATACCTGGTCTAGACTCCTGTATATACCTGGTCTAGACTCCTGTATATACCTGGTCTAGATTCCTGTATATACCTGGTCTAGATTCCTGTATATACCTGGTCTAGACTCCTGTATATACCTGGTCTAGATTCCTGTATATACCTGGTCTAGATTCCTGTATATACCTGGTCTAGACTCCTGCATATACCTGGTCTAGACTCCTGTATATACCTGGTCTAGACTCCTGCATATACCTGGTCTAGACTCCTGTATATACCTGGTCTAGACTCCTGTATATACCTGGTCTAGACTCCTGCATATACCTGGTCTAGACTCCTGTATATACCTGGTCTAGACTCCTGTATATACCTGGTCTAGACTCCTGTAAATACCTGGTCTAGACTCTTTTATATACCTGGTCTAGACTCCTGTATATACCTGGTCTAGACTCCTGTATATACCTGGTCTAGACTCCTGCATATACCTGGTCTAGATTCCTGTATATACCTGGTCTAGACTCCTGTATATACCTGGTCTAGACCCTGTATATACCTGGTCTAGACTCCTGTATATACCTGGTCTAGACTTCTGTATATACCTGGTCTAGACTCCTGTATATACCTGGTCTAGACTCCTGTATATACCTGGTCTAGACTCCTATATAACCCTGGTCTAAACTCCTGTATATACCTGGTCTAGACTCCTGTATATACCTGGTCTAGACTCCTGCATATACCTGGTCTAGACTCGTATATAAACCTGGTCTAGACTCCTGCATATACCTGGTCTAGACTCCTGCATATACCTGGTCTAGACCCCTGTATATACCTGGTCTAGACTCCTGTATATACCTGGTCTAGACTCCTGTATATACCTGGTCTAGACTCCTGTATATACCTGGTCTAGACTCCTGTATATACCTGGTCTAGATTCCTGCATATACCTGGTCTAGACTCCTGTATATACCTGGTCTAGATTCCTGTATATACCTGGTCTAGATTCCTGCATATACCTGGTCTAGACTCCTGTATATACCTGGTCTAGATTCCTGTATATACCTGGTCTAGACTCCTGTATATACCTGGTCTCGACTCCTGCATATAGCTGGTCTAGATTCCTGCATATACCTGGTCTAGATTCCTGTATATACCTGGTCTAGACTCCTGCATATACCTGGTCTAGATTCCTGCATATACCTGGTCTAGATTCCTGTATATACCTGGTCTAGACTCCTGCATATACCTGGTCTAGACTCCTGTATATACCTGGTCTAGACTCCTGTATATACCTGGTCTAGACTCCTGTATATACCTGGTCTAGACTCCTGTATATACCTGGTCTAGACTCCTGCATATACCTGGTCTAGATTCCTGCATATACCTGGTCTAGATTCCTGTATATACCTGGTCTAGACTCCTGCATATACCTGGTCTAGATTCCTGTATATACCTGGTCTAGACTCCTGCATATACCTGGTCTAGACTCCTGTATATACCTGGTCTAGACTCCTGCATATACCTGGTCTAGACTATTGCATATACCTGGTCTAGACTCCTGTATATACCTGGTCTAGACTCCTGTATATACCTGGTCTAGACTCCTGTATATACCTGGTCTAGACTCCTGTATATACCTGGTCTAGACTCCTGTATACCGTTTGTTCTGCCTCTTATCTTCTCCAATGTGCTCTGCCCTAGTCTGTACTCCTGCCAGTGATCTTTGATATATACCTAACTCACCTTGCCTACCTATTCAGTATCTAGGCCTAGTCTGACTGATTACCCATTGCAGACCTATCCCTGTTTGTCTTCTCTCTTTGCTGTGTAATGGAAGGAATAAAGAATTGTGCTTCCGCAATTGGAAACATACCAACTGTCCCAGTGTATTCAATACACTTAGAAATACTTGTAATACTGGTAAACCTCTGTCAGTCAAGACCATTTGCGGCTGCATCCAGAAATGCAAGTTAAGGCTTTACTAAACAAAGCAGAAACCATACATCAACACTTTCCAGAAGCACCGTTGACTTCTCTGGGCTCGTTCTCATCTAAGAAACATCCGTTGTTTTCTCCGGGCCTGCATTTTCCAGAAGCACAATGCCAAACCACATTCTGCCTGAATTACAAGCACATGATTGCGTAAGCAGAGAGTGAGGGTGCTAGCATGGCCGGCCTGCAGTCCTGACCTGTCTCGGATTGAGAATGTGTGGCGCATTATGATGCGCAAATTAAGGCATCGAAGGCCCCGTACAGTTGCGCAGTTGCATAATGACAAATTGGGAAACATTCCGCTTGCTAAACTTAACCAACTGATGTCCTCAGTTCCCCAAAATTGTACGAGTGTTATATTAAAAAAAAGATCTTACAACTTTTTGGGAGTGTGTTGCAGTCATCACCAGATATATTAGTGTATATTTTCTTAAAATTAAATGTAATTTAAAATGTAAGACATCAAATAATGTGAAGCCTGTGTCCTAAATGAGGTGGTTATGCTGACTGTATAACGACAGCCAGCTGTGGTGGGTGTTGTGTGGGGCATTGGTTACAATACGTATAACACTGTGGTAAAACACAGCCAATTTTTACAGGAGAGAGTTTGAGGCAGTTCTAAAAAATGACATCACCAAAGTTAAAAATTGATATAATAGTCATCTTCACCAAGGCAAGTTTGGCAGCATGAGTGAATGTTGCGGAAAAGGAAACTGAATCTGGACTTTGTATCCACATGTAACATCGATATTCTAGTTCAGACCTTGGGAGCGATCGGTTGAACAGCATGCATTTATTTTTACCAGTGTTTAGTAATAACTGTAGGTTTCAGAAGGAATGCTGAATGGCATTAAAACTCTCCTGGAGATTTGAGAGCACATTATCTAATGTGGGCCAGAGGTATACAGAATGGTATCAATAATATTCTGAGAGTCTCCAACAGCGAGAGACACATTGTTAATGTATGGAGAAAATAGAGTCGGCCCGAAAATCGAACCCTGTGGCACCCCCATGGAGACAGTTATGGGTCCCGACAGCAGACCCTCTTATTTAACACGCTGGACCCTGTGGCACCCCCATGGAGACAGTTATGGGTCCCGACAGCAGACCCTCTTATTTAACACGCTGGACCCTGTGGCACCCCCATGGAGACAGTTATGGGTCCCGACAGCAGACCCTCTTATTTAACACGCTGGACCCTGTGGCACCCCCATGGAGACAGTTATGGGTCCCGACAGCAGACCCTCTTATTTAACACGCTGGACCCTGTGGCACCCCCATGGACCAGTTATGGGTCCCGACAGCAGACCCTCTTATTTAACACACTGTACCCTGTCTGAAAGATAGTTGGAGAACCAGGCGAGGCAGTCGTGAGAGAAGCCCAGGCTGATAAGAACATCAGAATCAAATGACGGATTGATGTAAACAGCTGCACAGTAGTGCTTATTATCAATGGCAGCTATGATGTCGTTCAGGACCTTAAGGGGGGCCGTGATGCAGTCATGACCATTCAAAAGTTTAAACAGTGCATATGGACAGTACCAGTGAAGTTTAGACAGACCTATTCATTCAAAATGATTTCATTGTAGATTAAGTGAAGACGTCAAAACTATGAAGTAACACTTGTGGAATCGTGTTCTAATCAATAATAAAGTGTTTATCCATTTATATTTTAGATTCTTGAAAGTTGCCACCCTTGATGACACCGGCATTTTCTCAACCAGCTTCATGAAGTAGTGTCCAAACAGGCTTGAACAATACTCTAGATATGCTGAGCACTTGTTTGCTGTTTTTCCTTCATTCAACAACTGATCCTCATTGGTTTGAGGTAATCTGAAATGGGACCAAATGGCCCTTAATGTGTATATTTTGGGTCATTGTCCTGTTAAAAAACAAATGATATTCCCACTAACTGCAAACCAGATGGGATTGAGTTTGAGTTCCCCTGAAATCTAAATGATTTACTCACAGTAACACCAGTAAAGCATCCCACAACATCACACCTCCTCCACCATGCATCACAGTGGGAATCATACATGCAGAGATCATCTGTGTACCCACTCTGCATTTCATGCAGACACAGTGGTTTTGAAAATGTGGACTCATCAGACCAAATGACAGAATTCTATTAGTCTAATGTCAATTTCCTGTGTTTTGGCTATGCAAGTGTCTCGCAGTTAATTGCCTATTTTTTAGGCTAGTCTAGACTCCTTAATATACTCTGCAGCAAAGGTTACTCTGGTCCTCGTTTGTTCTCATTTCAGTTTCATCATAGTTTCATCAATGTCTTTTTTGACTCAAAGATCAAAGAAATTCAATGATGTTTTCTGGATTGACCTGTATGCCTTAAAGATTTTTTTTAATTTATTTTAATGATTCTCGCCATAATATGGACTATAGTAAAGACATGATGATGATGGCCTTCTGTGTACCAACTCTATACCAACCCAACCCTTTTCACAACAATGCTGATTTGCTCAAATGCATTTAGAAGATGACTGAGAAAAGTTTGAGCGAAACCAAAGATTCTTATCAATGCAAAGGGTGACTAGTTTAAAGTATCTAAAAGATACATGCATTTTGATCTTTTTAGGATTGCTAACAACATGCTACCATATGTGGTATTTCATAATTTTGATGCTACTCTATTAAACACTATTCGATTCAATGATAATCAGGCCTTAATGTATACAATATCTATCTATCTAATAGTGAAATGGCAACAATTAGATTGTTTTTTATTTTGCAAAATTAAACACTCATTTTATTGAGTGCTCTGTGAATTCATGATCCTCTCGCTCTATTTGTCCTCTATCCCCTAGGCCATAGTTGACACAGGAAAGACCATGAAGGCCCTCTTAAAGCATGTAGGGTCCTTTGAACCCAAGATGGTTAAGGTCGCAAGGTGAGCCAGTCTATTGTGCACTTATCATGTTTTGATTTTGATGTACATGTATGTGTTGCATTATTTGTGTAAATCAATCTATACAAAATTACAAAAAAAATATGATTTTTAAGTATATTGGGCAACAATTCTTAAAAATCTTCCTAAATTATAGTGAAAAGATTCCATTGTTTTTAGAAATGTGTCCTATTAAAATAATACAAATAATTGAGGATTATCTGCTAGGTGTAACAGATGCTGAAAACCAGTGTTTTAGAGATAATACAGTGCTGATTTAAAGTATGTGAACTGTACAAGGATGATAATTCCAAACCCAAATAAAAACCCAAATTTGCAATAAAATCATTCAAAATAATGTACACAAAAAGGTATATGATACAAATGTTTATGTTATGTTTATTTAAAAAAATTGATTTACTAAACAAAAACTGTGTACATTGTGGTATTTTAGCATATCTGAATCTGTCACACGAAAAGTATGTGAATCAAAAAAATGCAATGTGATCTGTTCTGTATGTGTGTGTGTGCTGCATAGTCATGGTTACTGGCACCGTGACCTAAGTCGCCAACCCTGAACCCAACGACTTATTATCTAAGGCTGTGACGAGTCAGGGACAGGTCAATGGCACCAGAGGAGCCCGTAAATGATGTGCAAAAGTTTTATCAATAAAGTTCCCAGCTGCGCCGGAATCTACAAGCGCCTTATACTGGGAATCTAGGGACAAACGTTTTCGCAGGAGCGCTAGATCTCCTACTGGTAGCAATGGGAGGTGGAGTGCCCTTTTCTGACACAAAAGGCACACTCCCTCGGACGCGCAGTCTCGCTTGATGCGGCGCCGACCACCTCTCTGGAATGGCAGCGGGAAAGGGGTGAAATGGACAGACCATCCCCGGAACGTCTGCGAGCAGCTTGGAGATTGTCCAGCCTTATATCTTAACTCGCCGCTCAATGGAGCGACAGACGTCCGGGTTCAGGTGGCTACAGAAAAAACCCAATGGAGGCCCGCTCGTAACATCCAGCCCCTGGGGCCAGGGTCCGGAACTCCAGCCCAAACTCCTCTTCCCTTGCCCCAGATGGACGAGATGCTCCACCGCCTCCCTTTCCTCAGGAGGATGGTCAAAAACCAAGCAGGAAATAGTTGGAGAATGCCTCGTAGTCACGGATGAACGCCCCCCCTCAGATCAAACAGGCGAGGGCATTACCTGTTAGGCAGGTGATGAGGGCGGCAATCTTCTGTCTGTCAGAGGGCGCTGGGCCCAGATCCTCAAGATACAGC
Source organism: Dallia pectoralis (assembly GCA_029465975.1). Taxonomy (NCBI): domain Eukaryota; kingdom Metazoa; phylum Chordata; class Actinopteri; order Esociformes; family Umbridae; genus Dallia; species Dallia pectoralis. Next base: position 4,461,868 of record CM055733.1, read on the forward strand.
TCTAGCTGGAGGGTAAAACCCCGGCAGCGGTCTGCCGCTCTGTCATACGCCCCTGGCAGATGCAGGTTAATTCCCCGAGCTACATGTCCTGGACTTGGGGAGAGCTAGCCGCCATGTTGAGTGCGTCTCCTAGAGACTCAAGCATCTTCGCATAATGGCAAGCACCTCTGGTCCTGGTCACATTCCTTGAAGGGATCCAGTTTATATCTTCTTTTCTTTCCAGACAATCATAAAGAACTTCATAGAATCCAAATGCAGGGAACTTATAGAATCTACTGGAGGGAATGGACACCCGATGTGCGCAATAACGGGTGGAGCTAGAAGTCCGGTTAAGACGACCGCCGAAACCTGCCTGCAAGTGGCGGTAGACTGGCTTCAAATATCCACAGAAAAATAAAATGTAAAGCCATTTTGACAAATTTCAGCCATAAAGTTGAAGGCGCATTAAAGCCTTGCAAATGCATATAGATTTCCTAAAAGAAACCTGTGTAGCTTACATTATCAGGTAATAAGTGCACATAGAGAGTTCTGTCTTTATAGTAGTATTTAAAATTGTGTATTGTTTTAAATTAAACCAAATAAATATAGAAGTATTTTGAAAATATTGACAGGAAATTGTATTTGTTTTATATATAAATTGGAATTCAAACTCTGGGCATGGTTTAGGACATATGGGGATATTAATGGTTGCAATATCATGTTCTTTCAGTCTATTGATGAAAAGGGTCTCTGATGTGGTTGGAAGCCTTCCAGACTGTAAGTGCCTCTTTTTAATGTCATATATGATGTCATCCAGGATGTCATTAATCCAACATTCAAGAGATGTCATGCTTATCATCTTGCACTCTAAACTCTAGATGGGTTTGAATACTGCAGGGCCAGTTCTAGGTATAAGCGACATAAATGGTTGCTTAGGGCCACTGACCACTAGTGAACCCTTGGGCCTCCAAAGGTCTGGAGCTGGCACTGGAATAATTTTTTTGTAAACACTGTATATTTATATATCACACATTAAAAAAGGGTGCTCCTTAAGGTTAGTATTTGGTCTTTTCAATTTAATGTTTTGGTTATTGAAAGAGCATTTTCATTTGAATTAAGTCCACTAAAAAGCGGGGCATTCTTTGAAAATGTAAATGCGACTTGGGATTCAATTGAATTTAGTCCACTATATGCTTCCATATGATGGTGGCATTGGTTTGAATAAATGTTTTTTCCGGCGATATCTAGATATTTAGCATATTTAATTGTGTGTCTCTGTTTATCTCAACAGATGTGGGGTTTGAAATTCCAAACCGCTTTGTTGTGGGTTATGCTTTGGACTACAATGAGTATTTCCGTGACCTGAATGTAAGGCTTGATTACATTTTTACTTCTGAACTACACATGACTTTCAAAATGCCCTTTTCATGCTGAAACGAAAACTCATACAGCAGGTATTCTCCAATAGGCAAGTCCTACTGGAGTTGTCAGTGGCGGTTGTCTTGTCACTTAGACAATCGCTCTGACCAACTTGAAGCAAAGAAATAGAACAAATAAGTATTAAGTAGTCTCTGGATTTGCTCTAGGACACCCACCCGTATTCCCAATGTTTTACTATTTGTATATTAGGATAAAAACGTACAATTGGGTATAGTGTTACAATTGAGGTTACCTTTTATGTTTAGGCATTATGGTTAGACGTCAGGGCAAGTTTTGATTTAAGCTTAAAGTTTGGTTATTAACTTAGGTTAGAGTTCGAGTATGTTTTAGCACTAGGGTATAGGAAATGGTTTAGGATTACAATTAGATATCAGGTTCTGACAAGGACAGATAAACAAATGTGTGTGTGTAAGGGTGTGTGTTTGTGTATATTAATTGTTAGTGTGGTAGTCATTACAAAACCTGAAAAGCAAGTGAACTTTAAAATGTTTAGCATAAGCATCTGTTCATTATGCTGGGTTTCTCAGATATCTCAACATATTATAATTAACAGTTACCACGTACAGAGTACAATGATATCTTTGCATTAGGAAGTGTTAATTTACTAGTTTGGATTGACCTCTGACACAATGTTAGAACTTGTAAGATTTAAAATTTATTTCAGTAAAAAGCGAATTGTTTCTCGCTTTACTCAACATCTGACAAACTTTTTCTCTCCTTCCAGCATATCTGTGTCATAAGTGAGATTGGAAAGGTGAAGTACAAGATTTGAAGATAACTCAACACACGTATGGCTTGTTCAGTTGCAGAGTTGAAGTCAACTGGCGAATTAGGCCTTCCCTTATATTTAACACCACTCATTATTTTGGGTCGCTCATTAGACAAAATGGCACGGTTGTGATATAGGCCATTGCAAAATAATCAGAATGAATCAAAGGTTGTGCATGAATACAAACTCGATGTCTAAACTTCATAATGTTTTGCTATTATATTTAATTTTCAGAGATTAAGTGCACACAAGAATGGTTTGCTTTGACATCATTTGCAATTATATATTATGTGAAATTCTAATGTCTCCAGTTAAATTTTTTCAAACCAAGGATTTAATATTTGCGAAGTTTGAATTGTAATTATCTGTAATTGCATGCTAAAAGAGAAAAGGTCTGGGATATTAGTTGCTGAGTGTTGCTGATTGAAAAATAAAAAACTGAATGACTATGCCCAATGCTTGCCTCAAACGAGCCCAGCCCCGGACACATTTTTATTAATGTTACAATCACCATAGGTATAGTGCAGACAAACCAAATGAGGGCAGGTTGTCACATTCAATGGGTTTTAATTAAAAGTTCAAACAGACACTAACTGAACAGCAAAAACAACTGTACTGTTTGAAAACACAAACTGCTCTTAAACAAACACTCAACAACATGTATGACTGACATTCAACAATAAAGCACAAAGACATGGGGAACTGAGAGAACATACATACTCCTACTAATAGATATATGATATGGACCTGGTGTTATTATGTGAAATTAGTTGACTTTCTATGTCTTTCTATCTTTTCTCATAGTAATTAAATTAAGATCAAATTTAGAATTAACCATGATTCTTGTCTGGAAAGCCACAATGCTCAAAGTTAGCTCCACCATTCACAGAAAATGTGTGTACAACACAATTAAACAGAAAAATGTAATGTTGATTTGTTCCAAATTATAATTACCTTTGATATGTTTGTGTTGAGTGGAGGGTATACTTCTGGCCTTCAATTGTAGGTGTAAGTGTTTCTGTTTTAAAGAGCTAAGAAAGAACATAACACTGGATCTTTACCGTATTAGAGCATTAGAGTCTCTCCATCAGCCTGTTGTCTTTCCTGAGTGCCTCCTGGTGCCATCAATTTGCCGTGCAAATGGTGCTCAAGTACACAAACACGATGTATAAAAATGGGTCATCTTTCGGCCAGACAACCTTTTTCGAACTGCCTCAAGGTCCAGTTTGAATGCTTACTGTAAGTGCTTGTTTTTGTGCACAGCGGTCGTCATGAGCATCAGCGGTCAGTCTGTGGCTAAGCAGCTCCATATATGCTGCATTTTACATTTGCACAACTTTCAACTGTCACTTTTTTAAATATTTAGAGAGAAAATCATGTAAATTTATGCATTAATCTTTCCAAGGGTAATGTTTTGCATTAATGCAAAATTATAAAACAATATTAAAATATATTGTATAAATGTAGGTGTTTAATGTTAAATCTTGTAACAAGAGTGACAGGCGATCTCTAGGCAGCGTTGTCTCTAACTGGGAGCCCTATTTAAGGGCACTGTTTGTAGGGGTGCGGGTCTTACAGTTTTTCATGATTGCTTAAGCATATATATCAGAACTCCCACCAAAGCCAGTCTACCGCCACTAGGCTTTTTGAACACACATTTCACAGCTTCCACCGTGCTGCTTTGGTTCCTGATTGGTTTACCAATAACTTGAGTGTTACCAACATCTTTTTGCTTGCATACTCTCCCTTTCTATCCCTGATTGAGGTGTTTTTTTGGGATGGTGTTGGAAAGTGTATGACCGAGAAGGTCACATCCATGGCTTGGAGGAGGTGAACACGGAAGAAGCCTGCCTAGACATTCCGTTGATGCCAAAGGTGGATCAGTCATACAAGAAGATAGACTGTGATGTTGGCAAAGTTTGGGTTTCAGCAGGATTGAATGGTTTTGAGTAGATAGCTTAATTTTGACCTGAAAATAGGAACTGGGTGAGTGTTTGGAGTTTAGAGAAAATGAGGCATAATTTCTAGAAATGTCTTTAAGCAATTGAGAAAGATTTGTCCTGTTGGGAGTACTCGTTTGCAGTATCGACCTGCTATATGCGACGAGGTGAAGAGGGCTTCTGGCTACTGCCAGCCCAGCAACCAGTCTCAGTTCCCAACAACAGGGCCCCAGTGCCGGCCAGCGGACCAAGCCTCCATAGCCTTGATCTAGTGCCAGTTCCTAGGATGCAGGTCCCCTAAAGGGAACCACTACAGCCGGTTCCCCGTCCTCAGTCCCAAGTGCAGGCTCTTAGCCCTGAGCTTTTCCCGCCACTGCCACTACTGTGGCTGAGGGGTTTGTTTTGTCACTCCCGGAGGGGTGCGACGACAATCATCAGACAGTTCTGGTTCTACTAGATCTTAGTGCTGCATTTGACACTGTAGATCATATAACACTTCTGGACAGGCTGAAAAATTGGGTAGTACTTCGGGACAGTCCTTAATTGGTTCAGTTCTTACTTGGATGGGCAGAGTTACTTTGTTACCGTTGGCAATCATGAAGCAGATAAGGTGGCTATGACATGTGGAATTCCCCAGTGATCAGTTCTCAGACCACTTCTGTTCAATCTCTATATGCTACCTTTGGGACATATTTTACAGAACAACCACATTAACAACCATAGCTATGCAGATGATACTGAACTACATATGGGTCTCGAATCATATGATTGCAGCTCGATAGACTCACTGTGTCACTATATAAAGCACAAATGCTTGAATGAACCAAAATTGTCTACAGTTCAACCAAATAAAACTAGATTATCCAGTTTGGCAGCAAAAGTATAAGAACTTATATTGAGAAAGAACTGGTTTCTCGGACCCTAAAAACCAAGGACAAAGTGCATAATCTAAGTGTAATGATAAACCAGTCATATCAAAACGGTCACCAGAACAGCATTAAATCATCTTCAAAATATAGCAAGAATATACAGTCTGTTGTCCCAAAAAGACCAAGTGAAGCTAATCCCTGTTTTTATCTCCAGTAGGGTTGACTACTGTAATGGGCTCTTAACTCGGCTCCCCAAACTGTAAAACAGGTGCAGCTCATTAAAAACTCTGCTGCTAGAATGTTAACCTAGACCAAGAGAACAGAACACATCAGTCCGGTTCCTAGGTCTTTGCACTGGCTTCCAGTCAGTTACAGAATAGATTTTAAGGTGATGCTTTTAGTCTATAAATGACTGAACGGTCTGTGCCCTGAATACATTTATGGATATGTTTTTAGATCATAAACCGAGCAGGGCTCTTAGATCATTGAACTCTGGACAGCTAGTGGCGAGCTAGAGTCAACACTAAACATGGTGAAGCTGCATGTGACTGGAATAAACTACCAAAAGATACCCTGCACGGCGACTGGGGTTAGGTGTCTTGCTCATGGAGACCTCGACAATTTCCCAGGAGGAACCGGGGATCGAACCGCCAACCTTCGATTGATAGACAACTGACTCAACCCACTCAGCCACTGCCGCTACTTATGTACATTTTACAAACGGCATCCCATAACATTCCTTCTGTTTCAGAAGTGTTCTCACCAGAGCTGTAGTACTCGAGACCCCTTTTTTAAGGTCTCGGTCTCGTCTCGGTCTCGGTTACATTTGGACTCGGTCTCAACTCGGTCTCGGACAGTAAGGACTCGTAAATTCTTCCGAGACCAGCCGAGACCAGCGTAGAAATTATCGCCCACAATTTTTTCTAGAAAAATATTTAAGTATGACATGTAGAGGCTGTATTTCCATTGGCTGTATTTCGTCCAGAGTCAGACTGTTTTTTTCTGATGTGGCTTATCCCGCCAATGGCTATCTACTTTTGAAGAAAAGCCCACCCCCAGCGTCGCTAGAGCGTGCACCCATTCACGTAAATACTTCAATCTTAAACAAATGCTCGATCATGTCTGCACAATCAGCCAATATATTCGTTTTGCCTATATTCAGTACATTGAGCACAAATAAATAATTTGTCCGAAAACACACAGCGGTTAGTAATTAAAATACATACATAATGTTGAAAAGCTACAGCCGACGTCCTTCCATGACTTTTCCTAAATACGTGCATTTTACCTTGTCCCGTTTTCAGAATTGCAAAATCACAAACCGAACAATATATAAAACTACTATTTACATGTTTTTGATACCTAAACTGCCTTCCTGTCGCCAAAATCCCACGCCGCTGGGCGTTGGTACCCTAATTGCGGTACCCAGACACCGATCACACTTAACTGAGCCTATATGGCAATGGTTGAATGGGCGATACACAGACAAATACTACGAGAACACATATAGACAATAGTCTGATTGGCTTGGTTGAACTACAAAAAGAGGTACGTACATAAAGAAATATGTTTCACTAAATACACAGAACGAATTCCGCCAAATACATACAGCCCCATTCATGTGTCATGCGCCTATTGCACTCAATAATTAATAACGAATGAACCACAGTGTATTCATATAGCCTACAAGAGACTTCAACAAAATATTGTTTTGTATCGAAATTAAACGAATATAAACAATAATTATTAATAGGCTAACTACAAATGGGCGATAAATGAAATTACTCATGCACACAGAAGGACGTGGGACATACATAAGTCCGGGGGGCATACGGCAGAAAGAGCATAAAACTGGAACGGTTATGGTCCGATCTATATGAAACTGAACCCGTTTTGGTCCGATCTTTATTAAACTGGAAGGGTTTTGGTCTGATCTATATGAACACTGTGCGCAGTTCAACCGGGTTAGTTTGCTGCTGTCTCATGTGCACTCGTAACAATAATGAACACTGTGCGCAGTGCAACCGGTTCGTTTGCGTGTCCTGCTCAAGCAGACAAACAACTGAAGCTGCGTGCCTGTGGACGGATAAATAATTATAAATAGATTTGTTTATCGGCCAATCATGCGCAAATCATTTGATTGCAAGTCGCTTGTGATCTAAAATGTGTTAGCATTTACTACATCAACATAGGACATACAGTTTGATGGCTTTTCATTTATTTGATTTTTAGAAATTTTAATATCATAGCCTGTGCATTTTCAAATCATGGTTTTATTTTCGTATTTTATGTTTACATAAGACAATAAATAGGCCTAGATACTCTTTTAATAAAATTCATTTAATTCAGGATGACAACACAGTAGATGATCTGATGCTGTTGGTCAAGTGTTTTTTTTACATTGGTCATTGGACCAAAAACATGTCATATTATTTAGTGTTGATATGACTGGTCTCGGTCTCGGCCCCCATTGGTATCGGTCTCGTCTCGGTCTCGGCCACCTTCGGTCTCGGTCTCGTCTCGGTCTCGGCCCCCTTCGGTCTTGGTCTCGTCTCGGTCTCGGCCCCCTTCGGTCTCGGTCTCGTCTCGGTCTCGCTTTAGGTGGTCTCGAGCACAGCTCTGGTTCTCACCCACTCGTCTGGCCATAACAATTTGGTCTTTCTCAAAAGTCGCTGACATCTTTTATCCTTTTAAAATGTCCTTCATCAAACACATTGACTAAAATAATTGATTGATTATCTCTAAACAATAGTAAACAATGTTATTAGCGTCACCTCTGTCATAATGTTTTGGCTCATTAGGGTAAATAATGGTAAATGGTAAATGCCACGCTTTTATATAGCGCTTTTATCCAAAGCGCTTTACAGATCCTGCGTCACATTCACCCATTCATTCACTCATACACTGACAACCGCGTCTACCATGCAAGGCGACTGCAGGCTCGACAGGAGCAGCTGGGGTTAGGTGTCTTGCTCATGGAGACCTCGACAATTTCCCAGGAGGAACCGGGGATCGAACCGCCAACCTTCGATTGATAGACAACTGACTCAACCCACTCAGCCACTGCCGCTACTTATGTACCTTTTACAAACGGCATCCCATAACATTCCTTCTGTTTCAGAAGTGTTCTCACCCACTCGTCTGGCCATAACAATTTGGTCTTTCTCAAAAGTCGCTGACATCTTTTATCCTTTTAAAATGTCCTTCATCAAACACATTGACTAAAATAATTGATTGATTATCTCTAAACAATAGTAAACAATGTTATTAGCGTCACCTCTGTCATAATGTTTTGGCTCATTAGGGTAAATAATGGTAAATGGTAAATGCCACGCTTTTATATAGCGCTTTTATCCAAAGCGCTTTACAGATCCTGCGTCACATTCACCCATTCATTCACTCATACACTGACAACCGCGTCTACCATGCAAGGCGACTGCAGGCTCGACAGGAGCAGCTGGGGTTAGGTGTCTTGCTCATGGAGACCTCGACAATTTCCCAGGAGGAACCGGGGATCGGGGACCTTCCGATTGATAGACAACTGACTCAACCCACTGAGCCACTGCCGCTACTTATGCACAGTGCAGTGAAAAATGAAATTTCCCTCTTCCTGATTTCTTATTTTATGGCCTATTTGTCACACTGATGGTGAACAGTTTTCATTAAAAATGTAAAAATTATAGAACAGAGTTAACTCAAAAGAAAAAAAATAGTGTTGATATGATAATAATAATTATATAAGGAAAATAGTTATAAAACACCAATCGGCCCTGTCTCCTGTTTGCTCCACTTTCATCAGCAACAACTACTACCAAACACTTCTGTTCATTTGAGACCAGTCTTTCACACCATTGTAGAGGAATCTTTACCTACTATTCTTTGCAGAATTTCTAATATTCTGCAACAGAGAGTTTTTATCTGCTTGTTTAAGGTCATGCCATAGCATCTTGATGCTGGACATTGACAAGGCCGCTTAAAATCTTTGTTGCTTTTGAGTAATTGTGTGCTCGACATATTTTTGTGTTTTGGATCATTGTCCTACTGCATAACCCTACTAAGCTTCTGCATCAGATCACAGACTAATGATAGGTAATTAACCTTTAGCATGTTCTGGAAGAGAGCAGAATCCATAGTTGCTTCAATAAAGGCCCTGAGACAGCAAAGCACCACACTACACCACCACAACTGACTGTCGGGATGTTGTTCATATTGTGAAAAACTGTGTTTATGCCAGAAATTCCAAAAAGTGTTTTAATCACGGCATTGTGTGCTGCTTGTTGAGACACAATGAAGATGATGTTCAATATACGTTGTTAGATTGAACAGGGCAGACAGGCATTAAGCTTGGGTTTGTCTCCTCAAATGGAATCCAACAGTAAATTGAATATGGTTAATGGGTCGATTGAGTGAATTGATTTTGAACGATAATCTCAAACCATTCAGTATTACAAATATGCAATATTAGAAGAAATCAAGATGAAGGCAACTACTTTTACAACCCTGTATACAGTATGGTGATTCAGTGGGAATAAGTTTTATATGGTGTTGCAGTGCGAATCAGTTTTATATAGAAATTGAATAGTCTATTAGCCATCAATAAATATTTACAGAATAATTAAAATTGTCAGACATTGTCAGTCAGTTAAAACAAGCACAATTCTCACTATAATAATCAAACCTTGTTTTCTTAAACTGACCCATTGAAACCAAGGCACTTAAATGAGGCTCTGGCTGGATACTGTTCCACTGATGAGGTGCTTTGAAAGTGAAGGCAGAACTGGCCAATTCAGTAGTTACAAAGGGTGTCTGTAACACTATCCAACTCTGCGATTTAGTATTGAAACCAAACAATATATGTGTTAATAGAGATGATATACCAAAAGCCTGTAGAGTAGAGCTTTGTAAACAAAAATATATCTACGCACTGTTAAGGAGGTCCAGCCAACTTTCTGTTATTAGATGCAGTGATGTGTATTGTAACTATCCAAAGTAATAAAACGCAGGTCACAATGGTAAACAGAGTCAGGCAGTTTCGAGTAGTAGCAGATGCACTTTGGTAAATTGTGTCCCCATAGACAAGTACAGGCATGAAAGTCGACTGAACAATTTGTCTCCTATTTACTAATGAAAAGCAAGATTTGTCTCTGTAGAAGAAACCCACTTCACACTTAAGCTTTTTAACAAGCTCGTTGATATGTTGGTTAAATGAAAGGTTACTGTCCATCCAAATTCCGAGATATTTGTATTAAGAGAATTCAATTACGGAACCAGCCAACGGCTGAAGCTGTAAATCTGGTGAGAACATGTATTGTTGGTGGTTCGATCCCTGGTTCCTCGTCGAAGTGTCCATGAGCAAGACACCTAAGCCCAGCTGCTCCTGGCGAGCCTTGCATGGTAGATGCAGTCGTCAGTTTATGAATGAGTGAATGTGAGGCAGTATCTGTAAGGCGCTTTGGATAAAAGCGCTATATAAAAGTGCAGCATTTACCATTTAGTAAAAAGGAACACCACTTTTTATGTTAAGACTAACAGACCGAACTCCATCCAACACAATAGATTGCGTTCTGTCGGTAAGGTAGTTGTAAAACCAAGAACATGCAGCAGGACTTAGGCCTATTGATGACCATATCTTGTGCATGATACCATAATCAACAGTATCGAAGGCCTTAGACAAGTCAATGAACAATGCAGCAAAAGTTAATTTAGCATTCATATAGTGTAGAGGCAGTAACAGTGGTATGTTGAGGTCTAAAACCGGATTGATTTGTATTCAAAATACAATTCTCAGGCAGGAAAGTACAGAGATGCACATGTATCAGCTGTGCTATCCTAACTGTTTAAACTGTTTTTTATTTTTTTACAGTACGCTACTACGGTTGTTTTTTATATCTTTCGTTTTTTTCTGTTAGATGCATTGGATTTTTCTCTTTATAGGAAATATAAAGTATGTGCTTCACTTTTTATATTCATTTTACAAGCCATTCTACATTCTCCTGGAATGTGTCTCCGGGTGGCTTAGAGTCAATTGAGCACAGAACCAGGCAACGCTTTCCAACATACATTCACTACACAAAGCATACACTATAGGAGAAAAGTTATGCCATGCATTTTAATCCCTTGAAAATATAAACAGACACTGCCTTCAAATTAATTTCTTTAAAATTTGGCAACACATACTTTTTATCTCATTCTCACACGGACATACACATATAATGACGCATATGAAGCTGATCTTTCATTGCCTTTGCTTAACAGATATTTTTAAAGAAAATAGATAATACATGTTGTTGTTAAACTCTACTTTCACTGAGCGTCACTTACCTTCAGGTAAACACATGAAATCAATGGGATTTAACCAATTCACAACATCCCGTTTTTTTTTACAAATCTAGAATTTGGTGGGATTGTTTACATAGAAGTTCTGAGTGAAAAACAATATTTTGCAACTAGATCAGAAAGAACAGATTCTATATTGGAGGACATTTTTTGTCCCACCCATGAAATTTCAAATAATCTATAATCAAAATATAAAAAAATATACACTGTCACAAGTGTGGTGAGTTTTAGTGGGGAGTTCCAGTGACTGTGTTCTTTCTAGCTCAGCTTTTTCTGTTTGATTTGCAATCCTGTCACAGTAATTAGAGTAACAGGGTTGCAAAACAGTAACAGGGTTGAATCTTACTCTGTTTACTGTAAAGGGATAATATTTTATCTATAGTAAAATTAAATGTGTGTTTAATTGAGCAAAATGTAAATTGCCTTTTTGTTTTAAGGACGCACAATATGGATGGGATTATTCATGTGAAATGTATTAAACTTGGTGTAAATCAGTATATTTTCAATAAATTAATAAATATTCCTATAGTATGAAGAACCTGCTGAAAAGCAAAGTGTCTACTGTGCCAGGAGTGATGCAAATGAACAAAGACAGCAGTACTTGAAAAAAGAGAAAGAAAAGTATGTATGAAAGATGTAGAAATAGGAGGTGAATGAGACCCACTGCCAGGTTAAATGTATGCATAGTGGGGAGACATTGTTAATTTTAGCCAATGAAAGATGATGTCCACTGGTATCCCTTATAGTATATGCTAACCCTCATTCCTCCCCTAAAGAATTTTACTTCACGCCACATGGCCATTGCAGGAGAGGTTTGGGAATCTCTGGCCAGCCACGAAAATTATATCTGAACATTATGACATCAGCTTTCTATTATGTTGACCGGTTTATTCATCTATCGTACATTCATTTATTAGTTCATTTTGACAGTCCCACAACTACTATTATAAGGTAAAACACATGACAGGTAATGTCTTGAACCAAGGTCATTTATTTACTTGCTAAACCACTTGAACACAAACATACATGTCGTACAGCTTCATTTCTAACTCTGCAGCTGGCTTTGTTGCATACTGTCAATGCTATCAGCACCACCTAGTGGCTCCTGTAGAAAGTTTTTTTTCCTAAACCACATCACCACATTCCTCCCTCCTTAAGACAGCACTATGGACTTCTTATTTCACTATGATTACTATAAACCAATAGAACACGTTCAAACCATAAACCAATAACACACATTACTAAACAGCAAATTCATGGGTGTTAAAATGGCAGTGTTGATGTACATTGTTAAAAAGTGTGTTGAAGCAACCCTGCAGATCGTTGATTTAACACAATCAGACTAGATCATTCATGTGATAAATCTGGTCATCAAATGATTTTTGTTCTGTTATCGATAGTACTGTATTGAAACCCTGCCTCAATTCCAGTACTGTCACCTTTGAATTAGCAAAGGTACGTAGCTAATACGATGAATTTCTGTAAACTTAAGATAGATGTTAATTTAAAGCGGTTTATTAACATGTTATTGCTTTTAATTTATTTTTTTAAAGTGCCTTTACATTTTTTGCTCCATCATCCTGGTATAAACTGCAGAAATATCTTAAATTAGACTACCTACCAACATTGATACAGTTTAAAATTAGGATAAAGGATTACTTGAGTACTATATGCACATGTGCTGCAACTGAGTGCTGCTGATGATTATGTGGAGATGATGTTTAATTTTCCAACATTTTGTCTGTTTTTGCTGTATATTTTTATTATGGAACTTTTGTACTGCTGTCTTGGACAGGACTCCCTTGAAAAAGGGAGTCTGAATCTCAATGGAATTTATCCTGGTTAAATAAAAAAATTAAAATAATTTAGGGTATGTTTATGTTAATTTACGATAGCTGTAACAGAAGTTCATTAGTAGCAAACTCAAATGTGGGTGTGTGAGCTAGGCAGCTAGGTAACTCAGTGAGCAAGCTAACTTAGAAATACAGCAGTGCTATGAAAGTAAATAGTCTAAATAGTCTTGAAATTAGTATAGCGAACACCGTAACAAATGCAGTGTAACAATTTGGTCTAATCTTCTCGCGCCATGAAATGGGGTCCGAACGGGAAACTTTACTTGGTAGCTAGTTGACCTGTTGTATTGTGTTGTTGTAACTTTGTATTAGTAGCTAGCCAGCTAACGGTTTTGGCGATGAGTGAGAGTGCGGTTTAAACATTCCTCCACCCGATTTCACAGATCTATATCGCTAGCTAGTTAGCAGTCTGTCTGACTTTGTAAAATAAATTAAAATAATGAAATTATATTAAGTAGAACAATGTCGAAAATTTAGTTGTGACGAACCCAGTCTTAAGTGGACTAAGGTTGGCCCCATTTTACTAGACAATAATGTTAGTTAGGTATGTACAGTAACTAACTATAACTAGTAGCTAGTTATCTAGACTGTGACCCAAACCATGTTTTGCCAGGTCAGTAACACGTGGCAGCTGCCATTTCGCGACTGTTGTCTGCTCTTATGATTATCAAATTTTTGATGAAAACATCTGAAGTTTCCTTTGAGGTCAAAACGACAACTTCTTCAGGTATGGGATGACTTGTTATTATATTTCCATTAAATGTTTTTATTAACGGTGCTCATCTTGGTTTTAAATCACTTTTATTTTAGATGTGGGTGACGTTGATGTGGGTGAACTTTTAACTACTCCGGGAAAATCAGATTCTCAAAACAACAAAGACCAGGGAAATTCAAGGGACTCTTGACCCAAATGACAAAAATGCTGTGAAAGAGGTAGTTCTTACATGCTTTGTAATCAATTGAGAGTTGGTTATAAATACCATGTTATTTTCAAGGTGATGTACTGCAGCAGTGTGATTTAAAAGTTTTTTTCTTTTTTAGATGGTCAGCGCTGTTCTCTGCTCCAAGTCAGGCTGTGATAAGATTTTTAGAGAGTGACCAAATCAAGTCTCTAGCTGATGGCACACGGAAACTGATGGTGAATGTCCTTGTGGCTGACATGATCGAGAGGCATGGGTGAGTATTCCTAAAATCAGAACACAAACTTGAGTATAAGCTTTTTAATGTGTTTCTCATGGTTTAGTGTTTATTACCAATTTATTGCCAGTCAACTCATTTTCTTGTTTGCTTAATTAGACGTATTCCCCCATAAAGTGTGCGCGTCAAATATACTTTGGAAATTGTGACGTTATTCCCTTACCTGCAGGATCTGTTCACTGAGAAAGGATATGTGAGAATAGACATATAGAAGTTTGTTTGCTTTCTACGATTGAAGACTTCCACACTTGTCCTTAAATCATTCATCATCAAGATATTACAAAATAAATATGTGCTTGGGATCAAAGTATCTTACATTTTTGTTGAAAGAGAACATCTTAATAAATGAATATATGAATTCGGTATTTGTATTGTTTTTGTCTTATCAGGAACGTTACTATGATGCTGATGCTGGCTCTGGTTACCTGGCGTGGAGGATTAAAACTGCACAACGAAACACTGAGTTGCAAGAGAAAAAGCAGCGTCACATATCTAGAAGGTCCAAAGGCCCAACGTAGAGTAACATCTATGGCTTCTGAACAACTATCAGGAGAAGATTGTAGAGAAGCAATATCTGTCCTGAAATATAGCACTGATGAGTTGGTGGTCAGGGAAAAGATGAAAAGTACGTTCAACTACTGGCAGGAAATGGTGCAAGATCCAGATAAGTCATCAACCATTTTGGATGTTTTCCCCCGATACCTTGATACACCAGGCTTGGTAAGTAATAGATGTAGCTGTTGGACTTATTTGTGTTTTTGCCAAATTAACAAAACGTGTGTGTTGGTATTTTTTTAGATTAATCAAGACCTCACACAGCTTTTTGGCAAAGTGGCCCACGTTCGTGAGGACAAAGTCATCACCAATTCCAAATCTCTGCCCTCCAGTGAGCATATAGAAGACCTTCTGTCAACTGCCCAGTTGGAATCTGACTATGGTGAGTCATTAATGTTGTCACAAAAGTTTGCAAGACATCATGTTTTTAAAAAATATTGTTTGTGTAATTTACTTTTATTCAGACAGTATTATTTGTAGATGGGTGATGCTGGAATTGAACTTCTGGTCTCTGACATGGTGCTATAAGTAACTTGAGTTGGACAGTGTAAACCGTAAACCACAAATCCACATGGTAGTGGGAAACTTCTGCAGAGACTTTTTAAACGTGTCATTACATTAATTTCATCTTGTTCTTTGGTTTTGTGACTTCAGGGTGGGATAGTGGGATATGTCGACGTTGATCTTCCTGCTGAACCTCCTACCACCAACCTCCAAAGGCCGCCTTAAGTCAAAGATCAGTGCTGTTCAAGCTGAAGATCACTTGAGAAGGCTATAACCTGCAGAGTCCATACATCTATCGCAGCTTTTGATGAGCTATTCAAAGCTAACTTTGTATTTAGCATTGCATTTGATGACCCACTGACCAACTTTTACACCTTCCTGCAAACAGTCTACAACAAGAATGTGGGAAAGGCCAAGGAGAGCCCTATAGTAAAATAACTTAGAGCAAGACTGCTAAACACTGACACTTGAAGTTGTATATGTTTACATGCTTCACTTGTAAAGTACACCACACCAGTTGTTCATTACTTTGTCGACATCTCAAATTTGTTCATGGTTTGTATCCAGGCAAGACCTTGTGTCTGAGATGTGGAGAAACTGGTTGTGCCCTAAAGTTTGGCACATACTCAGGATTTAGAAAGCTAGGGCTAAAATGCACAAAGATTGTGGTCTCCCAAAACCACAAAAAAAAATGACAAGTGTTGGGACAGTGACTGGAGATGTTTTGAGCCATCAAGTTCTCATTCAGTTAGTATGGATTCCTGTGTGGATCAATAGTTGCACAATTACAATCGTCTGGAGTTCCTGAGAATACTGTACAAAAATGTTGTTGCTTCAATGGAAGAATTTCAAAATGATGTCCACACACAAGCTAGGGAAGCTGTAGTTAAAACATCCCAGATAGCAAAAAAGCGGCCCGATTAAGGTTAAAACAGTCGGCCGATACTCGGCATGAATCTAGGTGCGATTGCTCAACGAGCGCTCGGTTTTAATGCGGCCCGATTGTGGAACCCCGAGTGAGAGGACGTAAAGCCCCCCCCCGATCCAGTTCCTTGTTTGGGCTTATTTGAACTTTATTGATATTCATTTATGTTAGGTTAACACTAACTGCTGAGTAGCTGTTCTTTATGAAAGATAAATTAAAAAAATAAAACCACACAAGGAAGACAGTTGTCATGTTTAATGCATTTTTTATTGAACAACACTTAATTCTGACTCGACCAGAACACAATGTTTAATGTGTGGAGCTGTAGTTCCCGACCACGGTCCAAATACATACACAAGTTAAGTAAACATTCACCTGTAGGTGTGGTGATGAGTGTCAATGGAAGTCAGTCTATGTTGCAGGGGTCTCCAACCCTGTTCCTGGATAGCTACTGTCCTGGGTGTTTTCAGTCCAACTTCATGTATATGCAGCCTCATTCAGTAATAATCTAATTATTCCAGTCAGCTGTGCTGAATTAAGGTTGGAGTGAAACCCACCAGGACAGTAGCTCTCCAACAGCAGGGTTGGAGACTAAACTATTTTACAATATTTTGAACTTTGAAACATTTTATTCTGGCCCACTATGTTTCTGAGTTGTCTAAATTGTCTGCCTGTTCAGCATCTGGCTCCGGCCACCATCCCTATCAGAGGCAAGCTGCAGCCACCTGGTGATGAGGAGCTCTATTTCTTTTTCTGTTGAATCTTTGGTCAGGGCATTCCGGAGGAGAGCATCTGACAAAAACACAAAACAGAAGCGGGCAGCATGACCATGTTACTCGTTAACCACCAACACTTAACTTGGATGTCACCACAATGCAGTTGTCCAGCGATGACACTCACCCAGAATCACCCTTTTCAAAAGGAGTCCTTTGAATGCAGGCTTTCGGTTGGCCCCACTCCAATTAATGACTGTAGCCAACGAGGTGTTCATGGCTTTTTTCAGGACCCGTCCTACGGTTTCTTTAAGAGTCATGCCTCCGACCATTCCAAGGAGAACAGTCTGAAACAAAAGACCTAACTCATTAGTTATTTAAGAAATATAGCATGAGTGAATGTGGGGACTGACTTCTAGGAATGATCTGATTAATGCATCATTTCACTCACCAAATTCTTCTTCTCTTCTGGATTCATTCATTTCTCCTCTAAACCTTGTAGCTCCTCAATAGTTGAAAGTGGGAAACCAAAATGTGTAGGGTCTGGCAAGACGTCTGGAATTGCTTGACTGCTGGAGATTTTTTGGGGCTGCACCAGGATGAGCAACTGCTGTTGTCTGATAGAATCAGGTTGGATGAGAATCTCCTTGGCAATTGCTGTAAAACAAAAAAAGCAGGCATAGCAGATTACAAGCAAAACATTGGGCCATATTCTTCAATGTTTTCCTAAGTTATTTCTTAAACTTGTTCCTAAGAAAGGTCCTATAAAAAGTCTTACTCAAATTCACAAACGTGTTCTTAAATGGCGTAATTGTTCGTACCTACGTTCCTATAATGATGAATACCACGTCTTCGTAAATGGAAAGCGCGTGTCCGTTGTTCCTAATTAGCATAGGTAAACGCCCCTGTATTTCCCATAAAAGGGCATTAAACTGCAGGGCGGATTGGAAACTCATCATAAAAACGTGGAGAATGCAAAAATGCCTAAACCAACATGTATAGACAGTATTTTGAGGATCAGACGCCAAAAGAACAAATTACTTCTGTAGTTCAGAAGTGGAAATACTTCTGCAAAAAGTGAACAGGCAAAAATATGTAATATTTAGCAGCATCAGGTGGTTGCAAAATTAAATACAAAAAGGATGCATGGGATTTAATCATTCGTTCTGTGAACGCTCCCAGATAGCATACTGTTATCGGTCCGCCAGCTATATAAGAGCGGCATGCCGCCAGTCGTTTTGTTACAAGCGGTCCACCGGCGGCTCACGGGCGGCAAAACCACCCTCATGTTTCAGCTGACGGTCCAGCGGCGGACTGCGAGCTGAACGCTCCTAAACGCCTTAAGGGCAACGGATCTAAACGAGGCTGATCGACTGACCACCCAGCCCCGCAGTTTGTCTGAGGGCTGATTGGCACATCACCGGTAGTGTTGCCAATGGTGATTCAAAACAAACATGTACAGAAAAAATGTAATGTCATTTCGCACAAGGAACTGACTATTTCAATTCCTCTAATATAATAAATATTATAATTATTTTCCAGTGTTATTTAATCATATTAATATGTGACAATTGTGACTTTTTTTCTGAAATATTTAGTCTCCCTGAGGATTAAATCTTTAGTCCCATCACTTTTTTATAATGAATTAATTTAAAGTTCAGATTTGTTTTTATATTGAACAGAATGCATTTTTAGGCTATATATTATGCAATTCACACAGCTATATTCACACACTTATTACTGCCCAAATTCTCTTAAGTGCTCAACTTCAGTTAGTCAAAAGACAATTGTATGTAGCTGTACTAAACAGGAAAAATATAAAGCCATCCATGATTGCTATTCAGCTATTTTTATACATATTGTTATTTATAACTTTAATAAAATTCCAACAGACATCAGCTTATGTAAAAAATATATATATTTCCCAGGCCGATTATGCAGTGCAATAGGCAGAAACAATATATAAAAACACATGTGCAACCAATTACAATCTTTACCAACTGGGTCAAGGTACCAATTTTAAGGGTGCAGAGTTTCTCACTGTGAACATTCACTACCCTTACAGCCTAAAAGGTTGTCACGAAAATGTCAGCGCGCAAATCTGCGTAAGAGTGCTTTCGCTGTGCGTAGATTCTGTCCTTTCCTAAGAACAAATTCCAGATAAGTAAACATTGGTGAATGTCAGAATCTTCGTGGAAACTGCGTAAGTGGGTTTTAAGAACTTCTTCTTAAGAACGGTTGAAGAATATGGCCCATTGTAGATAGATACTGAATGTCAGTTGCCTAGAAATCTAGATGAACCCTAGCGGCAGCAAATGTAATTTGCAGCCAGGGTCAGTCAAGCAACTCTCCGTTCGTTTGTGAGCTGGGAAAAAATCATTCTGTTCAGGCCAATCATAATGACGGCAGAGTTGCAACGGTTCCGTGTGATTTCCATGCTACTTCCCTGCTGCTGGCAAACAGCGGTCTTTGGAAGACTGAGTTAAGCACTGAAGTCATTTTTAAAAAAAGGAAGATGTGTTCTGAGTTTTGACGACCAGATACGGTATTTTTATGCAGAGTATATTTTATGCAGGGAATAAAAAAGTTTAACCTGCCCTCAGATTAAGCCCTGCCAATGGTGAATTCCCAGACCCAACATATGATGTGGGATTGGCTTGTCAGGCTAGTATGTTAGAGTAAACCGAGAGAGATCACTTTGCAGAATTCCTACCTGTAGGCACAGCCTCACGAGAAGACCCGTTTTGTGTGTCACGTACTTGTGGGGTGTTCTAAAAGAAAAAAGAGAAATGTGTTTAAATATGTTTTCATCACACCTATTCCAAAGTGATTTTTTCCTCCCATGACCTTGCCCATCTTACTTGATATACAGTTTGGCCTGATGACTGACTCCTGCCAGCTGCTGCATGGGTTGGAATGTCAGTAGGAGGTGTAGCCCATTGACTTTGACTGGCTATCGGGTGGAGACTGGTGACCATGATGGTGGACTAGGGGCTGTGATGTTTGCTAAAGGGGGAGAAGCCCAGAGACCTGCTGCCGAGCTGTATGCATCAGAAGGGGGATCATCAACTGTGGTCTCTGACATATGGCCTGGGGACCAAAAACCTGGAGCAGCTGGCTGACTCCCTTCACCTAGAGCTATAACAAAGGTGCAATGGCTGTTATGTTAGTTTCACCCAGATGCTTAACAACTAAGTTGTACTGTCATAAACTGACCCAGCCCAGCCAGAAGAGAGCCTGGTTCCTCTCTAGGTTTCTTCCTAAATCTGACTTTCAGGGAGTTTTTCCTAGCCGCCGTGTATCAACTTGTTTTTTTGTTCAACTTGTTGATGTTTGCTCTGTTGGATTCAGGCTGGTGATTGTAAAAGCACTTTGTGACAACTTTGTTGTAAAAAGGGCTTTATAAATACATTTGATTGATTGATTGATAACAGTAACAACTAACAGGCATACCAACAAGAGATGAGATGCAGGGGGCTGGTGCAAGTAGAGTGTAACATTTCTTTTTGGTTGAGGCACAAGGTGCAGGAGTCCTCCCCTGCTCCTCTTCCATCTCCTCCTCACTGCTGCTTACTATTCTTCTACAGCCTCTAACATTGATTACATTGGGATGAGGATTACATTTTGTCATCGCAGTGAATACTAAATTATATTTAATACATTGGTGTTGTCTTGTCAGGAGGTTGGGGGGCGCATTGTAAGGCCCTCTAGCTGGCAGCCTAGATGTTTGTCCAGGTGTATTGTACATTTTGACACAGCCTTTGAAATGCTTTAGAACATTATGGGCCACTCCTACCGATTCTTCCTCTTCATGTACTCTTGCCTGTTATCCTCATCTTCAGTGTTCAGATCAGAGGTCATTGTAGCTTCTGGCAGCTTTGCACAGGCAATCTCATACACGTCTGCAAACACAAATGCAGATTAAGTGTAAATGGAAGGACTCCTTATTATGTTACTTTTGCAGTATGGTTTCAATTCAATAAGTGTTTTTCAGTTTAATTGTGTAATTTCAGAATGAAGCATTACTATACCATGTGAATACATTACACGGACTCTGAATCGAGTCCAGTCAGCACCGGGCATCACCCCATCTTTAGCTGCCCTATGCAGCTTTGCAAGAGATAGAAAAGGGGGTCAGAAACTTTGGCCTCCTTTCAGCCAATTAGAGTGGACAACTTCAACCTCCTTTGATTTGACAAACTCCACGACATGATACATCCTATAAAGAAGTAGAAATGTAGGAAATGTAGCTAAAGAACAACAAAATATTAAAGGGGCGCTATGCAGTTTTGTCTATTTCGTCGCTGCTCTCACAGTTTCTCAAAATATTATTTTTCTCTCCCAGGTCCGTAACATTTTATCCCTACAATGGCCTTAAACGCTGTCAGAGCAGAAGCAACTTGCGTTCGTCAACATAAAGCTGATAAGAAACCCGATTAAGTTTACTTACAAGTGCAACAGCAAGAATGCCAGGTCAGCATGATATTTACAGGCTTCTGTGTGTCTCAGTTCAGGCCATTCTGACAACGCAGGTCCGATGTTTACTTGTGTCCGACTCCTCACTCTGTCAGTCTGCCATTTCTTCTTCCTTGGTTCCCCGACACTGCTTTCTTTGCTTTTTGCATATTTTTTGCCGGCTCAGTGTATGTGTGCAATGTCGTGAAGCAACTTGTAACATCGCGAGACCTGATATCACGCAACACTTCCTGGCACTGTGTCCGGCGGCTCACCAGCCAAAAGGTGCAATGATGTTTTTTCCGCTCACAGGCGCTAGGGGGGTCGAGACAGCCACCATTCAACGCGAAAAAATCATAACCATTCCAATGACTCCGAAGCTGTTCAGTTACGGTAAATTAGGCTAAAAAAACACATAGATCCCCTTTAACATATAGTACAGCAACATTTTGAAACAAAACATTAAATGATTAATTATTATAAAAAATTGAATATAAATTACACTTAATCTCAACGCAACAATGTCTAATGTAAATGCAACAAAGGCATTCCCACATGTTTGTCTTTGAAGGGAAGGAGGACATATTTACGAAGACCATCATCAACTTTAACGCACTTCAAACTCTCTGACAACTGTGAGAGAAGAAACACGCCCAGGCTAGATGAACTGAAAGGACATGTGTAAAATGGCTCAACAGCATGGTACTGATCGTAAACCAAGTGCATATTACCTTCAAGCAAGATGATATTCTGAAGTAGGGGTGTGCGATATGACGATATTTAATCGTGGACTATTAAAATGTCTCCACGATTCACTTTTTCGTTAATATCGTAGAATCGCGCTCCAGTGCACGTTCAATTAGATGCAGATCTATGGCGTTTTTTCAGCTACGTATCAACATGCAATGCGCGGTGCGCTAGATGTCAGCGTGTTAACACTAGAAGCCCCAACAGCCCATGCCCGCGGGCGTTGCAGTTAGTAATTAAAATAAATATATAATGTTGAAAAGCTACAGCCTCGTTCTTCCATGACTTTTCCTAAATACGTGCATTTTACCTTGTCCCGTTTTCAGAAACTGGACGCGTTTTGGTCTGTTCTCGTTTTGGTCTGATCTATATTGGACTCGTTTTGGTCTGGTCTACATGAAACTTGACGCGTTTTGGTCCGATCTATATGAAACTGGATATATGTAACGGATTAGTTTGCCACTCATAACAACACTAATGAACACTGTGCGCAGTGCAACTGGTTAGTATGCGTGTCCTGCTCAGGCAGACAAAAGCTGCGAAATATACATAGATAATATATTGATTGGCTTGGTTGAATTTGAATGAACTAGAAAAAAGAGGTAGGCCTACGTTTATAAAGAAATATATGTTTAACTAAATAAACAGAACGAAAATATAAAACGAAATTGATTAATGTATCTACCGGGTAACAGCAGAATATACCCGACCGTGACCAATATACAAACTGTAAAATACGTGTTTCATTGTCTACAGTGCCTTAGTTACTGGACTGTAATTACTATTGGCTAATACATTTTACAAATGTAAATGATCGAATTATACACTGTAGCCTAATGTTTTTATTTCAAGAGTCTGTGTTGCAATATATAAGGCCAATCATGCGCAAATCATTTGATTGCGCGTCGCTTGTGATCTAATATGTTTTAGCATTTATTACATCAAAATAGAGTCCAACCCCTATCCAGGGGTAAGGTTCCAGAGCCACGGTTGTGCGTAGAGGTAAGTCCCACCAGATCCAACTGGTATCGCTCCACCTCACGCACAAGTTCTGGCTCCTTCCCCCCCAGTGAGGTGACGTTCCACGTCCCCAAAGCAAGCTTCTGCCGCCCGGGTCTGATCCGTCGAGACCCCCCACCTTCACTGTCACCCATATGACAGCGCACCCGACCCCTGCGGTTGTTCCTGTGAGTGGTGGGCCCACAGGATGGAGAGGAGAGAGATGCCACGTATCTCGTTCGGGCTGTGCCCGGCCGGGCTCCGTGGCAAACCCGGCCACCAGACGCTCGCTTTCGAGCCCGCCGTCTGGGCCTGGCTCCAGACGGGGGCCCTGGGCTTCCTCCAGGCAGGGTCTCGATCCTTTTCCCTCGATTTTTCATGGGGTCTTGGTGAACCATTCTTAGTCTGGCCCCTCGCCTGAGACCACTTTGCCTTGGGAAACCCTACCAGGAGCATGAAGCTCCAGACAACCCAGCCCTCAGGTTCATAGGGGCACACAAACCTCTCCACCACGTTAAGGTGATGATTCCCGGGGAGCTGTCAACTGATCACCATCTGGTAGTGAGTTGGATCAGAGGGTGGGGAAAGACTTTGGACAGACCAGGTAAGCCCAAACGGGTGGTGCGGGTGAACTGGGAACGTCTGGAGGAGGCCCCTGTCCGAAAGATCTTCAACTCACACCTCCGGCGGAGCTTTTCAGGCATCCCTGTGGAGGTTGGGGGCATTGAACCTGAGTGGGCAATGTTCAAAGCTTCTATTGCTGAAGCTGCGGCGGTGAGCTGTGGTCTCAAGGTCCTAGGTGCCTCAAGGGGTGGTAACCCTAGAACACCGTGGTGGACCACGGTGGTCAGGGAAGCTGTCCGACTGAAGAAGGAGGCCTTCAGGGATATGCTAGCCCTGGGGACTCCGGAGGCAGTTGCAGGGTACCGACAGGCCCGAAGGGCTGCAGCCGCTGCCGTGTCAGAGGCAAAGCAGCGGGTGTGGGAGAAGTTTGGAGAAGCTATGGAGAAGGACTTTCGGTCGGCACCAAAATGCTTCTGGAAAACCGTTCGGCACCTCAGAAGGGGAAAACGGGAACCATCCAAGCTGTGTACAGTAAGGATGGGACACTGTTGACCTCAACTGATGATGTGATCGGGCGCTGGAAAGAGCATTTTGAGGAGCTCCTGAATCCGACCTACACGCCCTCTAGTACAGAGGCAGAGCTGGAGGCTGATGGAGGGTCATCGTCAGTTTCCCTGGGGGAAGTCGCTGAGGTAGTCAAACAACTCCACAGTGGCAAAGCCCCAGGGACTGATGAGATTCGTCCAGAAATGCTAAAAGCTTTGGGTGGGGAAGGGCTGTCTTGGTTGACACGCCTCTTCAACATTGCATGGAAGTCTGGGACAGTGCCAGAGGAGTGGCAGACCGGGGTGGTGGTTCCCCTCTTTAAAAAGGGGGACCAGAGAGTGTGTGCCAATTACAGAGGTATCACACTCCTCAGCCTCCCTGGTAAAGTGTACTCCAAAGTGCTGGAAAGGAGGGTTCGGCCAATAGTCGAACCTCAGATTGAAGAGGAACAATGCGGTTTTCGTCCTGGCCGGGAACCACGGACCAGCTCTTTACTCTCGCAAGGATCCTGGAGGGGGCCTGGGAGTATGCCCATCCAGTCTACATGTGTTTTGTGGATCTGGAGAAGGCGTATGACCGGGTACCCCGGGATCTTTGTGGGAGGTGCTGCGGGAGTATGGGGTGAGGGGGTCTCTTCTCAGGGCCATCCAATCTCTGTACGCTCAAAGCATGAGCTGTGTCCGTGTCCTCGGCAGTAAGTCGGATTCGTTCCCGGTGGGGGTTGGCCTCCGCCAGGGCTGCGCTTTGTCACCAATCCTGTTTGTAATATTCATGGACAGGATATCAAGGCGTAGTCATGGGGGAGGGGTTCCCGTTCGGTGGGCTGATGGTCACATCACTGCTTTTTGCGGATGATGTGGTCCTGATGGCCTCATCGGTCGGTGACCTTCAGCACTCACTGGATCGGTTCGCAGCCGAGTGTGAAGCGGCTGGGATGAGGGTTAGCACCTCTAAATCTGAGGCCATGACTCTCAGCAGGAAACCGGTGGAGTGCCTACTCCGGGTAGGGAATGAGTCCTTACTCCAAGTGAAGGAGTTCAAGTACCTCGGGGTCCTGTTCGCGAGTGAGGGAACAATGGAGCGGGAGTTTGGTCGGAGGATCGGAGCAGCGGGGCGGTGTTGCATTCGCTTCACCGCACCGTTGTAGGACGAAAAGAGAGCTGAGCCGAAAGGCAAAGCTCTCGATCTACCGGTCAATCTTTGTTCCTACCCTCACCTATGGTCATGAAAGCTGGGTCATGACCGAAAGAACGAGATCGCGGGTACAAGCGATGAGACATCAAAATAGGACATACAGTTTGATGGATTTTTAGATCTTTAGAAATTTAAATATCATAGCCTGTGCATTTTAAAATCATGGTTTTAATTTTGTATTGTATGGTTACATAAGACAATAAATAGGCTACATACTATTTTAGTAAAATGTTTTACTGCATAATTCATAATTCATTTAATTCAGGATGATAACACAGTAGATGATCTGATGCTGTAGATGGATGGCAGGTTACACAGTGAATGGATGGTGAAGCTGCGGAGGAGAATGAAGGTGCTTCTTTGCACAATTGCACTTCCATAAAATATACACGTGATAAAAATATGCTACTTTAAAACATTTTTCCCTTTTATGTTTTGTTACCTTGTATCGCTATATTTTTTAAATGGAGATATAATTTGCTTGTATTGCAGCTCAGTAATTTGCAAAATAGTCTTAAAAATCAACATGAAAAAGAATCGTGATAAAATCGTGAATCGTGATTTTTCCTGAAATAATCGTGATATGATATTTTTCCCATATCGCCCACCCCTATTCTGAAGCAAGCCAATGTCATTACCTATTTTAATAGTTATCCCCCTCTGTAATTTTAACACAAAACTGATCTGTGTGCAACTCTTTAAACTCCTGTATTCCTCCTCTGACACCCTGTGGTAAGGGGCCACCAACATGCTCTTTCCTTAATACAGTTCCAGCTTTGACATGGCCATCATGGACCCTTCTGTTATTGGTACGCTCAGACAAGCGGCGAACAATCTGAGCAACTGGGAAATTTGGCCCCCTAACCAATCTCATCAACACATCCATGTCTCTTAACATCATTGCTCAAATGAACTAAGCCATGCAAATTGTACACCAGAAAGCCCTCACCATAAAGTCTGCCAAAATGTTCAACAAATGACAACAGGAATAGCCAGCATAAAAATAGCAACCGACAGCAGCATGACGTTCTGATAGACTGGAGCAGCCAGAACATCTATGGGAATAACAGGGCCTGTATACAGCAAGAACTGTCATAGTTCTGTAGCCTTCCATCTTTCCCTTTCCTCTAATGCTCTAGGCTTTCTAGCAAACTCACATGGAAGGTTCTGTGCTTTAACCAGCTGACCAGACAAAGGAGTTGGCAAAGGCCCACTACACCAAAGGTCAAACAATCGACGTACAACCCCAAGACACACCAAATGCATGTAATCTTGAGGAAAATCAAGTACCATGTCGATACCAAGTCCAGTCACATGAGACTCTGCTACATGATGATCTTCATCCAACATTTGCCTAAAACTAGCATCCGTTCTTAAACCGGAGTCAGTCTGTGGAAAAGTCATGCGATTTCTCATATATACACCTGTCTGTACACATTTATCACAAGCGGAATAGCCTGAATGACTCTTTATGCCTTTAACAAAAGCCAGGGCTGGAGCATCACACACCACAGAACAGACACGCAGAAAAAACGTCTTTCCTTTGAACCAAAACCAAGACTGAAGACTACTCAACTCACTTACCAGCAGTGTTGGGCAGTAACGCGTTACTGCAGTTACTTTTGACAGTAACTAATACTCCAACACATTACTTTTTAAATAAATTAACTGCGTTACCGTTACCATATGGTGCGTTGTCCGTTATTTGTCCGTTACTTTTTTTCAGCCTAACCTGTTGTGCGCGTTTCCGATTATTCAAGTGCGGCAGTCATGGCGAGTCAAGGCGAGAGCAAGACGAGATTCTCAAAGTGGAAATATGCTCATTATTTCACTTTAGTTGAACATAAAGACAAAAACCTTTTAGTAAAATGTAAGCTGTGTCTTACTGGTTCGTAGGTCCTATCTACTGCAGTAAACAGCAACTCCAATTTGTCGAAGCACCTCCAGAAACGACATGCCTCGACACACTCGAAGTAGTCAAGCCCCTCCAGCCAAACAACAGCGATTTTAACCGGACTGTTAGCCAGGGATAGATCAACAAAAAACTATTGCACATTTTCCCAGTATGTTGTTGAAAAATTAGAACACTAAGTGTATGCATAATAAAATGCAAAGAAATTGCTGTTCTTTTTTGTTTGTTTGTTTGTTTTGACATTTTTATGTCAGTTGGTGACATGCAACTCTTAATTTGTGGTTAGGTTGAAAATTGCTCATATATTTCATTTTTAAACAGCATTTATATTTTTTATGTTTGTTTTAATGCATATCATTTATGTTTGTCAATAATACAGTTTCTCAAAATGTATCCTAAATAATTCACATTGCTTTCATTTATTAGTTTCGAAATGTTTTGTGTTATGTTGTACATTGTTGATAGTTTTCATACTTAAGCTGTGAAAGGAAAATTTTTAAGGGCAAAAAACAACAGCTTTTATGATGAAGAAGCCACTTTAGTTTTTGATTCTGAATACATTATTCAGCTTATTTTGTTATTCAATTCAGAAATCATTGTGATTATCACAGTGGTGTAGTGGTGCGTATGCGCAAGTATACAGCGTATGCCCAGTTGCCCACATCTGAGGAGAGGGATTTACAGTAGGCTATACCCACCTCCAAAAAGATAACTGACCATATAGGTCTACCCAACTCTAATTAATCAGATTCAGTAGCCATCAATCTACAGGGTTTGGATTTCGTTGCGGGATTGCGGCGATTGCCATAAACCATTCCTGCAAGGTTATTTTTTATAGTGCGAGAAAATCCCGCACAAATATATTTGCTTCATCTCAGATCGTGGTTAGATATTCGATATTGGATACTTGATATTTGATCCAACACAATAGCAAAATGGATTGCAAAGAATTGTAGACCCATTAGCATTGTAAAAGACTCAGGTTTCCTTGATGTTTTGCAAGTGGCGTCTCAAGACTCATCCTATAAGCCACCATCAAGAGCCACAGTTATGACGAAAATCTACGAGCTCTATGAAAACCAAAAAGAAAAAAGGAAAGAGGTCTTGGCTCAAGTAAATAATATCGCCCTGACAGGAGACCATTGGACATTAGTGAGTAAAAACAATTACCTCGGAGTAACTGCACATTTCATCAGTGATACGTGGGAACTGAAGTCTTTTGCGCTGACTATATTAAAAACTGAGGAGCGTCATTTTGCGGAGGCTTGTAAAGAACAGTTCCTGTCATCGCAGCCCTGGACAATCAGGAGCACAAACTGGTTTTGCCGACCGCAGCAGAGTGGGATAAACTGCAGAGGCTGGAGACACTTCTAGAGCCATGCAGGTAAACCAGTCTGTAACTTATCAAATAACGGCAGCAGAGTGGGATAAACTGCAGAGGCTGGAGACACTTCTAGAGCCATGCAGGTAAACCAGTCTGTAACTTATCAAATAACGGCAGCAGAATGGGATAAACTGCAGAGGCTGGAGACACTTCTAGAGCCATGCAGGTAAACCAGTCTGTAACTTATCAAATAACGGCAGCAGAGTGGGATAAACTGCAGAGGCTGGAGACACTTCTAGAGCCATGCAGGTCAATCAGTCTGTAACTTATCAAATAACATTGCTTTGATTATTTTCTGGAATGAATTAAACCAAGTCAAATATTAATAACATGTATGCTAAAAAAATGATAAAAATTATAATAATAATAACCACAGTTCTAATAATACACTGTCTCTGTGTGCATGTGTGTGTTTGTGTGCGTAGGTATGTAACTGAGCTCCTGGGTGGAGAGGCCTATGTCTTCTGTCCTGTGGTACTACCTTCTCTCTGCCACTTGCGTCTCAAGATGGAAGCCTGTGATGAGGACCCTGCATATGTGGTGAGATTCAAGACCAAGTTCAAGGAGGACCTAGCATCCCGTCAAGAAAAGCTCAACAATGCATGGCTCCAGATTGCTACAGTTTTGGATCCTCGTTTCAAAGACTTGAAATGCCTGCCCAAGACAGACAGGGAAGAGGTGTGGACCAAACTTAAAGGGATGCTGCCACAAGAATCACCCAGAAGGTCTTCACAGACACATGATGATGGGCCACCCAGGAAGAAAATAAGCCTTCTGCAAATGGGCTCAGATTCAGAAGATGAAGAGGTCCAACCTGCCATACAGAGGTACAGAGCAGAGCCCACCATTAAATTGGAGGACTGCCCCTTGAGGTGGTAGGCATCTCATTCAGGAGCCCATGAGAAGCTATCATGAAAAAAAAATTATGTTTAGTTTCACGTGCTCACGCGAAACTAGAACGTTTCACATGTTCGTGGACATAGTGCTATTGTAACGTATGTCCCCATTTCGCATTAGAAAGAATGGCGGCTACAGATGAGTTGGAAACGTTCCTTAAAAGTCGAAATATACCAGACAATATTATAATTAAACTTAATGATGATAAGGTAAGTTATCTCCCTGTGAATTCATTGTATGGTATTGTTCACTTTAGACTGTTAGCAATACTAACTAGACTACTTTTGCTAGCTCTCCCTGGTAACGTTATGTTAATTTTAGCCTGTGCTGACTACATTTTTTGAATGTTTCTGCTTTTGCCATGCATTTTTCAGATCGACGTGAATGTAATTGCTTTAATGACGGATGAAGAGCTAGGCCAATATATCAATAGATATGGAGACCGACTTGCTCCTCGAAGAGCAAGTCGGTCTCCATATCTATTGATATATTGGCCTAGCTCTTCATCCGAACAGTACCAGTGAGACAGTGAAGTCAGCTCTGATGCTCAGGGTTCGGGAAAAAATAGAAGGAAGACCCTTGGCCAACAGTGACACAGCCGAACGCAGACCGATCGGCAAAAAACATGCAGTGAAAGATACACGGCGGGTCGAAATGGGATGGCTTCACTTTGAGAAGGGTGAGTATCACCAGGTCCGAACAAAAGGTGGAGGTGGAACACGGCACCTGTCTGTGCAGAAAACGGTAAACGTGGGTGAGCTCCTAGAGATAGGAAAAGATTTATTCTTCCCAGATGGACATTCTGCCAAAGGACCTACTGGGAAGTTTGATTTTGACATTCGTGATTTCAGTCAGAAGTCACTACCTCATGATTGCACTGTAAACCAGCTGTATGAGAAGACCAAGCTGCGAATGCTGCGCATTTACACGTGCTCAAGGCATAAAGACACCCCAATCATTCTCTCGGATGCCTCCTCAGACTTTGAGCACGACGATGAGAGGCCAGTGAGGGTAGGCACATTTCTCTTCAACCTACATTCTGTTTAAAATAATTAAGCATATTGTTGTGTCATGCAGTAGGCATGTGGTCAGTTTACGTTTCATATCTCGTTGTTTTAAAACGTAGTTCAAATTCTACGTAGTTGCGGGAAATGAAAGACCGCGCAAAGAATGACAGCCAAACAACGTCATTTTTTAAGGCAGCCGGAGCTAAACAACTTGTTGTTGCTTAGTAACTTTCAGTGACGTCACGTCAGAGCCAGGGCACCGCGACGGAAGCCCCAAAGATCCAGTTGTCACTGATTCACAATACATACGGGGAGAATTTGAGAATGAAAGCGAGAACGTTTTGTCACAAAACGATGATGTTACGTATCATCGCGCCTTTGTTAGTGGGTATACGGAAATCCTTGGCTTTTTCTAGTGGGTATACGGCGTATACCTGCGTATCACGTAGACTACACCACTGTTTATGTCTGTGTTACTGCACTATTAGATAATTACATGTAGGATGTGTATGCAAAGCTGTCTGGCCGTCCACCAATCTATCTATCCACTACTGTAAATGCCAACTCATAATTAGGTTAGAAAGAGCGTGCCATGGTTGTACAAGACCATTATTTACTGATCTACTGATTGATTTCTGCAGAACAAATCCAGGAGACGTCATCACAAGAGGACTAAAACTACAAACAAGGATCACCCAGAGAAATCTTCTGATTCAGATGCAGTAAGCTCTAGTAGATATTAGTGTACTACAGAAACCTGTGATAGAGTAAGCTCTAGTAGATATTAGTGTACTACAGAAACCTGTGATAGAGTAAGCTCTAGTAGATATTAGTGTACTACAGAAACCTGTGATAGAGTAAGCTCTAGTAGATATTAGTGTACTACAGAAACCTGTGATAGAGTAAGCTCTAGTAGATATTAGTGTACTACAGAAACCTGTGATAGAGTAAGCTCTAGTAGATATTAGTGTACTACAGAAACCTGTGATAGAGTAAGCTCTAGTAGATATTAGTGTACTACAGAAACTTGTGATAGAGTAAGTGTGATAAACAGGGGTTTGGGTTACTCTAGTCAGAGTCTGACACTCCCCCGATCAACAGAGAGGGGGAGTCATCAGACCAGATCTAATTCACCTGAGTTCTGAGCACACCTGTAGGTGGTAATCAATTCTGGTATTTAGGTGTGTTCAGAACTTCAGCCAGTGCGAGGTA
The DNA here is from genome assembly GCA_029465975.1 of Dallia pectoralis. NCBI lineage: Eukaryota > Metazoa > Chordata > Actinopteri > Esociformes > Umbridae > Dallia > Dallia pectoralis. Next base: position 4,493,865 of record CM055733.1, read on the forward strand.
TTGTTTGTTTTGCCGACATACTAAGCGGTGTATCGAGATCTCCCTAGTAAGTTTTTCCGTGTACCAGTCCTTGCTTGTCGTCCTTTGATTACTCCGAGTTTGCCTATTCCTTTTGTGCCTTTTAGTGATTCCTGCCCTTGACCATTGCCTGCTCCTTTGGCTACGCTCCACGCCTTGCCCCACGGTGCCTTCTTCGGACTCTGCCCTCCCGGTTTCGACCCACGCCTGCCTGACCACGTTTATTGCATTTTCCTTGTCGGTGTTTAATAAACATATCGCAAATCTGCGATTGGATCCGCCCTCCTGGTTCCGAGTGTATTCATTACAGAATACCTCGCCATGAACATGGATCCAGCAGATTTAAGGAAGCGCTGGGAACAGCAGGAACAACAACTCCAGGCCGGCGTCGCCGAAGCTCCTTCGACGAGTGTGGTTGTTTCCCGACCATCTCCTCCTATATCGCTCCCCACCAAATACGTTGGGAAACCAGGAGGATGCCAAGGGTTCCTACTCCAGGTCGCCCTGTACATCTCTCATCATCGTACATTGTTTCCTGACGAGCGGAGTAAGGTAGATTTTAACATCTCTCTACTAACTGGAAGAGCTCTCGAGTGGGCCACGGCACTATGGTCCGCTAATGTACCCGAACTAAACTCCGAGGCACAGTATAACCGTTTGTTTCGGGAGGTTTTTGATCATTCTGTGTCCGGACGGAACGTCGGCGATTTATTGTGTGATCTCTCCCAAGGCACACGTACTGTGGCGGATTACGCGCTAGAGTTTCGGACTTTGGCTGCGGGCAGCGGATGGAGTGAGTCGGGGCTGTTGACTATATATCGCAGAGGACTCCGTAAAGACGTTCGTGCTGAACTGGCATGCCGAGGTGACATCTCCGAACTCAATCGTTATATTAACATCTCAATAGCCATTGACAATCTGCTCCTCGAAGGCAAGGAGAAGCCAACTCGGACCGCTACACACGAGTCTGGTGCCAGGGGATCTACTACACGGGATTCCCCTGCTGATGAGCCCATGCAACTGGGTAGACTGCCTCTAACAGCCCTGGAGAGGCAACAACGAAGAAGAGACGGGTTATGCCTATATTGTGGTCGGTCGGGCCATTTCATATGGCAATGCCCAGTTCGTCCGTCCCGGGTCACGGAATACCGTCTGGGATCTATTAAGCCGGTGAGTGAAAAAGACGTTCTGAATATAACCTCAAGACAGATGTATGTACCTGTTACGTTATCCATAGGCAACCAAGTACGAGAGCTAGAGGGTCTCGTGGACTCAGGAGCAGCTGGAAGTTTTGTGGACATTGGTCTGGCCGAAGAGTTGGGAGTTGAATTAATTCCCATCGAACCCCCACTCCAAGTCAACGCCCTGGATGGAGAACCTATGGGATCTGGGTACATTACGCATCGTACGGAGAGTATTCAGCTAAAGGTGGGAGCTATCCACAGTGAAACCATCTCACTCTTTGTCATCACCGCACCACACGAACCATTAGTACTCGGCCATCCCTGGTTGGTCCAACACGATCCGGTCATATCTTGGAAATCGGGGAATATAGTGTCATGGAGTCAGTCATGTCAGAACGAGTGTCTCTGCTTACCATGTAGAACCACTACTGTAGAGGATGCAGAATGCACTAACTCTCCTACAATCCCCCCATACTACAGGGGGTTTGCGCAAGTATTCTCGAAGGAGAGAGCGACAGCTCTACCACCACACCGGTCCTGGGACTGTGCCATTGATTTACTGTCCGGCGTCACTCCTCCTCGAGGGCGCATTTATCCTCTGTCCCAACCGGAACGAGAGTCCATGAGCCTATACATTGATGAAGCTCTACAACAGGGAGCAATTCGTCCATCAACCTCTCCTGCTGCGTCGAGCTTCTTTTTTGTAAAAAAGAAGGATGGAGGATTACGTCCCTGTATAGACTATCGAGGTCTTAACGACATTACTGTCAAGAATCGTTACCCGTTACCATTGATCCCAGCCGCACTGGAACAGGTCGGACAGGCTTCCATCTACAGCAAGCTGGACCTACGCAGTGCCTACAACCTGGTCAGGATTCGAGAGGGGGATGAATGGAAAACGGCCTTTATTACGCACCGAGGACACTATGAGTACTGCGTGATGCCGTATGGACTCACCAATGCCCCTGCTGTTTTTCAGGCATTTATGAATGATATCTTTCGGGATATGATCGATAGATTTGTTATCGTCTACATTGACGACATTCTAATTTTTTCTAACTCTCTTGTCGAGCATGTCTGTCACGTTAAACAGGTGTTGGAACGCTTGCAGAAACACCAGCTCTACGTGAAACTGGAGAAGAGCGAGTTTCATGTTTCAACCATCTCGTTCCTGGGAGCCGTGCTCACTCCAGAGGGAGTGAAACTAGACGAAACCAAGATCCTGGCGGTACGTAATTGGCCTCAACCGAAAACTGTAAAGGAGTTGCAACGTTTCCTTGGTTTTGCGAATTATTACCGCAGGTTCGTCCGCAACTTCAGTACAACTGCGGCCCCGCTGTCAGCCATGACGAGCCAAACGTGGACAGACGCAGCGAGGAGAGCCTTCCACGATCTCCAACATCGTTTCACATCGGTTCCCATACTTGGCCAGCCTGATGCAACTCTGCCCTTTGAGGTGGAGGTGGATGCCTCCGAGGTTGGTGTCGGAGCTGTTTTGTCCCAACGACAAGGTAACCCTCCTAAACTGAGACCTTGTGCCTTTTTTTCAAGGAAACTGAGTCCCGCTGAACAAAATTACGATGTGGGTAATCGTGAATTACTGGCAGTCAAGTTGGCTTTGGAGGAATGGAGGCACTGGCTCGAGGGAGCTACGCACCCCTTTCTCGTACGAACGGACCATCGTAATCTCGAATACCTGCAGGGGGCAAAAAGACTTAATTCCAGACAGGCCAGATGGTCTTTATTCTTTAATAGATTTCGTTTCACCATGTCCTATATTCCAGGATCGAAGAATGGAAAAGCCGATGCCTTGTCCAGGCAATTCGAACGGTCAGAAAAGAGGAAAACCACCGAAACCATTCTCCCGGCGGCTTGCCGTGCTGGACCGGTACGTTGGACCATCGACGATGTAATCCAGGAACGTTTACGCACGGAACCAGCCCCCCCGGAAACCCCCGTGGCTAAGGTGTTTGTACCAGCGACCATGAGACCGCAACTACTGGAGTGGTGTCACACCTCCCTAGGCTCTGGTCATCCGGGGATAACCCGGACAACGAAGCTCATTGGGAGGAAGTACTGGTGGTCGTCCTTGGCGGAAGATGTTAGAGATTTTGTAATCTCATGCCCGGTCTGCGCCCAATCGAAGACCCCCCGTAACCTACCCGAGGGTAAGCTATTACCTCTTCCCACACCAAACAGGCCATGGTCCCACATTGCTCTAGATTTCATCACGGACCTGCCAGAATCCGAGGGGAACACGGTAATTCTAGTCGTGGTGGATAGGTTTTCAAAAATGTGCCGTCTCGTGTCCATGAATGCTTTACCTAACGCCACTCAGTTGGCAGAGACTATGTTTCATCAGGTTTTTCGCCAGTTTGGGATACCCGAGGACATCGTGTCAGACAGGGGCCCTCAGTTCATTTCCAGAGTCTGGAAGGCGTTCTGCGAACGCTTAGGTGTGTCCGTCAGTCTGACGTCCGGATATCACCCTCAGTCCAACGGTCAAACAGAGAGACTCAATCAGGACATCGGGAAGTATCTGAGGCAACAGTGCACCAAACAACCCCATGAGTGGAGCCGGTACCTTCCCTGGGTCGAATACGCCCAAAACTCTCTGATCCATTCTTCTTTACACCTAACCCCTTTCCAATGTGTGTTAGGTTACCAACCCCCACTGTTTCCCTGGGACATGGAGCCGGGTATGGTACCGGCAGTCGATGAGTGGTTCCGCCGGAGTGCGCGGGTCTGGGAGTCCGCACACCAACATCTGGAGAACGCTACACAGCAACAAAAGACCTACGCTGATCGACGGAGACGACCTACGCCACTATATCATCTGGGACAACGAGTGTGGCTTTCAACACGTGACCTGCGCCTCCGACGGACCTGCAAGAAGCTAAAGCCCAGGTACATCGGTCCGTTTAGAGTCGTCCGACGTATTAATCCGGTTACCTACCGTCTCCAGCTGCCCCGTCATTATAGGATAGCCCCAACCTTCCATGTATCCCTGTTAAAGCCGGTACACTACAGCCCCATGCACCCTCCGGTGACACAACAACCCACGACGCCCCCCTTGGACGCAGAGGAGGAGACCACCTACACGGTCAAGGAGATCTTGGAGTCACGACGAAGACGAGGGGGGTTAGAATATCTGGTGGACTGGGAGGGGTACGGGGCTGAAGAGAGGTCTTGGGTTCCGGCGAATGACTTTTTAGACCCTGCCCTAAAGACTACGTTCCATGCAGAACACCCGAACTATCCAGCTCCGAGACCACGAGGAAGACCACCAACAAGAAAGATAAGGTCTTCAGGAGCCGCCCCTGGGGGGGGGGATACTGTGATAAACAGGGGTTTGGGTTACTCTAGTCAGAGTCTGACACTCCCCCGATCAACAGAGAGGGGGAGTCATCAGACCAGATCTAATTCACCTGAGTTCTGAGCACACCTGTAGGTGGTAATCAATTCTGGTATTTAGGTGTGTTCAGAACTTCAGCCAGTGCGAGGTATTGTTTGTTTTGCCGACATACTAAGCGTTGTATCGAGATCTCTCTAGTAAGTTTTTCCGTGTACCAGTCCTTGCTTGTCGTCCTTTGATTACTCCGAGTTTGCCTATTCCTTTTGTGCCTTTTAGTGATTCCTGCCCTTGACCATTGCCTGCTCCTTTGGCTACGCTCCACGCCTTGCCCCACGGTGCCTTCTTCGGACTCTGCCCTCCCGGTTTCGACCCACGCCTGCCTGACCACGTTTATTGCATTTTCCTTGTCGGTGTTTAATAAACATATCGCAAATCTGCGATTGGATCCGCCCTCCTGGTTCCGAGTGTATTCATTACAGTAAGCTCTAGTAGATATTTGTGTACTACAAAGCTCTAGTAGATATTAGTGTACTACAGAAACCTGTGATAGAGTAAGCTCTAGTAGATATTAGTGTACTACAGAAACCTGTGATAGAGTAAGCTCAAGTAGATATTAGTGTACTACAGAAACCTGTGATAGAGTAAGCTCTAGTAGATATTAGTGTACTACAGAAACTTGTGATAGAATAAGCTCTAGTAGATATTAGTGTACTACAGAGACCTGTGATAGAGTAAGCTCTAGTAGATATTAGTGTACTACATTTTCACTGACCCAATCTGAGATATGTTGTGCTGCCCCAATTACATTTTGTGTCAGAGATGGAACTGTTTTTCCCCCATCAATAAATTATGCTATAGCAGACATGAAAGCTTAAATCAGATCATGTGTTAAATAAGCATAGGAAATATTTCAGTGTTGTTCTTATTATTTTTGGCATGATTTCCATCAGACAGGGGAACCAACCAGGCAATCAAGACCAGCCCCTCGTGAGATGAGTGACATAGTGCTTGCATCAAATGAACATTCAGACCAGGGCAGTGATGAGGTGGATACCCCAATTGCCCTTGCCATCCATGCGTCTCATGAAGATTTTGAAGTTCAGTTTGGAGGAGTTTGTGCTGGTGATGATGGTGATGAAGACTCCACTCTTCCTTGGAATCCTTCTGACCTCAACAATATGCAGGTATAGTGTTGAACAAAGTTATTGCAGATATTGATTAAACATTTTTATTGTCCCTATTAAGTTATTAATAAACAACTTCTTATGTAATGGATAATGTATTGTCTACCGGTCAGACAATACTTCTATACTATTATATATTATGCGGGCGCAAGGTAGCCTAGCGGTTAGGGACTGACTTGGGTCTGAAAGGTCTCCGGTTCAAATCCCCCCACCAAGGTAGGTTAAAAAACCTTAGCTGTTCAGTTCCTGATCAAGACCGTTAACCCTAATCGCTCCCCAGGTTGCCGTTGCAAATGAGTCTGTTCTTGATCAGATTAACCCTTGTAATTTATTTAAACAATCTAACCTTGTTTTTATTTTAGCATTCTACACTGAACGAGGGAACTGCATCATCAAACAGTCTTACAGCATCACCAGATCAGTCTGATAAAGAAGTCCTGTATGTGGAATTAAGGTGAGTAAACATAGTCCATTATGTCCTTAATGTGTTCATGGATCCAAGAGTACTGAATGTTAATCTCAAAATGGAGTTAACAAATGAGAAAGCAGTGGACAGTGATGGTGTGTCAAGAGAGGTGTATTCCGCCTTCTGGGAACAATTCTTGGAACAGTGTGAGGGGGAAGAAGAGAGTTCCCAGACTACGACCAGACTATTCTGAGAAGGAATGGAAAGCAGTTGGAAGAGTCTGGTTGAAAGGATACTTGGACCATGGCATCATGCCTATCAGACTGTCACCAGCTTTTGTTCTTGCCTGCTGCCAAGGAGTCAGCTTAGTGGATGAAGAACTCTTGATGACGTCCTTTGCCAGATTCCTGTCAGTGTCTGAGAGACTATGCATTGAAAAAGCAATTGAGGGGCATCATGGATGAGAGTGATGAGGAGGAATTACTCGACCTCTTCTCGCGATTGGGCGCACACTGCCTGCCCGGGAAAGAGAACTTAAGGGCTACCATTGTAACAATGGCACACAAAGCTCTTATTCAAGAGCCTAAATTTATTATTGACTGTTTCCAGTCCAGTATTCAGAGCTCTATGAGTCTAAGAGACCAACCAACAGGAATTTGGCACAGATGATTAAACCATCAAATGAAATCGCAAGTACACAGGAGCAGGCAGCCCTCAACCACCTACTACGATATGTCAGAAGCATTGACCAAAAGAAGCTAGAAACCTTTTTGCGCTTCTGCACAGGGTCAAGTGTTCTGTGCAAAGACAAAATTGAAGTAACTTTCAAAAAATTGTCTGGTTTAAGTCGCCTGTTGCACACACTTGTGGAGCAGTACTTGAGTTACCATGCACCTACTGCAGATACCCTGAATTTCGAACAGAATTTGACTGTGTTCTGTCTGGTGATTGTTTCACAATGGATATTGTGTAGACAAAGTTACACTGCACTTACACTGCACTTACCTGCTAACCACGATCCACCTTTTTCATTCACACAAATGTTCATCTAAAATGTTCATCTTAAAAAGGAGTGTGTACGGTTCGGTGGCGTTATAATGCATCGTGCTGTGATTCCGTCAGCTCTGGACAATTATATTTCACAAATCACACAAATGCATTGAGCACGTTCACGCAACATAAGCACAGGTAACATGAAAGACAATTGACACGGGATTGGAGGAACAGCTAAATATAAACATAATTAAACAAGGGCAATCAGGTGTGTGTGATTATTAAGACATGAGAAATGACTGAGTCCGGGATGTGTTTGTTTGATTTGTGAAACATAATAGTCCAGAGATGACGGAATCACGGCATGATGGAATGGAACATTACGCCACGGAACTGTGATAGAGTTAATTATCTGATTGTTGTTGACAATCAATGTTTGTTGTTGGGTTGTTATAAGAAATGTAACACTTATTTGTTATTAAGCATAAATGTTTTTGCCTTTTCAGGGAGCTAGCTCTTATTAATTATTAACTAATTATTGCACATTACTAGAATATAGAACTTGACTTGTTTCACATTTTAATGGCAAATACATGGCTGTTTTTGTTGAAGCCTCATATGTTAAACATACTCAAAATGTCCAAGATATTGTTCAATTGAAAATACAACTTGCTCATTCATGTCATATGCTTCATTTATTTGCTGTGCTTGTGTCCATATTTCCCTGTTCAAGATTTGCAATACACATAACAGACAAATTAACAGTGTCAGTAGGCTATCATTTATCATTTACATGCTGTCTGGAGAATGTTGATGTGTTTTGTGTATATGGAATTAGAGAGTGGATTTGATTTCATTTCTCAAGTGCAGATATAAATCCAATGCTTGATAAGCATCAGCTGGTATGTACAATTGAGACTCAACCATCAGGAAGTTGCAGATGTTGTAGATGTCTGTGTCACATGGCACTGTTGGTCTATATGTGCAGCTACTTTTACAGAGCTGTAAGTCCTCTCTTTCCACCGGGGAAATGCAGTAATCAGTTCTGTGGAGTTCAGGGAACATGTACATGACTCTGGGTCGACCACTGGGCACTCTGTCATTCTTTGATGGTCTGAGGACATGGGAATCCCACACACGGGTAGTCTCATCCAACTCATCCTGGGAAAAAGAGTGGAAAGAGTTTAAGAGATTTTTGCAATTTGGTATTCTCATGTTTCTTATTTATTTAGGAACTAACATAAAATATTCGACAAAATCTAGTTTTCCATAGAATGTAACACTGTTCTTTATGTTGGAGCGCCAACTGGACTACTCGTAAATTACAATAAAACAAGTTCACCGTTTTCTGTACTAACAGTTTAACGCAAGCTCCTTTCAATACTTAGGATATCACAAAATTGATTAGTGGGCAGAATGACGCAGGTTACACAACATCCACAAACAGGAACAAATGATCGCACTTGCCAACAGAATGAATTTGGCCATCAATTTTGCTTCAGCAATCATATGCAACTTCACACTAATTTTTCACATTCGCCGTGTGTTAGCCTACTATGTAGGGCTTGTACATCTTCGGTTCATCATGCCGTATGCCTGCTACTTTACATATTACTAAAACACGCGAGTCATATACGGTTGTCTAAACAAGAGCCTAGCAGACGCAGTGATATGTCACAGCCTAAGTTTACAGTAACAACGTAGGATATGGTACTAGTAGCTTACCTGGATGATGCCCATGAAGCAGAACTGAATAAGACCTTTGTCCAAATACGCACCGTCGAACAAACCGCGGTCCTTCAGATCAGCAAACCGACAGATGTAAAACTCCATTGATTCTCTCCTGAGGAAGCCCCACCAGCTTTCTATCCTGATTGTCCGTGCTTGCCCCCTCAATGTAGCTGTCAACAGCAGAGCCGTCGTGAATGTTGCGATGGAGAAATCGCTGACAATCTCTGACGTGACCATTCTCAGTGCCTCAGTCACCTCGGACAATCCTTGGACAACCACCCAACTTTTCCACTGCCTCCATGTAGTAGCCACCAATAAGCTTTGGGTCACTGTTGTGGTAAATGTATTCATCCAGATGATCTTCCGAGAAAATCCGTTTATACAGATGCCAAAAGGCTTCAATTTGTCATAAGAGTCTAAGTGCCAAATATAATTCGGCCCTTTAGCAAAGTAGTTTCGGCGACGGAGCCGTCTCCTCACTCTTAGTTCAACACCCCTTGGATCTAGTTCTCGTAGAATAAATCGAACATCCTCTTTTCTTATGTTTAATCCATTCTCCTTGCATTTTGTGTACATCCACCTATATCCATGGAGTTGGCCAGATGTTTGTAACTGTTTATGTATGAAAGTAATTGCCAGATCCAAATCGCTGTATCTCTTGCGCCGACACAGATTACAAGACTTTAAAATCTGTTTTAAATGTCGTATCGAAACAATATAGTGGTGACGACTTGCAAGCAAAACAGCAATGTCCTTATAATGAAGACCTATATTAAAATATAGTGCAACTAACTCCTGTACAGTATGGAGGACTATGAGTGCCATATTATGAAATATATAAATACATAAATAAATATATAAATACTTAAATATATAATTAAATACTTAAATATATAATTAAATACTTAAATATATAATTAAATACTTAAATATATAAATACTTAAATATATAAATACTTAAATACTTAAATTTGAACTACATACAATATCACACCATCCAAATGCAATTTCTTCTGAATTTGAACTACATACAATATCACACCATCCAAATGCAATGTCTATTGCATTTGAACTACATACAATTTCATACCATCCAAATGCAATGTCTTTTGCATTTGAACTACATACAATATCACACCATCATTTGAACTGCGTGCAACCTAACACCATCCAAATGCAATGTCTATTGCATTTGAACTACATACAATATCACACCATCCAAATGCAATTTCTTTTGAATTTGAACTACATACAATATCACACCATCCAAATGCAATGTCTATTGCATTTGAACTACATACAATATCACACCATCCAAATGCAATGTCTATTGCATTTGAACTACATACAATATCACACCATCCAAATGCAATGTCTATTGCATTTGAACTACATACAATATCACACCATCCATATGCAATGTCTATTGCATTTGAACTGCGTGCAACTTAACACAGTCCAAATGCAATGTCTATTGCATTTGAACTACATACAATATCACACCATCCAAATGCAATGTCTATTGCATTTGAACTACATACAATATCACACCATCCAAATGCAATGTCTATTGCATTTGAACTACATACAATATCACACCATCCAAATGCAATGTCTATTGCATTTGAACTACATACAATATCACACCATCCAAATGCAATGTCTATTGCATTTGAGCTGCGTGCAACTTAACACAGTCCAAATGCAATGAGTATGTTTTCATGTATATATTTAATTATGTATTTAATTTTTCAATTATATATACATTTTTTAGTTTTTTTATTGTTTGCTTATCTGTGAAGGTCAAATGCAATATGGAGCATGGAGGTGTGACTTTCAGTTAGATTGAGAGTGTTCACATGTGATCACATTTGAACACACTGGATCATACCACAAGGAAACACTGAAACTTGTTTGTGTGCTATTTGATTGACACCTTTCATCTGATGAGCATAGAAAGCAAAAAGCGATTTCAGCACCTTGCGGGTGCTGTATGCCTAGAAGAAGCGTGCTTGCTCCATTTAAGCCCATCAACAAATGGTGATGAATGTAATGAGTTATTAAACATGTTACAACCTCTTATAACGGGAAGTGGAGAATGCGACTTGTGTCGTGTGTCTTTATTTCTGCCTGTGCGACTTAAGCCCAACATACTCTGTTAAACACCTTGTGTCGGTATTTTATCTGCCACTAAAAACATTGTTACGGCGAATTCAGTATTATTTTGGACGTGTTCAGACGGCTGTAAACCACTGTCCAGGCCCCTAGTATTGAGCTATTGCTCGGTGCTGGAAGTCTGGTTGACGCAGAGAAAATAAATCAAAACATGCCACTTTCTAACAATATAAATTCGTGGGTTAACTTGTTTTTAAAGTGCCACATTTTGGATACATAGCGGACAAGGAAACACGTAAACCCGTCTGTGTGCTACTGTATTGACAGCTCTCATTTGTTAGTTTGCGTTCAAGTGTCCAATCACTGTGTTCTAAGGACAAAACACACCGTCCAATGAGAACAGCTCTATGAAATAAGCTAAGTCCCGCCCCTTTGCATTTGAACGCTCAACAAGTTCCACACCATCCAAATGCAATGTCTATTGTATTTGAACTGCGTGCAACTTAACACAGTCCAAATGCAATGTGTATTTATATATTTAAGTATTTATATATTTAAGTATTTATATATTTAAGTATTTAATTATATATTTAAGTATTTATATATTTATTTATTTATGTATTTATTTATGTATTTATATATTTCATAATATGGCACTCATAGTCCTCCATAGTACAGTAGTCATTTCTCTAAATGTCACTTCCTGAGAAAAAGTGATAGTTTTGCGTGAGCACGCGAAAAATTTCAAGTGAGCACGTGATAGTTTCGCGTGAGCACGTGAAACTAAGCGTAATATTTTTTTTTCCCCATGTAATATTTTTTTTTCTCATGTCCCCTAAGGGGCTCCGTAAAAATAGTGTTTAAAACATACTTTCTGTTTTGTGTTTGTATAGACCATAACGCATAAAAGGGCATTAATGGGAACATTAAAGAAAGTACTTTTAACAGTAACGCATTACTTTTTGGTGCAAGTAATCAAAAAAGTTATTGAGTTACTTTTTGAACAAAGTAACTAGTAACTGTAACTAGCTACTATTTCTTAGTAACTAGCACAACACTGCTTACCAGGTCCCTCAAGTACTCAGTGAGTGATTTGGGTTTGCAATCCCCTCCAAAAATGCCAATCATGAAGGGACATTTACCACTTTCCTTCAATAAACCTAGAATGGGCCACAGCTGCTGGTTATTACTCTTAAACAATGGGAGCCTGTCAAAGTTTAACTGTAATGAAGGCAATGTTTGTTAGGGAGTTTCATCCACACATTTTCAAGAAGGCCTGTTATGGCATTCAATACACCTAAGTAAAAGAAGGCGCCTCCTGCTACAGGTAGGATTTTGTAGTTGGTGACTGTTTTGAGGAGAGTCCTCGCGACTCTTGGCAAATTAGGGTGTTGAAAATGTAGGATAGACAACAAAGCAGTAAGTGCAACCATGGTGATATTAAACTCCAAAGCCCAATTTACTAAATCATCAGCAAGGTCAGGTCTATTCTCAGAATGGCCCTCTCTATCATCACAGTCACTGTCAGAGTTCCAGTCATGCATCAAGTCATCACTATCATCACAGTTTACGTCTAAGTCATGTACAGTGTGGTCATCAGTCAGATCATCGTCAACAAGCTCGTTCTCAAAACCTTGCAGCAAATTAGAGACAGATTTAACTGCCTTGCGTCTCAGATTGTATTTGAAAGATTGTATTTGATCAGCCATTCTTACCTTAGAGCTGTGTTTTATTTAAATTGAGCAGCAAAGGCAAGATTAACTGAGGAAAAAAGAAAATCAGATTAGCATGGTACAAAACCATCCAAAATGTCTTAGTATACCAATTACCATTACAATTGAACTTTTTTAGTCCTAGCCCAACCCAATAGGCAGACATCACCACATTACCAGAACTGTACAGAGTGCATAAAATAGGGTCCATCAAGATGTGTGTAAGTTACTTTGATAAGAAAGTATTTCATCCCATATACACTTAACACCTGCGTATGGAAAAGGTAAATACAAAATATGGCTATATATATATAAATAAAGTGAACACAAGCTATCCCGCTGGCATTGAAAAGTCAGATACATCTGAAGTTAATTGCAAACAATATGCAAGTAAAATATCTATGTCAAAGGCTAGCCAGGCTCATATTGTTGTCATATAGTGTATATTATCCCCCACTTGCACTACTTTACTCAGACATTATTTGCCAAGCTGAAACGAAAACCTGAGGTAACAGCCAGCTAGTCAATATTACCTTGAGCTATATAGTGTTCATGTTAGCTAGATTTGTTCGCGCCACAAAAGTCAAAGCCACTTTCATATACTACCCCCAACTTGCACTACTTTACTCAGACATTATTTGCCAAGCTGCAACGAAAACCGGAGGTAACAGCCAGCTAGTCAATATTACCTTGAGCTATATAGTGTTCATGTTAGCTAGATTTGTTCGCGCCACAAAAGTCAAAGCCACTTTCATATACTACCCCCCACTTGCACTACTTTACTCAGACATTATTTGCCAAGCTGCAACGAAAACCTGAGGTAACAGCCCAGCTAGTCAATATTACCTTGACCTATATAGTGTTCATGTTAGCTAGATTTGTTCACGCCATAAAAGTCAAAGCCACTTTCATATACTACCCCCAACTTGCACTACTTTACTCAGACATTATTTGCCAAACTGCAGCGAAACCCTGAGGTAACAGCCCAGCTAGTCAATATTAGCTACCTTGAGCTAAATAGTGTTAGCTTTGTTCGCGCTATATAAAAGTCGGAGCTACGTTCATATCCAGTACCCCTTCCACTACTTTAGCTCTTCAAGACATGATAAAGAATGTCATTTTGTCCTAATTGTTAATAGAATTCGAGTTCCGAATTCTCTCTTTTCGTTATATATGTAGGGATCCATATGTTGAAGGAACTGGCTACACGAACAAAGTTTAAACGGATCTATTATATCAACATTTCAGCAACAGTTATACATATTTAGTGTTAATATACTATGTTAAATTAACTCAAAATGTGGATGGCTTTTAAGGAAATTTAACACAAGACTTACCTAAGTTCACGGTATTGTGCTGGTTGAATGATGATCTGAAGTCAGGCGTTGAGAGTTTTATCTCACCCAAGTTGTGCATACGTCGCGCGAAGCGCGCGACCATTGGGGCGTTTTTGACACTTATTTCGTAGTTTGGTTTTTGCTTTTTCCAACGTTAGAAATTGTAAGATTTTTATACACATTTCAGATTTTATTTCTAGGACCTACATTTTCTGATGTAAAAAAAACAGACACCCACACACATAATATAAATGGGGATGCCAAGGTAGACTGATTTATATTAGGCTACTATATCTGCAGGTGGCAAAAAGACTTGGCCCAATTGCGGCTGCCATGACTCAGCTGATGCTGCGACTCAGCCGACAGCGCCGCAGGTTTTACGGAATCGGCCCGCTCCTTACTGTTAGCTGGGATGTACTTAACACTGAGACCAAGCGACGGTGTTTTAAGGAGAAATGGGAAATTGTAGATCCTGTGGAGCATGCCCTTGGTGTACCTAAAGATTCAACTTTAATATCATGACATTGAAACCGCTAATCCGTAGGGTCAAAAAAGGGCATACACAAATTAGGATGTGTTTATTTCATTTTTAAAAACCTGCCACCTAAATGCAACTCTATCCTCATGAACATTCACCTTGTTGCCCTATTTTACTCACAGGACTTATGGAAATATGGTTTTGATTCAATACTTGAACCCCTAGTCAATGACTGGAAGATTTTAGAAAATGTAGGCGTTGAAGTACAATATCAAAAACACCATTAAAGGGCACAGTAGTTCAGGTTACTGGTGATAACCTAGCCTTGCATGGTTTATTTGGATTTGTTGAGTCGTTTATAGTGCGACATATTGTTGTAGATTTTGTTTAGTTACAAAGACAGAGATGCAATCGATTTTTAGTGAAGATCATCCACAATTGGTTTTTCGTACAAAAGATCTTAATTTTGAACACTGCAGTGTCTTGAATAAAGACCCTTCTTTATTTGGTTGATAAATACTGAGTTGATAAATACTCAATATATCTACAAATTGTCAGAAATGGTTTTAACTATGATTATCAAGAAAGAAAAATGAGGCCAAGTGGTTTGAAAATGGTTGACTGAAATGATCTTGGCTTAAATTCAATCCAGTCGTGGTGTCTCTTGCGAAACACTCTTATTTTTGGGCATGTAGTTGAAAGAAATGATAGCTATTGGAACCTGCAGCTGCTCTTGCTTCAAATTGTAAATTTGGTGTTCTTGCCTATTATAACTCAAGGTATTACTATTTTTTTAACATTTCATTAGTGACCACCATTGTCTATTCAAATATTTGTTTCATGACAAGAATTTAATATCTAAGCATCATTTTATGATTCACTATCCACGTTGTATTTGATTTTTTATTTTTACCAAGTACCAAGTTAAAAAAAAATTCAATCAATTGGCTTACCACTGCAGAGTTTTTATTTTGAACGTATTCAATTTGGTCGAATTAGAATTGTTAGTTTGGAGGGAAAATATTTAAGATCTTTGCATTTAAATTTAAAAACAAATGTTTCCACAACAAACTGGGTCAAGTACTATGTAACCATTGGCATGGCTGTCTGCTCTGGTACATCATGTGAATTGTCTAAGAGATTACCAATATTATCGTGAAAGATGGCCATGTTTTTTTTTATAAACAATGTTGAAACTGTGTGTTTTGATGAACACTATAATGCTTACTGTATTGAGGAGAAACAAGTTGCATCTATGTGTGCATAGACAATGTGATCTATTACAAGCCATATGACAAACAACTTTGTCATGACTCAGAGGAAAGAACATATATAGTTCCACGTTGTCACTTTCTGTGATTGAATTTTGGGTAAATCAGCTGCTTTAATGTAATGTGTAGTGTTCAATGTACTGTCTAAAATAAATGTTAACAAATGATGGCATTTGAAATTGCTAATTATTTGGTATGGGGTATTGTAATAAGTAGAAAACAAAGTCTAATTAGTGTTAGAGAAAGTACTCAGAAAGAGCACATTTTTTTACACAATACACTAGTGTAGTGTCAACTCAACACAATTATTTAATTCAATACTGAGTTAAATCCACTACCCAGCAGTGTTAACACTTTATAGTGTGGACCCATATAGACAACTTTTCAGTTTTAAATTAACACAGACATTTTTGCTGTGTATGTAATAGGGCAGTACATTTGTACCCTGAGTTAACACTAGGAACAGCCTTTAACTAAATACCACATACTTCTCCCCCCGTCAACCTTCTAATGAATTTCTGTCCTAGGGTCTACAATTTAAAGTCTTGTAAGCGGCTAGGTAGATTTATCTTCCTCTGTGACTAGTTAACCCTAGCCGTGTCTATTCCCAAAGGTGTAACTAGCCCATGCTGTTTACTAACTTGGCTAAAGTTGTCTGCTAGAACAGTCTCTGTTTCAGGGAGGTACCACCAATACACATTTGGCACACTGGAGCTTAGTCGGTCCTCTCTAGCCCCAATTTGACCTTCCCCAGTACATTCCTGACTCTATGCAAAGATTTGATCCACATGTCTCCTGACCACTGCACCATTTCCTACCCTGACCTTAAAGGAGACAGGACCCTCTGTGCTTGGCCTGTGTATCATGGTTCTTCTTCTGCTTGTTTTGTTTACCTTCCACTTTCCTTTTTAGGTCTGGATAAACCAAGTCCAGGGGTCCGTTCTCTGTACGACGCTAACTCAGTTAGCCGGATTTGATTGTTGTCGATTTGGCATAATCCGGATTAGTTCGGTTCCCGAAGCTCATCCTGTCATAGCAACAGGTGCGTAAGCTTGAACCTGCTACGGAGCAGGCTTATTTTATGTAAACAAGATTAGATGGCTGCATTATAAGCGGAGGTGACGTGGCGTGACAAGATGAACAATTCGTTGAGCTTTTTCGAAATAAGTCCGTATTGCGAGATAGACAAGACCCTTTAATAATTAATAAATAATAATAATAATAATTCCGTATTGCGAGATAGACAAGACCCTTTAATAATTAATAAATGAGAATAATAATAATTCCGTATTGCGAGATAGACAAGACCCTTTAATAATTAATAAATAAATAATAATTCTGTATAGCGAGATAGACAAGACCCTTTATCTCAGAGCGAAACTCTACTCACATTTGTTATAACCGATACACCGATATAAATTAATTATGTAATTGACACCCTCACGGAAAACCGATACATCTCAAAGCAATTTATCATTACTCAATGTTTAACAGTTGAAATTACTGTACCAGTCATCTGGATTATAGGTCTACTTAATGCAGCAACAAATAACTTTACAGTTTGGTAAATTAATTTACTTATCTGTATTTGGTATAGCATTTTGTATATTACATATCCATATACCCCCTTAGTATAATTTATATTGTTCTATTCATATGTTGTATGTATGCACCTTCCTGCCAAAGTAAATTCCTTGTCTGTTCACACATTCATGGCGATTAAACACTTTTCTGATTCTTGATTGCTGTTATGAACAGACAAAACACATGCATTTACCTGTGTTTTTAAAGAGACTTAGGTGACCATGATCAATACAAGTAGTAAAAACCATTTAGTAGAATGTTCTTGTACTTTTACTTGTTCCCATGTTCTAGTCGGTCCACGAGTAACCCTCTAATATATGTGTGTGTGTTGGAGAATGTATGAATTAACGTGGGCAGAAATCGTATTTTACGCAGTGGGAATTGTGGAAGAAATGTACTGTCCTGTGGTGGCTCTGACGTTAAGAAAATATGAAATTAAATTATGACATTAATAAAATACCATACCGTAACAATTCGAGTTGAATTTGTGAAGTCCTAGGCCACCTCTTTTACACAATTCTTGTGCTTCAACTATCAGTTCACAGGCCTCCTTAACTGTGGGAACACTCACTAGCCCATCATCAACGTAGAAACAATTTTCAACAAATGCCGCCGCAGAGGGATAATGTGCTTTGTATTTCTGTGCAAGATATTTCAGGCCAAAGTTAGCAGCGGTGAAAGTCCTGTTGTCGATTAAAGTGTTATACTCCCTTTTGCACCCTTTTTTCTCATCTCTTTTTATGGCTCGTTCCGACAAACCATTTGATGAAGGGTGATACGGGGCTGAGGTAACATGCACTATTCCATTATTCCTGAAGAATTATTGTGTTTCTGTGCTAACAAAACAAGTCACATTGTCGCTCACGACCATCTCCGGTATCCCTTGGTTACTAAAACTCTGTCTTAGGCATTCAATAGTAGTGATGGATAAAGCAGAAGTCACTGGATAGACATCTATCCAGTTTGAATGTTCTGCAGAACATTCTCCCCAGAAATGGCCCTGCATTATCCATGTGCAATCTCCTCCAAGGCTTCTCTGGAAACTCCCATGGGTGAAGTGGAGCCGCTGCTGGAGCTTTCCTGTGTTCCCGACAGATGGAACAGGTCCTAACCAGACTCTCAATCTCTTCATCCATTTTTGGCCACCACACAAAACTCCTCGCCAATGCTTTCATTCTAGAGACTCCCAGGAGACTCTGGTGTAGTTGCTACAGCGTAACTTTATGTGCTGCCTGTTGCAAAACCACTCGTGCAACCCAAAACACAAACCCATCTTGCATGCTCAAGTCTGTTTTCCTGACTGCATATGGTGTAAATTCAGTTCCCTCTGTTTGTGCTAGCCAACCCCTGACCACATGTTCTTTTACCCTAGACAGTACTGGATCTTTAATTGTCCAAGTGCTTAATTGTTCTGATGTCACCAATCCCACGTCTGTGTCATCAAACATCAGTACTCTGTCCTCATGGGTTTTGATGCTGAGTGTAAATGGCAACGGAAGACTTTCCGTGTTGTATATGATTTCCCCTCAGAGCCACTGCCGATCTCTGGATTCTCAGAGAACCCATCTGTGGCACTGCCTTCATTTCATTATAAAGAGACAGTTGTTAGAAAGGGGAGATTCTAACCTTTATGCACTATATAAAAAGTTTTGGACTTTCCCAATCTTTGTGTAGCGGTTGTATAGGGTACTGCAAGTATCCCTAGTGGTTGTAAAAGGGTACTGCAAAATCCCGCAGACAGGATAGCTGTCTAAAACAGTTAAAATAAAATTGCGCTATCAAGTGTCTTACTAACAAACATCCAACACTGCAGAATCCACAAACACTCACCTACAACGTAACATGATTTGAAACAATGCTAAGCTCAGTGCAACCACACCCAGTGACTTACATACACCTCTTAACTAACCAACTCAAATGCATAATTACCCCAACCAACCTAAAGGAAAAAGTGAGTACAATACAAAATGAACAAAACGTGGATGACTAGCCACTGGAAGGTGGATGACTAATTCCACTAGTCATCACAAATAGTGGGGGGACGTGGTAGAGAAAAGCCATTTTACCTAACTATGAAAAAGCCTGCACTATCTTTAGTACTGAGCTGTCTTAAGAAAACATTTGATAACTGCTTTTTTCCTATTTAATTTTATGTAAGAATTAGATAGGTGAAGAAGCAGAGAAAATGGGCAAGCGTAAGGATCTGAACGACTTTGACAAGGGCCAAATTGTGATAGCTAGACAACTTGGTCAGAGCAGCGCTAAAGCTCTCGGGGTGGGATGAGCAGTGGTCAGTACCAGTGTTGGGCAGTAACGCGTTACTAGTAACGCAGTTACTTTTGACAGAAACTAATACTCTAACGCATTACTTTTAAAATAAATTAACTCTGTTACCATTACCATATGGTGGGTTGTCCGTTACTTGTCCGTTACTTTTTTTCAGCCTAACCTGTTGTGCGCGTTTCCGATTATTCAAGTGCGGCAGTCATGGCGAGTCAAGGCGAGAGCAAGTCGAGATTCTCAAAGTGGAAATATGCATGCTCATTATTTCACTTTAGTTGAACATAAAGACAAAAACCTTTTAGTAAAATGTAAGCTGTGTCTTACTGGTTCGTAGGTCCTATCTACTGCGATAAACAGCAACTCCAATTTGTCGAAGCACCTCCAGAAACGACATGCCTCGACACACTCGAAGTGAATCAAGCCCCTCCAGCCAAACAACAGCGATTTTAACCGGACTGTTAGCCAGGGAAAGATCAACAAAAAACTATTGCACATTTTCGCAGTATGTTGTTGAAAAGTTAGAACACTAATTGTATGCATAATAAAATACATTATGTTGTATTGCTATGAAAATTGCTGTTCTTTTTTGTTTGTTTGTTTTGACATTTTTATGACATATACAACAGCACTTTACACACAGCTTACTTTACATAAGTTGGTGACATGCAACTCTTAATTTGTGGTTAGGTTGTGGTTTGTTTTAATGCATATCATTTATGTTGGTCAATAATACAGTTTCTCAAAATTGATCCTAAATAATTCACATTGCTTTCATTTATTTGTTTCAAAATGTTTTGTGTTATTATGTTGTACAGTTTTCATACTTAAGCTGTGAAAGAATAATTTTTAAGGGCAAAACACAACAGCTTTTATGATGAAGAAGCCACTTTAGTTTTTGATTCTGAATATATTATTCAGCTTGTTTTGTTATTCAATTCAGAAATCATTGTGATTATCACAGTGGTGTAGTGGTGCGTATACGCAGGTATACGGCGTATGCCCACCTCTGAGGAGAGGGATTTACAGTAGGCTATACCTCCAAAAAGATGACTGACCGTATAGGTCTACCCAACTCTAATTAATCAGATTCAGTAGCCATCAATCTACAGGGCTTGGATTTTGTTGCGGGATTGCGGGGATTGCCCATAAACCATTCCCGCAAGGTTAGTTTTTATAGTGCGAGAAAATCCCGCACAAATATATTTGCTTCATCTCAGACCGTGGTTGGATATTCGATATTGGATATTCAACGGATAGTCGGAGGCCGAGATCAGGTCCGGTTTTCCCGCAAGCAGCCACACTACACCACGGTGATCGACCGACGGAAACCTCCGTGTGTGCATATAGTTAGGGACCGTCAATAAAGTACAAGTCTCAACGTTATTAATTCAATAGCTGTTTAACCATTTGGCCTTGAAACTTCAAATCACTGTCAGATTGTTTTATAGAGGACACCCACATTTTTCACAGCTTTGATTTTTTAAGGAAATTCTGTATAAGAGACGTTTAATAAACATAAAAAAATTGTAAAAATCTATCTTTTTGTGAAATCACTTGAAAACCTTAATTTACTTTCATATTGTATGTGCTCTCGTTTGTGTCCTTGGCGTGCTGACCAAGGTGCGTGATTGAGATCTCTAAATTCACAGTATTCGCTAGTTGCACGGGCTGACGTGTTTCTATTTCCGCTTTATTGAGTGTGCGCTCGTACACCTCCGGTGACGGTCCCGCGATACAAGAGACGATAGGAATGATGGCGCTGTTTTACTCAAGATGCCTCCAAGACCTGCCGAAGATTACCATCAGCGATGTACACCGGCTAGTACAAGCGGCAAGCTCAGCCCCGAGGAGCAAGAGGGAAAAGGGGTTCAAGATGTATATATCTAGTTACATTGACAACTATGAAGGTAAGTTATACAACAGCTATCTGACTGGAAAGCTAGCTAACGTTAGCTCTAGTTAACGTTACTGTCTAACTTTGACAACTTGACAGGCTATTTGATCCAGTGTAACAGTTAGTGTTTTGCTGATGTACGATTAAGTGTATGCATAACATGAATGTTGTCCAATTCCCCACAGTTTCAAAGAAAGATTCATCAGGGAGAGTGAGCGTCAGGGCTGCCTGTTACAGGTCAATGAGAAAGAGCGAGAAGCCTCACGACCTCAGAGTAGGGAGTAGAAATAAGAAGTGTTCATCAGTTGAAAGCCTCAATCAGGTTAATGTTCTGTGGTTTTGATGTGGCTAGTGGAGGTAACGTGTGCTTTAGGATTCAAGTAAGGCTAGCTAGCTGACTTGAAAGGGCTAAGTTATATCTTTCTTTTCGATGTACCGGTGTAGCTCCTTTTTGGTATCTCCTTAACCCCCCAGCAGTCACTACGAAGTTTCCCGGCTGAAAATGCCTGCTACACACACGAGTGGTTTTCGTAGGGCTGAAGCTGTCCCTACGGATCTTGATTAGCCACTGAGCTCGTACCTCAGTATTTATGGGAAACGAGTGAAAACTTATCGAATTATAGCGTGACGAATTACTACAAAGAGGTACACAACAATGTAATGCCGACTTTTTCACCCGTTGGAAGGCCAATCGCCTTTCTTTAATCCTAAATTCACTCATTCTTACTTACAAGCTATATCTAAGTGTCAATGTCAAAACTCTTATTAGCAGTGCGGAAAAGCATAAACCGGAAGTACTGACGCGCACTCTCATATCACCCACAATCCTATGCGCTTATTTGCTATCTTGTTAAAAAAAAATACAAAATGTCGGACGTTAGCGGAGTTGCGATGACGGGGCAATATGCTTTCAAATGTAAGTATATTTACCATACATTTGTTATAACTGTAGTAGGCTGGCTTCCAGATAGCCTAACCCAAAACAAAGAGGAACAGAAGAGGGCGGAACACCTAACCCGTGCACGACACATAAAAAGTTCAACCCGGATGCTGCCCGGGACAGTTAGTCCAGTCTTTTTCCCTGGCCTCAGACAGGGCCATCATGGCGGCAGCCATTGTGGGCGGCGATGCGGCAGCCATTGTGGGCGGCGATGCGGCAGCCATTGTGGGCGGCGATGCGGCAGCCATGGTGGGCGGCGATGCGGCAGCCATTGTGGGCGGCGATGCGGCAGCCATTGTGGGCGGCGATGCGGCAGCCATCGTGGGCGCTGGCGTGACGGCGGCAGCCATCTTGGGCGCTGGCGTGACGGCGGCAGCCATCTTGGGCGCTGGCGTGACGGCGCCAGCCATCTTGGGCGCTGGCGTGACGGCGACAGCCATCGTGGGCGCTGGCGTGACGGCGGCAGCCATCTTGGGCGCTGGCGTGACGGCGGCAGCCTTCTTGGGCGCTGGCGTGGTTGAGGCCATCTCGGGCGTGGGCGTAGCTGCGGTCCTCCCGGGGGTCAGCGTAGCTGTGGCCATATCGGGCATAGGCGTAGCAGCAGTCTTCCCGGGCGGCGGCGGCGCTGAGGCCATCTCGGGCGTGGGCGTAGCTGCGGCCATCTCGGGCGTCGGCGTAGCTGTGGCCATATCGGGCATAGGCGTAGCTGCAGTCTTCCCGGGCGGCGGCGGCGCTGAGGCCATCTCGGGCGTGGGCGTAGCTGCGGCCATCTCGGGCGTCGGCGTAGCTGTGGCCATCTCGGGCGTGGGCGTAGCTGAGGCCCTCTCGGGTGGCGGCTTGGTGGCGACCATCTCAGGCGCAGGCGTGGTGGCGACCATCTCAGGTTCTGTCTCCTGCAACTCCAGCCATGTCCTCCACCACGTCCTAATAACCGCCGAGGGCTGTTCATCCAACCCCTCCGGGGGTTTTTCTGTCCCTGACGTAGGTGGCAGAAAAGGGTCTTCCCACGGCGGGGGTTGTGGCTGTAGCTCAAGGGGTTTCTCCCCCCCTGTCTGCAGCCCAGGAGCAGTGGGTGGCTGGTCATGCAGCACCAGGACCGTGGGTGCCCTCTCCGCGGTCCTCCCGGAACACCTCCTTAGCTCCCCCCCAAAAACTTCTTTGGGACGCTGTCGGGGTGCCCTCTGGCCTTCCTCCGGGAAGGACAGCGGACCCGATGTAATCAGCCCTGATAGCTGCATTGGTGGCTCATATCCAAAATAAGCGCGGAGGCGCCTATACTCCTCTTCGGGCGTCTCCGGCTTAAGCCAGTCCCACTGCTCCGTGGTGCGACGGTGAGCTTCATCCCTCGAGGCGCTATAGCTTGCCCCCCCGAGGAATCCACTCACCATCAGGCTCCGCTGGCTTTCGTACTTCGGGCTTGGCATTCTGTAACGATGCTGGTAAGGGTGTGGTGTGGGAAGCCGTATGCAGAGCCAATAGATCCGTTTCACCAGGTTTATTAAAGACACTTCAAAGTAAAACAAACCGAGTACGGCGAAAACACACTAAACTGTAAACTTAAATCAAAGATGCGCACATAGCGACTTACACACAAACGTTTAAGAACAACAGCTATATATATACAAACACTCACCTCTAATACCAACGTAACATGTAACATGTTACAAGCCCCAGTGAATACTTTGAACTTCAACGAATCGTTACTCCTTACAAAGAGGAAAAAAGCCATGGCTCGGCATGGTCAGCATCTGTTGAAGTTCAAAGTGCCACGCTAAGATAGCTATCCGTTCATTGGTCAGAATACGTTTGGGGTTTCTGTTTGGAAACGGAGTGAAACGTTTGGGCACAGACTGATATACAAGAAAGAAAAACTTGTCGCTGTTTTACCTTCATAGTAGTGCCTTACGGTTGAGGGAGGTATAACTGCCGTACCATGCGGTGACACATCCGGTCAGGATACTCTCAATAGTGCACCTGTAGAAATTGGACAGTATCCTTGCATTCATGCCGAATCTCCTTAGCCGTCGGAGGATGAAGAGCCGTTTCCTGGCCTCCTTAACCGCAATGTTGGAGTGGAGAGACCAGGTCAGGTCATCGCTGATGTTGACCCCTAGGAACTTGTTGATGAGACCCGTTCACCCAAAGTACACCATAACCACAGTGAAGCATGGTGGTGGCAGCTTTGGGGCTGTTTTTCTTCAGCTGGAACTGGGGCCTAACTCAGGGTGGAGGAATTATTAACAGTTCCAAGTACCAGGCAATTTTGGCACAAAACCTTGAAAGTTCATCTTTCAGCACAACAATGACCCAAAGCACACATAAAAATCCACAAAAGCATGGCTTCATCAGAAGAAGATTAACGTCTTGGAAGGGCACAGCCATAGCCCAGACCAGAATCCAATTGAACATCTGTGGGGTGATCTGAAGAGGGTTGTGCACAGGAGTTGTTTTTGCAATATGACAGAATTGGAGCGCTTTTGCAAAGAATAATGGGCAAATATTGCCAAGTCACGATGTGCCATGCTAATAGACTCCTACCCCAAAAGACTGAGTGCTGCATTATAATTAAAAGGTGCTTCAACAAAGTATTAGAGTAGAGTATTTTTTTTATTTTCCCCCTTTCAGATTTCTGTTTGTTTTTCAATTGAATTGGTCACGTTATAGGTCACATTAAAGGTGGAAAAAGTTCTGATATGATTAATCTTTGTCAAATTTTTTCATAACTCAAAAACCTAGCATTTTATCAGGGGTGTGTAGACTTTTTATATTCACTGTATATCTCTGATACATTTCATCGCTGCTAAACTTACCGTATTGGTTGTTTTACACATATTGTTTTTATTAACAAACAACATTCAACCTAAGACAAAACATTAATTATTTGCATAGTATTCCAAGCCCTCAAATACAAGTTCAAGCATTGTCTGGTACAGAGTGCAGCGGCCCTTTAACAATGGATTTTGAATCAGTATTGTCCGACTTCTATTGTGCTTCTATTGTGCTATTTGAGTGTCCCGCAAACCGAAAACAATCAGCCTTTGTCTTGTGTTTGGATCAGCTATAGTGTCTTTCCATGCACAATGGGATCTAATGTGTCCACCATGCCCCACCCTTCGCAATTACAAAAAAACATCTAGGCACTGTATAATAATTATCATTGTTGAAACATTTTGGAGCCATTCACGAAATGTGTGAATAGGGCCCATATTACCGTATCCTAAATATATGACTGGTTAAAAACATCTATAGCTGCTTTTTTGGCACCTCACATTCTCCTGGAATAAAAATTCATCTTATAAATCAAATACACTCAGGCATTGATATACTGGAGGCCTATTGAACAGGTTTTATAGCCAACCATATTATGAACACTGAAGGAGGTCCTTGTATAGTATATAACGTTGTATTATATTTATTTCGTTCAGAGTCAGCTGCGTAATGGAAAAAGGAGCCAGGAACGGGTACTGTTGCGTAGTGGATATTTAATTACCAGCCACACACTGAGGCGAAAGCCTATACAAATAGTATGCACAGTGTAGCATCTCCAAATGACCGTCCTCTTTCAGCTGAATTTTTTCACTAAGAATCTGTGTGAAGTGCACATCGTCTTGAGAGACACATTTACCCTCAGAATTCCTCTCGTTGAAGTCAGACTCCAGGACCTTCAAGATGTCTGCGGCGAATGGAACTGGCATCTCTCTCACTGCAATCTATGTACGAATCTTTGGCTTCCCTGCCTATCCAAGTGGGAATTAGCTGCTCCAATGATACTCCATCACAGCTCGGTCTTATGTGCAAATGGTTCATTCTCACCACCAGTGATGACCTCAAGGGGAGCTAAAGCAGAAGTACAATCACAGCCAATAAACAGTCCCACTGCGCAGTCTTGAAGAGATGTCTTCAAGTTATTTGCAAGATGCTTAAGGTGAGGCCACTGCAACGCTGTGGTTCTGGTTGGTATGCAAGACGTATCAACAGGAATAAAATCACGAGTGTATGCTTGCCGTAACTGCATGTGATTTTCAGAATGAAAGCTTCGAACTAGCAAACCACACACGCTTTGACTGGTTATAACTGTTTCTACAGCAGTCATTGTACTAAGCTTCAACTGTAAAGGTTGAGAAACTACATCCAGCTCTCTGACAAGGTCTTCCAAGACAAAAGACAAATCACTCTGGGTGTCAAGAAGAGCATAGGTAAGAATCTCCTTATGGGGTTCTTTCATAGATGACAAGAAAATGATTTTCCTCACAATCATTTAAAATAGCCAATCCTTTGACATGGGGTATAGCTTCTACACAGCTCTTTAAGAAGTCTGAAAAATCTCTAAGTGCCAATGAGTCATTAGGACTAATCTTAGGCCATTCCATCAACTTATCTCAAAACGCTTTCTGCACAATGAATGGATTTCCGTACCTGTCCTTTAGAACTGCCCAAGCACCTCTACATGCATCCTCAGAGCTCCGGTAAAATAATCCTTCCACAGCTTTCCGTGCCTCTCCTGAGAGAGTAAAGCATTTTTTCACTAGCAGAGATGGTTTTCTTGTCAATTAAAGTTGTGAACGACATCTGAAACTCAACAAATTTCAAAGGGTCACCAGCAAACATAGTTTGTTCAGGAACAGGCAGACGATTTAGACTTAATGAGCTTTTGCTTCAGCTAAGTTGGCTGTTACACTCTGAGATGGTTGCGATTGGAACAGGGCAACTCCTGTATCTAGTTGCCAGTTTGGATATGTAGCCGGAGTGGTTCTATCAACAGAGGCTGTATTAGGTTCTCCCACCATGTTCTCCACATCACCTTCCAGTTTATTGTATGTTCTAACTCGAGCTGCATCCACTTTCACATCCATGGTCGCTTGGAACATTTTTTGCTTTGTTTTCTCATCTTCTAACTTCAACTCCATTTCTGCTTGTTTCTGTTTCTTTTCTATCAATATTTGTGACTCATGAAGTTTCCATTCACTTTCCAGCTTAATAAGTTTGGCTTGTTCAGCTTGTATCACAATCACTTCTAATTTGGCTGCGAGATCTGCTTCTGCATCTGCTCGCTTACTATAAGCCTTAGAGCTTGTGATTGACAGGTTGTTTAATTTTATGAATTCTTCTGAAATAATAATTTCAGTGCTTCTCCCACCAAAGACAGATTCATATTCTTCACGACTTAAAATAATTCACTCTTTTTCAGCTTCCTCTTTATAGATCTCTTGAACTAGACCCACATCAAGCCGTTTACTCACAAGGTCACATATTTCTGCTGTCAGTGTGTTATAAGCATCTAATTTCTGCACAATCTCTGGTGTGCAAAGAGAATTGCGTTGAAGTGGCTCATAATTTTGGTTTACACGGTCGTTTCCCTTCTGAATGTGTTGGTTAATTTTATAAAGATCCTCTTTCAAACAGAATTTCTTAAGCCTAGTTCTAGCTTCTCGTGCTCTCTAATTCATAAGCTCTCAAAAATGCCTTTATGTGCATTTTAGCTTCCTCTTCACGCCTTTGTTTGCCTTTTTTTCTGTAAGCTTTCATACAAGAGAGACTGTTTCTTCTGAGCTTCAAGATTTCTCTTCTGTTAAAGGTTCATCAGGATTTCGATCTTTCTCATTAAGGGACTTTTCTTTTCCTCCTGACATGTTTGTATCACTAATTGATATATGTCTAGATTTAAATGATTCAGTGAGCTGTGGTTATAAGATGGTGATGTAACCTAACAATTCTCACTTCAAATATTAAGATAGGCTTACCCAAAATGTCAATTAAATACCAGAAAAAATACTTTAAATATTCAAGACAGCTTAATAAGAATTAGGATGGCTAAAGTTAATCTTTCGAGATGTAAAGCTCTTTACCATACAATGTCATCACATTTCACAAGTTCAGATTTAAGAGTGAAAATAAACCATTAAACATTTCATATGTAACCTTTACAGATATTTCAGAATTCATTCACAAACATGAGAGCCTGTTAGTTACAACTTGGATCAATCAGGATATGGACAGGCATGTAAACGATTTCATTCGTTTTCTTTTGTGGTTCAATGTCTCTCACCGCATCTCTGTTAAACGTCAACACTTACTTTTTTCACTCATTCACCGCGCAACCCGGAGCACAAGAGACCGAGCCCAAACCCGACCCGAGTGTAATGATATAAATTAAGACCAAAGATCATCAGCTCTAATTCCGATTATGTCCCCGATGCACTGGTCCGGCTCAATAAGGACAGTACAAGCCTTTCCCCCTCCTGTGGTCAGCATCTCTCGTTTGTGTTTGGCAATATTTCTTTTTCATGTCATCAGTGGTACGCCCTTCCCCTGACACAGCGTTCACAGAACGAGTGATTAAATCCCATGCATCCTTTTTGTATTTAATTTTGCAACCACTACTGACGCTGCAACATATTACATGTTTTTGCAGAGGTGTGGACTCGAGTCATGTGACTTGGACTCGAGTCAGACTCGAGTCATGAATTTGATGACTTCAGACTCGACTCGACAAAATGTACAAAGACTTGCAACTCGACTTGGACTTGAACATCAATGACTCGTGACTTCACTTGGACTTGCGCCTTTTGACTCGAGAAGACTTGCTACTTCCCATGAAAACTGGGGAAGAAAATGTTCACACGGCCGCGCCGCTCTCAGTTTATCTGCATCTGTGAAAAAAAGATGCATGCAGAGAGCACGCGCGCTGCCTGCACGACATCCAATCACTGTAGTCCCACGTTGTTTTGATCGGACATCCAATCACTGTAGTCCCACGTTGTTTTGATTAGACAGCATCCAAGCAGGCACATTGCAAGACAACCAAAGAAGCACAAGCAACAACGCGCCAGTTGGCAAAATGATACCGAATATAGTTTTGTTTGGCTATAAAAATTACGAGGTAGTCGACAAAAAAAGAGTTGCAATTTGCAAAACATGCGGATCGAAGATTACAGACGGAGCTGCGCACGGGCACGCTCACACGCACACACACACACGTCTCTATGGAGTCATTCCAATTATATTATCAGGTTGGTCCATTTTTTCAGAAGTGATCATTTTGAGGAGTGAGGATTTTATTAATGACATGTTTAAAAAAGTTCAGGCTAAAAGGACCCATGTCTATTTGAAAGTTTACTGTTTTGCAATATGAGGTTAGGGCTGGACAATAATTCAATATCAATATATATCGCGGTAAAAAAAAATCAATAACGGTGATATGATTTCTAAACACATTTTCGATATTTCAATATTTTTGCTGATCTCCAACACTGCAAGTTTAAGCTACAAAATGAGCGCCCATGACCGCAATTCAAACGTGACTGAACGAGCTTCCATAAGTGAGGAGAAAGCAGACAGTTGATATGAGAGGAAAGACTAATTCAGTGGTAGGGAAGTGTTTCAGCTTTCTGAGATCTGATAAACTTCAGGTTTCAGCGTGATGCTAAATGTGCCGGAGAATGAGAGGCTCAAAAGCGCATAAAGCCAACATAGGAGCTTGGATATTCCGCGTTGACTGTCCCATGACGTCATGATGGACATGCGCTTTTGAGCACTCTCATTCTCCGAGCATGTTGCGACATGCGCGTTCATGAGCTTCTCTGTCGTGTCTCTTAAATCCACGGTCACGTAGCGAACTCATGAACTCACCTCACTAACTTTAAACGATATGTTTATAAGAACAAGTTTTGTTGCAGGAAGTTTTGTTTAAAGAATAATATAATCAGCCTATGTTATTGTTTAAAGTTAAATATATTAATAAGGTCAGTCTCAGAGTCAAATTGCTTATTTGACTTTTCTTGTTTGTATAAAGGTTAAAATCAAATAAAAGGTGAACTTTAATTTATTTGTACCGTTTTATTTCTAAAATATTGTTTAGTTTTATAGGAGGAGGCTCAAAAGACTTGGAAAATGTATTTTTCAGAAGATTGTATACAGACATCCATTGTGGGTGTTCATGGCATTTTGTTCTGAGGCTTTTATATTGTTCATATCGATATCGGAATTATGTCGTATCGAAATTAATATGATATATTTTTTTTTGGTCATGAAAGCTGGGTCATGACCGAAAGAACGAGATCGCGGGTACAAGCGGCCGAAATGGGTTTTCTCAGAAAGGTGGCTGGCTTCTCCCTTAGGGATAGGGTGAGAAGCTCAGTCATCCGAGAGGAACTCGGAGTAGAGCCGCTGCTCCTTTGCATAGAAAGGAGCCAGTTGAGGTGGTTCGGGCATCTTGTAAGAATGCCACCTGGGCGCCTCCCTAGAGAGGTGTTCCAGGCACGTCCAGCTGGGAGGAGACCTCGGGGAAGACCCAGGACTAGGTGGAGAGATTATATCTCCACACTGGCCTGGGAACGCCTCGGGATTCCCCAGTCAGAGCTGGCTAATGTTGCCCGGGAAAGGGAAGTTTGGGGTCCCCTGCTAGAGCTGCTACCCCCGCGACCCGACCCCGGATAAGCGGTTGAAGATGAGATGAGATGAGATATTTTTTTTCCATCTAGCCCTAAGGTCAATACAATACAGGGCTGAAGTTGCTGTGCATTGTTCTAGTGCAATATGCTGTTGAAATACAAGCATTTTTTGTGACATTAAATTTTCTGTTTTTTACTGTATTAATGTCATTGTATAAAAAGAGGTTTAAATAAATACAAATCTTACAGACATACATGATTTGTATAAATTCTGTGGTAAGATGACTTGAAATGACTCGAAACTAAAATGGTAGGACTTTGGACTCGACTTGAGGCTTGTTGGCTTTGACTTGTGACTCGACTCGGGACTTGCCTCATCTTTGACTCGACTTGACTCGGGACTCGAGGGCAAAGACTTGAGACTTACTTGTGACTTGCATAACAATGACTTTGTCCCACCTCTGTGTTTTTGCCTGTTCACTTCTTGCAGAAGTATTTCCACTTCTGAATTACTGATTTTATTTCCTTTTGGCATCTGATCCTCTACTGTCTTTAAATTTTCGTTTCGGCATTTTTGCATTCTCCACTTCAGTTTTTACGATGATTTTCCACTCCGCCCTGCAGTTTAATGCCCTTTTATGGGAAATACTGGAAATACCTATGCTAATTAGGAACAACTGACACGCGCGCTTTCCATTTACGTAGACGTGGTATTCATCATTATAGGAACGTAGGTGCCAACAATTATGCAATTTAAGAACACGTTCGTGAATTTGAGTAAGACTTTTTTATAGGACCTTTCTTAGGAACAAAATTAAGAAAAAACTTTGAAGAATATGGCCCAATGTCTCATTTACAACAGAAACCAGTGGAGAAGCTGGGGATTGAACCCAGGATATCGTTCATACAAAGCATGCACTTTAAAACAGAGCTACCAATTCCTCACACAAACACAGCTTATACACACAAAGAAAGAAAAAATATTTCACTAGAGTATATTTTATAGTACAATATTACCGCACAGTGCTGTGCATTGTGTGAGCGTAAATCAATTGGTGTTTAGATTTTCCTTGATGCGGCTTCGTCCCCTACACACATTGGACAAAAGCGACAGGCCATTCATGTCATGTCATTCATGTTAACTCAATCATGTCTAAAATACGTCAACATTTATTTGGTATAATTTTAAATGATGTGTGTGGTAATACAGTACCATAAAGGCCTAAATCTATGTGCACGTATTAAATAACAGTGTACACTTTTTAGCCTTCTATATTCTACATTTGCAAGGAGGCTTTATCTTTTGGGTTTCACTTAATGCGTTTCACTTCATGCCTTTCGCTTCATGTACCATTGTGATTTTTCTACTGCCTGGTCCTTCTGATGCAAAAATTAAGAAAATGCGCCATCTACTGGTCATTGTGTGTCAACAACATCCTCCCATTCAAAACATGCATGGGTCAAATGACCTATCACCTCGAAAGAGCTAGCTGTCAATGACTCAGCGCTTCTAGTGTTAATTCACCTGACGCTTTTTTGAGTATCTGTGTTTTTTGCAATCTGACTTTGGATATTAAATTAAAGTACGTTTAAGGTTAATCAAATATTTTAGTATTCATGTTTTGGCTGATTAACAAGAACTGTGGGCACTCTGGAGCTTGTGGGTAGTATTATATAACTACTTTTGACTAGTGTACTACTTGCTTGCGTTTTCATATTTCAGCAAAAGTAAGTGTTGATAAATGAGAAACACCATTTTTGTTTAGCAACACACCCAACCATCACCATAAATTATACCAAACCCTAACCGCGACAACCTAACCTTTATATCGAAACGTAACCCGTAATACTTAAAGGGCCACTTCACCGATTTTGCATTTAGCTTTGTATCAGTAGACAAATGGTAGTATTTTCCAATGACCTTACTCCCACTTCTCAACTCCATCTGATAAGAGAGATATCTTGATTTTAAGTCAGGAAAAAATCCTCCAATGATGTAAAATGACAATTTTGACCTCATTGGAAGATTTTTTAAAAGAGGCTATAAACTACAGACAGAAGTAGATGATACTTCCGCATTTTTTTTCAACCCGCCCATATGGGGTGGGGCCTCGTCACAGATTCTCAAAACAGTGTCAGCCATCTTGTAGTTAAGCTAACCCGAAATGCGAGTTTTAGACTAAACACGATGGCAGAATGTAATTTTGACGACGAAATGGAAGAAAGGAATTTTGAAGATCTGTTGTGCGAATCCGATGTTCGTGGCTGCCTGTACGAGCCGCAATACAGCGAAAAACAGTTGCGGCTGATGGAGGAACCAGAGGCTGCTGCTGCAGAGGAGCGAAGCTTGCCTGGCGGTCATGAGGAAGAGCCCGTACAGAGTCGAGCTGGGGCGGACTGGTGGTGCCAGTGCTCTCGCTGCGCGCCTATGGACACAGATAGAGTCCCGCTGCTGTTGCGAATTTCAGCGATGCCATGTTCTTCTTGAAGAAATAACTGAATCTGCATTAGAAACGGGACCGCCAGCATGCGTAATAGAGCACCCCAGCTTTGATCCACACATGAGTTTTGGAAACTTATTCCAGGATTCCGAAGGTCAATTGGAAACGCCAGCCAAAGCCTGCAGGGACAAACGGACGCAGTATAAGTGAGTATTTATTTGTTGTTCACGTCAGTTAGCTGAGCTATCGGTTATATTTACATATATGCTAGCTAGCCTATTGTAGGTGCAAATAGCTTGCGTTGCTAACGTTGTGCTTATTGTTTTCAGACAATATCGCCTAACAGCCTACCGTCATTTCGTGGAATGGGTCCTGCAAGGAGAGAGACTGGGGAAAGGCTATATCGTCTTGTTTTGCCTGCCTGTGTTGTTTAGGACATCAGACAGAGATTTCCAGCTCCTGACGGACAATACTGTGGCTATCAAGAAACTGCTGAAGCTCTGGAAGAGCTATGAGTGCGAAATTGTTTATATTATGTTTAAAAACAATAAAAGTTCAAACTCATCTTGGTTGTGGTTAGTGTTGTAGTCCTTTTAGTGTTGCTCTATTAAATTATATATTTGCCTAGAGTAATATTGACTGCAATTGTAGGAAAGCACTTCATATAAGGAGCTACTCTGTTTCCATGGTCCTGTCTTGCATTGTCTTTTTAAAATTCCAGTCTAAATTGTGTAATATACATAAGATTTCCCTTTTTAACCCAAATTAATTCACACAAGGGAAATAACCCAGTTAGTGTGTACAGTAAGTAGTTACAGCTAAATCACATTGGGAGTAACCAGCCTCCACAAGTCTATAATGTATTACTTTGATTTACAAAATTGTACAGGGAAATATGAAAAAGTTTATATACTTTTGTTAATTACAAATATTCTCGGAACTTGGGGTGGTTGATAGCCCGCAGCCACTGTTTGCACCGCTCTAAATGTTCAACGGGAAAACGATGGAAACTAACTACATGTCCTTTCCTTGTGTTGGATGTACATCCCGGTACAACGCAAGGCTAGTATTTAAATTACTTTATCAAGAAACTCGTCACGGAGACTCATGTTAACCGGTGTCTTCTGTTTTCCAGTCAATTAGTAGCTAGTCTTCCCTTCTGCCTGCCCTCTCGAGCCGGTAGGCATGGCTTGGGAGTGGACTCATAGAGCAGCGAAACAAGTGCATTCTGGGATTTGGTGTATTTCATCCACATGAGCCAAAAACACAATTGAATCTTTTTCTCTGCCTAGAAGGCACCAATTTCAAAAATTCTTTCAGATTTCTACTACATAAGTGACCACGATAAGTGAGAGAAAATATTTTTTTTCGTTGAAGTGGCCCTTTAAAGCAACAAAAACTCCTCTACTCACCTCTAAGACGAACCATTGGTGTCTGTTTAAAACCGTACCCCTGTGCTGGTCATTGTGATTTCCCTATTGGGGACTGGAAAACACATTGTGGGTTGATTTGTCAAGTTTTACTATCTTTATGGAAAATGTAATCTCCATGTGCTGCATTCTCTTTTACTCCGACTAAAATTTTGTACTAACACACAGAGAGTTGGAAGGCAACCTATTTGACTTATCAAGACCGTAAATGCAATTAACTGCGATACCGAATGACTTGCTTCCACGGCTCACAAGCGTATAATACATTTTCAATAATATGTAAAACGACACATATGACAATAAAATCATCATGAATGCTTTCCAGTACAATTAATGTAAGAACGTGTCAGGTTGTCGGGTAAAATAATAATTTTAACGTCAAATGTGATTGGTTAGTATCCGCGAGAGAGAGCAGAGGGGCGGTGCTCCTAGAATCCCAGACTCTGTGATTGGTTAGTAGCCGCGCGCGAGAGAGAGCAGAGGGGCGGTGCTCCTACAATCCCACATTCTGCACTCTGTATGTCGGGCGTCTCCTAAACCGACCAATAAAATAGAGTGATTCGCTTTTTCCTGCGGATGATGAATACTAGAGGATTTTATTAATGGTAATGAAAAACAATGACTTCAAATATTTTCCTCGTGGAAGGAGTAAATGTAGCCTATTGTAATGGTCGTTGACCTTTTTTTTCCCTCACGTTTTCCCTAATAGGTAGCTAGCACTAGTAGTAGCTAACCAGTGTCTCTGACAGGATCAGCCTGCCCGTTGTGCTTGTTCGTTTTCTGCCCTAGCAACCAAATGGATTTTTATATATCAATACTTTTGGAATTATGTTCATGAGGATTTTTTTTTCTTTTAAAACGAAAACAATGTATACTTTTGTGTTAAGGAGTTTTTTTCATCAATTTGTATCTGGTAGGTTAGCGGTGCGTTGTCTTTCCAACAACAGCATGCTGTTAAGGTTGAGATGTTGTGACACAGATGGCAAGTGATGTGTTTGTATCCACGACGTGTCCAGTGTGAACCAGTGATGTGTTGTATTCACGGCGTGTCTAGTGAGAACCAGTGATGTGTTTGTATCCACGGCGTGTTACCTGTGAGAACAGTGATGTTTTGTATCCACGGCGTGTTACCAGTAAGAACTGGCTATAATTTCACGTCTCTTCACGTTTCATGTGTGGAAGTGATCCTGGTGGCTTATATTTCGTCCCTTCTTTTTTTTAACAACCTGTCCACAAACCCTAGAGCGTCCCAAAGTTATGCAATTAATTCGTGAATATAAATCTAATCGTATTAATGTTGTGTGCTATTATTATTATTACCATATTCTGTCAGTCATGCTTAGCAACAAGTGAAAATAATTAGGTCAATAAAATAAAAAATATGAATGCATAATATTCATGAAAATAAAGTCCTTAGGTTTCACCAACAGCTGATGTAGTAGGACCATGCCCCTCTACCAATTGTTTATAGTTTACAAACAATTAGGTCGGGAGGTGAAAGAAAATCGATTCTGGGCTGATGAGCAAAATGTTGCATGTGGAATGTCAGCTCAATGCATTTTTGTTAGGTTTTATGCTGTGATCAGTCTGGTCTACTATGAATCCATGTAGGGTACATAGCTTTCATTCTGATCTTATTTTAAACTTTCTTTTGTGTTCGTTCCATGTAGAGTGTTCCAATCGATGAAAATGAAGAGGGAGGAAGGTGGTGTGGATTAGAGCCCTTCATTTTTTTCTGCGGTGGATGGACGTAGTATTTAATACGCTTGAGTTTGGATCTCTACCCGTGTCTCTATGTGGGTTCCGAAGGACTTATGCCTCCGTGGTTTGAAATGAAATAATGGCGACTCGTGGGACTGATTTGTCGCAAGACGAAGATAATAAACACAGGGATGAATCTCCAATTTATGAGGTATGACTTTTCCTACATTTCCGTGTATTAGAATGCAAAAACGACTCCTATTCTCATCTCTATAATGTGACAAGGTCAGTATTCCAGACCTCAGAAGACAATCCAATAGTTGTAAAACGATGTGAATATGTGTACTGTATTGGGTTTGCGTTAGACACATGTACCAGAAATGCATTCAAATACTGAATGTTCTATAGAACAGCTGTCTTTCATGGCTGACAATCAACACGGGAACCTACAGAGAATAAGACCACATTAGCAGCTTTTAATTTGAAGGATCCTTGTACACAAACAGTTATTTGAGTGTGGTGCTTATACTTGCTATACATTGTTTGTAGTTTGGTTTCTTACATGGCTTGTGTTATTTCAGGCAAATGGGCACACCTGCTAATACATATCATTATTAGCCCTGGCCATTAACCACACAAAGCCAAGTCTGATGCTGTTGTGATAAGGTTCCAAAGAAACCTGTGACATTGTGCTCCAGTGGATCCCAGTCAAAGTGTAAAGTACGCACTGCTTCTGAGTGCTGCTACCAGTTTGTGAAGTGATGGAGTTCAGCATCCATACTTTTTTTCTGCTCTAACCCTCTAAGTCTAAGTTGTTAGCCCCAGCCTTTCACCAAGCCATTGCGAACGCACAAAAAACATTTTAAAAGCACCTCTGTCCTCATCCCAACAACAGACCCACACATGTCGTTCATGGTTACATCACCATCGTCACCAGATGCATGTCATAAGAGCTTTTTCTGGATTATTCCATCATCAGAGATGGCAAAACCACTACAGTGTAATCCTCTTACCCAGTGCAGTAGCCTGTACTGTATAGATGTAAAAAATGTTGGTAGCATAGGCAAGAAGTAGACAAGAGAGATGTGTGTTGGAGGATGAATGAGCCGTGAAAGCGAGTGTGCAGGTCTGGTAGTAGGTGGTCTTAGGTCCATGATTTGAGTTTTTCTGAAGTCTTATACAATGCATACATTATGGATACAAGCTTGGGTAAAAGGAATACAGCTCCATAACCACATACTAGTCTACTAGGTTTTATGTATTGTTACCCTTGTTCATAGCCATAGTGTAAAATAAAATGTGTATTCTTGCTGTTTGGCTTTCCACCCAGCAGTTGTTCTAGTCTAGTACCTCACTGGTTGTCTAAAAGGTTCCTCTTTACCAATTTAAACTGGGACAGATAGATATTTTGAATCCTAAAGCAGATTATGCATCATCGTGATGTGATCAAGTACCTTGTCCCTGCCTTTTCTCCCATCTCCCCACTTGACCGGTACTAACGATTTTGAACCAGTTGTTGGAAACAAAATTAGTTCTGGAACATTATTCTGAAAGAAGCCCATTTTTCCTAGTCCATTAGTTTGGCCAACACAAATTCCAGAATTTATTCAATCTATCGGTAATCAAAAACTTCCCATTCATATGTTGTTTTTTATTGGAAAGAAGCATTGACCTTTAATTCAGTTTTAGTTAACTTAAATGTATATTGCCAAGGTAGTGTAACATTTTGTTTAAAGAGCGCTAAATCGTTTCCATGGATTAACTAGGATGGATTTAAGGTGAATGTGTGTGTGTATATATGTTTCATATATTTGTTGTTAATCTGTATAATTTCTATGTCCTTGGGAGCAGCTTTCTGCTTTATTGGTAGACAATTGCGCTATTCTAAGCCGATGACATGCTAACAACAATGCTGATTTGAGTAGTCATATGGTAGCCATAAATGAATCAGACAGGGTGGTAGAAAAAAAGCCTAACTCTTTTAGTCTTAGAAAATAGGCACTTGGCTCAAAAGGAAGCCTCTGTCTAATAAACCGCAGTTATGTTAATGTATTGATGATTTACTGTGTAAATACATAGTGTCATATCTTTATTGAATTATAGAATTTGTTAAAAAAATTGGGAATATTTAAGAACATCATTAATCAGTATTCAACGTTTGAAAGAAGTAGTTCCCTTCCGATTTTTTTCTCTAAAAATGCCTTTTTAAGATTTGTTCCTGGTTTCTGAGGCAGTCCCACTTTACTATTTTGGTGTTTTACTTGTCTGTGCCCTACTTTTGCATTATGCTACTAAAGCTTCAACAAATGTTTTTCACTGCAGTTTTTGGATTCAAAATATCCTTTGCTGTGTAATAATCTATCACATTTTCTTGTTAGTGCACCAAAATATCTCAGATTACATCGCAGGACAGCTTTGTGCTTTGGCCTGTCATAGTCCACTATTTGAAAAATGGCTGCAATCAAAGGTGGGCTCCTCCAGAGTTCAGTGTAGAATCTGAAGAACAAAGACCTCTCTTATAGATTCTTTTCATCTTTCATGCAGGGAGATGGAAATGCAAATGTAGTTGCATGTGTCAGCTACCGTCTATGTCTGAACCCCCCTTTTATCAGACATAATCTGCACCTGGGGCCTGAAGTGTGGAAACTGGGCAGGTGCTACCCTGTAACACACAAGCAGACACACTTCATTCCCTTGTCTTTTGTATGAAGTGTGTCTGCTTGTGTGTTACAGGGTAGCACCTGCCCAGTTTCCACACAAGCAGACACACTTCATTCCCTTGTCTTTTGTATGAAATATCCCATTCCCCTGGGTCTAATCAGAGTTCAGGCTCCAGGCGGCCAGGGCAGGACAGTGGCTGGGAGGGCTGCTGCCTCTCCTCTATCGTTACCCCTTGTAGCTTCTTAATGAGGGAGATTTCAAGGCTTGTACACCCCTAAACCCCCAAAACACCCTGTCTGTAGACAGTGACGGTAGCCACACAAGGGTAATTTAGGTACATCTGCTCGCAGTCATTAGGAAAATGATACCACACACACACACACACACACAGCATAACCAGCTGACACTCCTCTTCAACAAAGAAGACATTTTACTTCATGTTAAGCTTAACCTTTCTGATTCTCTCTTGATTCATGCAATGGTGTGGATTTTTAGGCAATTCTCTCTGAATCTTTGACACTGCTGAACTAGGTGTCCTAATCCTGTGCAAGTCCACTCCTGTGCTGAGAGCCATCTTTGATGTATCTCGGTCAAGTATTGATCCATCTTGTTCTTTATCCAGGGTGGGGGGTTACCTTGCTTTTCCACTTGATGGGATGGGTTTAGTTCCTGTGGCCTAGGCCCTACATGCCTGCTGGAACTTACGTTTTGGTGGAAACTGGCAGTGAAATACTTGTGTACAGCTTATACCAAGAATACTTGTGTCAAAAGTAGACACAGATTTCCATTGTTAGGTTCCAGTCTCAGTTAAGCTACTATGATCTAATTTTAATTGTGGGCTATATGTTTTTTTTTCACTCTCTGGGATTTATGCAGTTTAATATTTCTCTTCACTTGAACTGAATTGAAAATATGAATTAGCCAAATTTATACAGTGCAGGTCAATAGTTAGGGGTCAATTAGAAATGTTTCTTGTTTTCAAAATTTTGATTACCGGCTTAAAATGAGCAAAGCAAAAAACGTTCTTTTGAAATTTTCATGCGAGACATTTGCCATTAAAACGGATGGTCATGTACAACAGGGTGTACTAGTCTCTTCACAAACTGTGCAAACTGGTTCCAACCAGAATAGAAAGAGGTGTGTATGTCCTCTGTGCTCAATTGAACAAGAGGACATATTCATTAGAGTGTCTAGTTTAAGAAACAGATGCCTCACAGGGCCTTACCTGGCAGCTTTATTAAATTGTACCCACAGAACACCAGTCTCAACTCTCAACGTCAACTGCGAAGTGGCCACCCCAGGATGTTGGCCTTTTAGGCAGTTGCAAAGTAAAATCTATCTCAGACTGGCCAATAAAAAGAAAAGATTTGGTAGGCAAACGAACACAGACACTGTTCAGAGGAATAGTGTTGTGAACAGAAAAAATGAAGTTTGAGGTGTTCGTATAACAAAGAAGAACATTTGCAGATTTGCAGTTGCAGACCCATTGAAAAGATTCTGGAGTGCTTGGCACCATCTATCAAGCATGGTGGAGGCAATGTGATGGTTTGGGGCTGCTTTGGTGGTGGTAAAGTGAGAGATTTCTACAGACTAAAAGGGATCTCGAAGAAGGAAGGCTATCACACTATGTTGCAATGCCATGCTATGCCATTTGGAAGGCGCTTGAATGGAGCCAATTTGCTACTACAACAGGACAATGATCCAAAGCACAGCTTTAAACTATCCAATAACTTTTTATGGAAAAAGCAGTAAGCTTTTTTAGTGAAATGTACACAATATATTTTATACATTCAAGAATGTAATCTGCAAAAAAACTAATGCTAAATGATAATTCTGAACACATTCACAATCGCCTTCTACAGGAACAAAACGAGTATTCAAAAACAACAAACTAATTATAATGGGACTGTTTTACAATCCTTTACGTGTGAAGCTGGGCATCTTTTGTGCGAATTACATAAGCACTCATCCTGCACAACATTTCAGAAGTGTCTTTGGGTTGTTCTTTTTTATTGGGCTCCAGCTCAAAATACTGCCAAATATGGCACTGTTTTACAATCCTTTACGTGTGAAGCTGGGCATCTTTTGTGCGAATTACATAAGCACTCATCCTGCACAACATTTCAGAAGTGTCTTTGGGTTGTTCTTTTTTATTGGGCTCCAGCTCAAAATACTGCCAAATATGCAAAATAGTACCTTTTTTACCGACCAAGTTTGTCAACGCCATTATTAGATTAGATTAGTACACAGCCACGCAGAGGTAAAGTATGTAAAGACCGGGTAGTAGGGGTGGAGTGAAATGTGCAAATCTAATTAATAAATACCTTTCTGACCAGTAAAAAAAAAGATAAATTTATAGAAATGTACGATGCCAATTTTGTAGACATCGCCCAACCCTAGTTGTTATGCCCCTCATTTAGGGCTGCACGATTAATGCCAAATGATAATCGCGATTATTTTGATCAATATTGAGATCACGATTATTTATCAAAATTATTAATTGATTTCAGGAACAACATACATGTTTATTGCAATTTGTTGCACATTTAACTACATAGACAACTGCTGTGCTACATTTCTGCAAATGTACACATTTTTGCATCAAAATGAAACTGGTCCTTAAAATGCATCATTTCCTAAAATCTAAATATGAATAAAAGTGCACCCAAAATACAGGCTAAATAATAAAATATGCAAACAAATCTGGCTTTACATCACTTGCCTTAATTCAAAATTCTTACAAACCACAGACAATTATCCGTTTTGAGGGACTAGCTCTCCACCTTCTGCTCCAGACATTTGATTAGCATTTTGCCTTTCTGCTCTGTGTTTCGCCCTCTGGTCGCTGGCTTAGTAAGTTCAGGAAGTGCTCAATTTAATATGCAGCAGTTTTCTATATGCAGAGCAAAAATTTTAACCTCAATATTGCTGTCGATCATGTACATTTTATTACAAAAATTGTAATCGATTCGTGATGAATACTCAAATATTAATTTGTGCAGCCCTACTCACATACAACCAACCCACAGAATTCCACCCCTGGTGGAAATCCCAGGAATGTCTTTTTAAGGTCTTTCCCAGTGTGGAAACACTAAGGTTGTCTCTCAGTCTGTTTTTTCCCACTCGATTAACCCTTTGGGTGGGGCTGCCATCAATTGTCTTCTTAGCTACCCTGGAAAGATCGATGAGGGAATCCTCCACACGTCGCACTGAAGGTCATCTAATCATACTTGTGCCATTGCTGTATGCCTTTCAACACTCTACTTAAGGGGTGGATAGAAGTTTAAGGATGAGCTATTGTGTTTCTCTGTGTGGACCTGATCTACCATCTTCCATTTTGG
Organism: Dallia pectoralis; assembly: GCA_029465975.1. Lineage (NCBI taxonomy): Eukaryota > Metazoa > Chordata > Actinopteri > Esociformes > Umbridae > Dallia > Dallia pectoralis. The sequence goes on from CM055733.1 coordinate 4,536,314, forward strand.
GGGGTTTTCTCCCATGGAGGGCTGACCCTACAGAATGTTATCTGTCTTTGTTAAGATATGAGATGCATGCAAATATAACTCTGGGGGAGAGGCAGATGGATGAAAAGTGAAGGAAGTCAGGAAGTGGGATTACTTGGTATCTGTTGGTCTCAATGTCACAGCTTCTTCTGGTTGGATGCTCCATCCCTCTGTATAAGAAAGGGAACCGGCTAGAATGGATGGTGAGATGGAGACTGAGGTGACTATTGCAGCACCAGCCTAATGCTCAATAAAGCTGAGGTATTGGTTACATACCAATACCTCAGCTACTGATTGTCTCATAAGACAAGACACAGGCCGCTGATGTGTAGCCATTTGAAGCGTAATGATGCATCGTCTCTCACCTGATATTGCACTCATACTCCGTTTCTTTTTCTTCATTTGTATCATCTCCAGACATGTACTGGAGTTTTGGATGAACTTGAGTAAAGGGCCAGGCGATTTTATTTCAAATGGGTACTGGCTGCCAAAATCCCCATTAAAATGTTAATTGAAAACCTGAAATGTGTAAACTCAAGACCTAATGCAAACAAGTTGAGTTTAATTTAATGTATTTTTACACTGAAGGGTTGGGGACATAGACTGGGTATAAAATATTACTAGTCCCTTTAAAATCTTTGCCTTTGTTGCGTGCAAACAGATTCACACAATGGTGAAAAAATATTATTTAAAAAAGGCAGTCTTTTGTAATAGTAGTCTGTGATGATCAGTATTCTTTCAGGGGGTATAGCTATATATATAATTTGCAATGTTATTGGTTGTCTTGCATGAACCACATGTTTGAAATCTCCCCAGAGTGGTTTGATGATATTAAGGTCAGGACTGTGATGGTCACTCCAGAACCTTTACCCTTTTCTGCTGTACCCACTGGAGTGTCAACTTGATTTATTAGATACAGTTGAGAGCCAATCCAGGTGAACCTGCTAACCGGGGAACTTGTTATGTTAATTTAGCGTATTCAGCCTGTTATTCTTTATGTTAGTTCAATAACTTTTTTTATGTGTTACGTTAACACCCATTAAGCCTGTTGTTCTGTGATTAAATGTTCCAGAATAAATGTATGTTTTAGGGTCTTGGATTTTGTGAAATACATTTCTAAATAAATGTGACTCATAGTCCGCTGCAACTTATATATTATATATGTTTTTCCCTCTTCATAACGTATATTTTGACTGATGCAACTTATATTCTGGAGCGACTTATAGTCCGGAAAATGCAGGTATGTTTTACTTACCGGATTCGGACTGCAGTGCAGTCACTGCGGTGCCATGCTGGGGGTCGGAGCCAGAGGAAGAGGAGGACGGTGGGCGCAGCACGTCAAAGACGGGGCACACATTTATTTCTACTCCATGAACTCAGAGGTGCTTTATCATGTTTGACGTGCACCCTCCTATGCACTAAACAATCTTGTTGCAAATGTTGCATTTTGCCGAGATTTTGTTCTGTTTAGAAAAGTGAAGGCACACTGCACCACGGACTGTGAATCGAAACTAGGAATCGAAATGTAAACTTTTGAACGATTCCGGGTAAATCACAAAGCTAGTCCTGGTTCCAATCAATACTCGATACCCAACCATAGCCCTTACACACCATTGCACTTTATATATTTAACCTGTCAAGCCCTTACACACCATTACACTTTATATATTTTAACCTGTCAAGCCCTTACACACCATTACACTTTATATATTTAACCTGTCAAGCCCTTACACACCATTACACTTTATATATTTTAAACTGTCAAGCCCTTACACACCATTACACTTTATATATTTTAAACTGTCAAGCCCTTACACACCATTATATTTTATATATTTTAAACTGTCAAGCCCTTACACACCAATACACTTTATATGCTTGGGCAGGATGGCCTTCCATAGCATCCCGTAGACCTAGCCCGTAGACCTTTGTTTTTCAACGCCGTACTGGGTTTGTTGCCTTTTTCTGAATTATTATGATTATTATGATGATGACGTTAAGCTTTGTTGTCATTATCAGTCAACACCAGCGAATCCTCTAGAAAACTTGAAATTCCACGATTGGGAGTTGTGCAGCTAATGTTTACAGACATCCTATTTCCCTGTTTTTCAGAGACTGAAGTATCTTCAAAGGGTTTTGTATTATTTGTATTGCAATTTTGCTAAATATACTTTCTTAAAATTCCTTTGAGTTTGTCTTTATTATGACTGTACTTGGACGTTTGTTTGTTATAGTTAAGATTATAGTCATAGTTGACATGCAATTGTCATACCAGTGTTTTACCCATTCAGATGCATTTATATAGAAATACAGAAAAAATTTATATACCGTGATATATATGGTTACCGTCCGTGCTTCAAATTATACTGTGATATATATTTTTGGTCGTACCGCCCAGCCCTACCCGGTAGTGTACAGGGTGGGTAATCAATGAGAAGGTGGGGGCATGCTATGGACAGTTTAGTGCTGAGGCATATTCCAGAGACTTGCTGCTGTGGAGAAAAAAAAATTCTTGTGGCAAGAGGTTTTGATAGATAGGTAGATGGTCTGAGTAGTCCACTGCCTAGATGGGAGGGGTCTGCCCCAATCTTTGCAGCCCTCCTCAGTGACCTGTCGATGTGCAAATTAGTGACAGGAGATTACATCTAATTATCTGCTCCGCAGAGAGGATGATGCGCTGCAGTCTGCCCTTATCCTTAACAGCGGCTGCAGCAATCCAGACCGTGATGGAGGAGGTCAGGATGGACTCAATGATGGCTGTGTAAGTGTTAATCGTCATGGTCATTGGCAGTTTGTTTGTTGTGCTTTCTTAGTGAGAGGTGATGGTCAGATCCCACTTGAGGTCCTGGCCGATGGTGTTGCCCAGGAAGCGAAAGGACACCACTGTTGACTGGGTAACCTCTCAGGACGATGGGATGAAGGGCTGCTGGGGTTCTCCTTCCACTCTCATTTCCCATCTCTTTTGACAAGACTAAACCAGAACACCAGGCGGTTAATCTCGCCCCTGTAGGCGGACTCGTCTCCATCAGAAACTGCCTATATGAGGGACAGGCTACCCAGAAATTTATATCAATTTAGATGTTTTAATTTAACAATCGTAGTTAGTGCTTTATTGAGCAAAATCTAGTTTAAACATTCCAGATTGAATGCTTCGTAGTGCAGGCGAGTCTGTTTCTCATAGGCCTATGGTCTCTACCAACACTTTGTTAGTGATCTGTTGGGCCTCGGCTTGCATTTTTTCAGTGTGTATGGATTTTAGCTATTTGTTTATTAACAGACTATTGGATCATTGAGATCATTGAGCTCTTACAGTGGCAAGCTGTTGGTCTCAAATGTATGTGTGTGGCTTGAACAACAGTAGCTAAAAGGAAGTATTAAAAATGCATGGAGGCTTTTAGAATGCTTCTTCAGATTCATTGTGTCACTTACACCGGCGCCCTCTTCTGGCGCACAATGGTTTCAGCGGTCAACGCAGCTTACTAGCATCACCGCCCCATCCCATTCCATATTACACTCTGTCAGGTCTTGCTTTCCCTATTTGCACACCAGGTTGTAATTAGTCTTTATGTGTGTATATCACACTCCCCTGACTGCTCAGTCAGTGTCTGTCGTTGTCTTATGTGTTTGCGGGTATTCATATTAGTTTGTTCTCCACATCCTCTGCGAGCTTGATTCTTTTTGTGATCCTTTGGGATAGAATTCGCTTTTTGCCTTCTAAAGCTCTTCATTAAATATGAAATCGAAGTCTGACATTCCTGCGTTTGGCTCTCTCATTTAAACGCACCATCACACATTGGAATTTTATGGCTGGAAATTGTCTGTTGCTTAGTTAATTTTTTGGGCAAATAATGTAAGCTTCAGGGATTTTATTGATGAGACATGAAGAGAACTTTGAAAAATATTTAAGATATTCAGATGCAGTATAAGAACAATGTTTCCAATAGCTCACATACAAATCCAAACTCTGCTTATTTACTCTTTAATTATCCAGCACAGATATTCTTAAGATACTAATATTTTTTAACATTTTTTTGCCTTTATTTAACCAGGTTGATCAATTGAGAAAAAGTTCTCCTTTGCAATCGCGACCTGGCCAAGATAAGGCGCAAAGTGCCTGGCAACATGAAGTTACAAATAAAAATACAAACGGTAAAGAAACAGTTACACATATAAAAGTATTTGATAGGTAAAGTAAAATAATGTACAATAAGTGCAAATATAGTCTTGGAGTAGAGAGGTAGATTGATGGTAACCCTAACACATTGATAGAAAACATGATGCACATGGCTGTAATTGATAATGTGCAAATGTATACAAACAGCTGTGCAGGCGATAATGTGCAATATGCGCTGAGGCTTTGATTAATACGCTAGTGCATAAACAGGCAATGGAGTGGAGTCAGCACGTGCAGCTGTCAGTCAGTACATTTCCAAGTAATGCCTTACAAGTAGTGATGGGGACGATGGACTCGAGTTTTAGAGACTTTTGTAAATAGTTCCAATCATTAGCAGCCGAGAATTGAAAAGAGAGGCGGCCAAATGAGTGGCACGACTAGGGAGATATACCTGCTCGAGCTCAGACTAAGAGTGGGTGTTGATATAGATATTAATGAACTTAGGTAAGGTGGTGTTTTGCCTAATACGGATTTATAGATGAGAGTTTCAAGTGTAGGAAGTGTGAGTCCTCTCTTACTCTCATCTAGGGAGTCTGGTTCTTGTTCGAATATAGTAACAACTATGTTAAACTAGAGGAATAGATGTATCAAGAAAGGAAGCCGGTGAGAGAATCCGCATCGTCCGCAAACTGCAGAGTCACTCCGCTGGTTTAGAATATGTTGGCATCAGTCTGTTCATGTGCTCTTCAGACGCAGCACTCCTTCTAAATGTACCCTCGCTGTTCTATTGATAGCCTGGCACGGCTGCAGAGACCTGCATTGAGAATCACTGCACAAGCTGCAGGGAGTACTAGCGAGAGCAAAGAGGCAGAATCTATTTTCATCTTCCAGGTCTTTGCAGGCGTAGTCCCTCTGCTAACCGTGGCTACCTTTCCAACTAAGAACAGGACAACCTAATGGACTTAAACAGAGAAACAGAAACATTGATCTGTCGCAGCAGAAGACGCCTTCATTTTTGAATATCTTGCTGGCTTTCTGTCCTGAATTGTATTCTGATCCATTATTAACATGGTTTCCTAATGTTACCGGGGGGATGCACACAGCTGACAGAATGCCTGCTGGGCTTGCAGAGAGCCACCGGAATGCTAACCTTTATGCCTTTTTCTGACGACGTGACGTCCAACCAATCTCTGCCCCCTTGTGTGCCAGGGCATCAGGCACAATCTGGCAACAGCTAGGGTCCCAACGGGAGCTGCAGGGTTTGGCATTCACCACTGACACTGACAGAAGGCTGTGGGGCTGTGCCCCCTCCTTGCTGCTGTGAATCATGACGCACTTCAAAGTCCTGGACTGTGTGATGAACAACGACTGGAGCGTTCTTTGTCACCCGTACTGCATCTGGAGCAATCAGGTTGGTCGCAAAACTCTGTTCCTCCTTACTTAGATGTTCTGCGAAGGCCTCCAACCGAGAGGCTTCTTGCAACAATAATTCCTTTTATGGATTCGGAAATGTTTAAAACATGAAAAAGTAAATGAGTGAAAGCAGCGTTAATGTCCCTCTGGTAAAGGAGTGTCTAGGAACGGAACCCCTGACAACTTGCACATTAATAGCTTTATTCACTACTCCAGTGTGAGAAATGTATAAACCATTTCCATAGTGTCTCCTGGCTGTCTTGCAAAGTGCAAAAGCCCTAGAGGCATTGGGTCAGGCTGGTGTAGGCCCGTTGCTCTGTACTGCATGGATAAAGATGAGGGTAGTTGTTGCACTTCTTGGGTACCAGTCTCTATGCTCTGTGCAGTCATTTTGTGTGCTTGTCCATTCATGTGTGTGTGTTTAGAAGTTAATTCGGCATCCTTCCGTGGCAGCCTTCTACAGCAGTCTCACTGTAAGAACCAAACACTGTACTTATTGTTAGAACATTTTAGTGTTCTAACAACGAGGACTGATGCGAGGACTGAAGAAGCCTTATCTTGTCTGGAGAGACCCTAGATTTGCTCCCTAATTTAATTTTAGACATTCAGATGTTTTTGCTGTCTCACACTGAACTGATAGTCCTCTGTTTGCTGTTTGGCTCTGCTGGCTGCAGCTCAAAAAACAAGCTTTATGTGTTTGGCAGCAACGAAGCTTCATGAAGTATTCACTGTCAGCCACCTGGCCACAGTGAGAGAGAGAGAGAAAGCTGGTCTTATCACTTCACTGAGTCTCCCTGCGGTGACTGAGAAATAATGCACAACCCAACGTTGATCCTAGTCTAAGATGTGGCCTCAAAACCCAAAAGGCATTGTGTGGTATTTCAGTGTGCTGGCCACTTAAAAGAAGATTAGTCACAAACTCCGGCTTTGAACTTGTCTTCTTTCTTTGGTGGATGGCCAACCATCGTTCTCGCGTCAGTGTTCAATAGAAAGAGAGAGATCCTTTATATCCTCTAATGCAGGTTTTCTGTTCCCTCTTGCTGCTGCTTCCTTGCTAGAATGGAATTAGACTGCTCCATGTTTGTATGGAGGCTTGCTTCTTTTGTGGTGTGTAGAAACTAGTGGCCCTCAACAAAAACCCAAATTTTTTTTCAGGTGTTGTGTTTTCATGGGTGTGTCTTTGGCCATTCAGTAACTATAGTGACAGTACTGGCAGTCATCTAGCTAAGAAAGCTTTGCTCCAATTAATAAAGAAAAAAATCTTTTTACACAAGCAATTATCACAGAACTTTTACAGATATCCATCCTAAAACCATGATGAGCAGCAAACAACAATAATTGATTTACAGTGGCTAGGATAACTAAGGGGTACTGTGACGATTATTACCTTTCCCCTTTTTGCAAGACAGCTCAATTAGATCAAGGTAGGCTACAGCCTGTCCTGTTAGCTGAGTTAATTTTCTGCAACGCTGTGTGCATGGCTTTAGCCAGATTTGACATGTGTCTAGGATTATTTGCATGGTGTTTGATATGAATGGTTTGCACTGTAATCAAAACGTACGCTTCATTTAAACTGTGACACACTCTGGTACAAACTCTTTGAGGCTAACCTTTTGAACTTGCATTTCCTTTTTACACTTTGAAGTCTGTTGTGACAATAGAATACATGTTTCGACTATATATGCCACATGCCCTTTCAACATTAGTGTGTGTGTCACAGTTCACCCTGTCCTGACCCTTTGCTTTGACAAACCTCTAATAGAGAAGGTGGATTCATAACTTATAGTGGAGCCGAGCAGTAAAGTAGCCCGGTTTGACCAAGCTCCCGTTGCATCATAGGGGCCCTAGGGAACGAGTCCCACCTGCTCGCTGTCTCTAAAGGGTGTGTGTATCAGTTTGTGTGTCTTTGTGTGGACCCTTCTGGTTGTGAGTTTGAGGAGAGGCTCTTGCTCACACTAGCTACCCCTACACCCTCCCCCTGGCCACACCTTTACAGGAGGGAAGGCAATGGATAGGCACATGATCCCCTCTGAATAACGGTTGCAGTTAGGTAGGTCGAAGTATGCAAAAAAGAAAAACAAAAGATGGTGAAATCAACAACATTTAAAATGACAGAACTTTTATTTGGGTATACTTCTCCCCATTCTGTGTTTAGGTGTCCAGTCCAGGCTGTATTCCCATTTTGCCAATAACTCTCTGTGCCTTAGAATATTATTTCTCACACTCGCCCTCGCTCTCTCCCTCTTTCTCTATTTCTCTCTTTCTTTCCCTCTCCCTGTTCTTTGTGAAAAGGAATTCCAGGCTGTTGGCCTACACAATTGATCAACCATTAGCATATGGGAGCTTTCTGGAGGAAGTGAGCGTGAAGGGGAATCATAACAGCTCCAAATCAGTCAAATATGATGCACAACGCTTCATCTAGGCCAGGCCAAGTGCGTATGTGGCAGGTACTCCTTTAAGAAGACCCTATAATACTGCAGTTACAGTACCTGATCTTTCCCTGTCATCCTGTTTCTGGCTGCATTTCTCAGTCTGGACTTTGTGGACTACTTTGGAAATCCACACGTTTCTAAATCTGGTTGCTCTCAGATGTCTTTTTGCCTCCGTTCCGCTGCGTCTTGTGTGAAACTCTCTCAACCAATGATCCTTGGTGTATCATTGATGGACATCAATCCAGAGGCATGGAACTTATCCTTGTAATTAAACTGAAGCTATTGATTTGTTAAACTTACAGGTGTTGACTTGATCCTGAATTAGAGACTGTGTGTATCATTTTAAAATGTGTGTGTGTGTAAGAATGATTGAAATCAGATTACCTAGGCATATAGTACAGGAATACCTCCGGCTATATGAGGTGATGATCTGTGTGTTTTAAAGCACAATAAAACAGAAAGCGCCTGAGATCTAAAAAACTAAAATCTCTCATCTCAAGTTGCAGTAAATGTTCATCTAAGAGTGCTGTAGGAAAAAACAAGTTAACCTTTTAAAGTGCATTTAAAAAGCACTCTCACCATTTTAGGTATTATAATTTGTCGATTTGTAATGTTCCCAAATGCTCTTTCCACACATGTGTTACCCAACTGATTAGCCAACATTATAGATTACTTATTATCTCATTGACTTCAGTCATGGTGCCACCTGGATAGCAAATGTATCACTTGTGAGACACAGCTGTAGTTGGACTGACTGTTCTTCGGGAAGCCCTGAATGTCCGCATGCCTGTCATAACAGGAACCATCCATTTTAGTGTGTGTGTGTGTGTGTGTGTGTGTGTGTGTGTGTGTGTGTGTGTGTGTGTGTGTGTGTGTGTGTGTGTGTGTGTGTGTGTGTGTGTGTGTGTGTGTGTGTGTGTGTGTGTGTGTGTGTGTGTGTGTGTGTGTGTGTGTGTGTGTGTGTGTGTGTGTGTGTGTGTGTGTGTGTGTGTGGAGGTTGCACAGAATGCTGATTGACCTTCTGCTTTCATTTTTGTGTGCTTATATATTAAGTTATACTGATCTTTTTTCCCATTACTCCTGTGTCCTTGATTGAGGGTAACCAAGGTGGATCGTGTATGTGACTGTACAAGTGTGTAGCGGTGGTTGTAGTAGTCATTTGTGCAGTAATTAAGGGTCAGAATTCACCTTTAGTTCTCAAGCGATGTGTATTTTCTCAGCAGGGTAGGAATGCATTGTGTTCATTGGTCCCATCTACTGACAACAATAATGTGGATTAAACGTCTGCAGCGCTGCTGCTGCTGCTGCTGCTGCTGCTGCTGATGCTAGAATGAGGAGCACGTTTGATGCAGCTGATGTATAAAAAACTCCATAGAAAAAATGCAGCTCTCTTTGGTGCAATGCAGACTGGGAGGAGCTACAGGAAATGTGTGTGTTTTATGAGTGTTGTGGTCGGTAGGGACCTCCCCTTGCCCAACCCCCAGCACCTCACTTGGATGTGATTGCAGGCTGGTTTGTAAATATCGCAGGCATGCTGGGAGAGAAGCGTGTTGCCAAGACAACATTGTGTCTGTCTTACAACGTTAGTGCTGCCCCAGCAAAAAACATACCCCTCCTTTACCTGCAATTTGTGTGTGTGGGTGGTTGCGTCATATGAGAAGCTCATTAGAAAGGGAATGACCTTCTGCCCCTCCCTCATTGGTAAGCGCTTGAAAATAACAGAATTGTTATTTTATGTGAACAGCCGATTCAAACGATTTCTGACATAATGCTTAACTATACAGTACACTAACGGTCTACAAAGGGAAGGCAATGGGATATTTGGGGTATATTTTCCCGCTGTTTAACAGACAGCTTTGAGGCATTCCAAGAAAGGAGTTGTTAATTGGTTGTCTGTTCAGTGCCAGCGTGAGCTATTGGCTTGGAGAAAAGGGAAGCAGAGACAAACAAGGGGAATAATGTGCGCTATTCCCTATTTGTCCAATGAGCTTTGTTTAGATGGACGTCACTTTTATTAGCAGTAGCATGCAAGCACAGATCGGGCTTATGCCTCAGTGTAGACAGCTCATCAGAACTGCTTGCCGATCCTATGGGACCATTTTAATGAAAGAGAAAGGTCTTATCCATGACTATGAATCAGATTCTGTCTGTTACTCTCTGTCTCTCTGTCTGCGTTTCTGTATGCATTTCTTTCTTTCATTGTGTGGGTTTCTCTACCCTTCTGTGTTAGTGTGCTTTATTTATTTGACTATCGATGACTCTGTCTCTGTGCCTCTATGCTTCTTTGTCAGTGTGTTTTTGTGTTACTGTATGTATCTAATTGTCAGATCTCAATTGCATCCACCTGTCCATGTGCAATGATTTGTCCTTTTTATTTGTGACTTTAAAAGGGCTAGCGCGTGTGTATCCTAAAGAGAATGGATTAAATGTATAATATTTCCATTTGTTTGCAGATACCCACGTAGTATCCCACACTAACATGCAAGGCTCTGAGACAGAAGAGTGGTCCGGATGGGAGATGCCACTGAGAAAGAGGCTGTTACAGAGACTGTTGCAGTTTTTTGTAGCTGTCTTGCTTGGTCCCTGAATGGAAGACCAAATGCTGCTGTAATAGTGTTGAATTGCATGTAGTGGTTACGCTTTCTTCTGGTGTAAAGATCAAATCACATTGCCGGTAATAGAAGTGAAGGGGACATTGTCCTGACTCTGGCCACAGAAGATCTAATGGCACTTATCAAAAAAGTAGCAGTGTTAAACTGTGTCCTTGCTGGTCGAACACATTATCACAACCAGCCTCCTCGATCCTTTGACTGAAATTCTATACCACATAATAATGTGATTGCTAATGTGGAGCTCTGGATCACTGCAAAATGACAATGATTGAGAGTATGACGAAACTAGCAGAAGAATAGGGCAGAAAAAGCAGGGACATAACAGGGCGGAGGAGGGCTTATTATTTCCAGCTGTGTTGGGGTGTGGTCATCATGGGCCTGGAGACCTGCTGTGGCTTAGTCTGTAGTTTGGAGCTCAGCTATTTAGTTTCTGACCTCTCTGCCAAATGTGTGTGTGTGTGTGTGTGTGTGAGAGAGATATTCAGAGTGTGTGCACTGTGTGTGGTTGTGTTTGATATTTTGAATGCGTGTTCGGTCCTAATACGCATTGATGTGCTCTCAGGGTGTTTGCTGTTTGTTCTCCTCCCTTTAAGCGGTCAATCAAGGTGACATGAATGGGTGTCGTCCAGAACATTCCGAATCAAATTTTCCTCCTCAGCTGAAGCAAGACCCCATCCTGTTGACATCCTGTTAACACTGACATCATCACATATTTGTGTGTGATGTGTTATGTTACTGCATCACATCTCATTTGATTCAAATTTAGTTTATGACACAGTCGGATTATTAAGTGAAGCTAATCCAAGGGTGGACCTAGGGTGGTGTGGTTGTTGTCTTGGACGCGCATACATGCCTGTTAGAATGGGTTGAAGTTTGTTCCACGGCCATTTGTGCCAACTCTTCTCTGTCTTTCCTCTATCCAGTAAATAGAAATGTCTCAAATTTGTCTACAAATTCCATCTCAACTGTCTGATGCACAATTAACCAATGGGCTACCTGCTTTTCTTTTGATGGTGCAGGGAAATCCCTTTCACTTTAGCTCCATCTGTGAGTTTGGCTGCTGCACTTTCTTATCCATTGCCCCTCATTAATTCATATGTACGTTAATCTCCTGTTTTGAAACCGTTAATATCATTGCCACAGCAGATTTTGGTTTCACTCACATCTGCACTTTGCCGTGTCTATTTTGGTTACCATTTCTACTTGCTGGGTGCTGCCTGTATATATATTCCTGCCCCATTATGTTGAAAATAGCGGTTTGGAGAGGAGACACTCTGCAAGAATGAACCAAAAAGACTTGCTGGCCTTTTTTATTATTAAGGAAGGGGAATTCTAGTGTTTAGGAGCGGAGAGGTAAAGAGGTTATAGCCTTTCCTTCACTGAATCCACTTTCTGAGGCTGTGTTTGTCAACTCTCTTAGTACAATGAAAAACCATTAGAGCAGAAAGCACTTAAATCATTATTGCAGCCTAATTCGAATAAAAGGGTTCAGGTTGATGTGGTCAGATGGTGCTGCTAGATTTATTTTGTGCTGCTTAGATGGTAAAAGCAAAGTCCCAGTGGAGAGATCCATCAGAAGGGGGCCTCAATCTGATCTGATTTGACCTGATTGATCACTTAAAGTTTAGGAGGACACGTGATATTTGTCCATGCACATGCGTAGGCATACAGTGTGTCCGAACTCACACATTACACACTCATAATAACTATGTTTCATTCTGTTTGCAACGTTAACTATGAATAAGGAAGGGCATCCAGACGGATATCTAAGCAAAAACACATTTTAGTTAAATAGAAAATTACTGTTTGTCTCCTCTGTTTGGAGCTTTATCTCTTTAGACAGATTCAGCGATTAAGTTTTGTGTCAAAAACAGTACATTACCAATTAATTCCTATCTAGCATGGAGGGGCCCTAGGCTAGGCTGTATTCTGGGCCTGTGATTTCAGTCACAACATTCCACTGGTCGTATCTCACAGAGAGCCCCAACTGCTTTTAATCAGCTGGGTCATGAGGTGCCCCAGATGCCTTGGCTAGTTTTGGGTGGGACAGGAGAAGAGGGGAGAGATTCCTAATAGTCTGCAGATTTGTGCCCCTCTCCTCCACTTTTCCATTTTCTTCTTGAATTGCGTCATCCTTCTCTGAGAGCAGCTTTGGCTTTTTCACATATACTGGCCCTGCGTTTTCACCACGTGACACACGTTTCCATACTTTCCAGCTTATTTTAATACTTTCCGTCATACAGTGTGGTGATAAATATTTTGAAAGGAGCCCTGTGTGCTCTCAGAGACTCTAAGCACAGTCTATAGAGATGAACTTGTCCAGTGTTTCCTGTTTCGAATAGCTGTATGACTGTAGCAGAGGCGCATAGGAAGGAACAACCAGAGAATGTCATCTTTGTATATTGACCAACATGGTGATTGTAATAATGCCGACTCTTGTATGTAAACCTGAAACTTCCTGTGAGTTTCAATGTACAGTGTTTACCATGTGTTGAATGACAGGGCCAAAAGCATATACATTTTGTATGCTTGATGTGAGGACAGGCTTCGTGTTGCGCATCTAGTTACATTACTCTTGCATTTCTTGTTTTTATTTTGTTTTATTAACCTGACGTCTCATGTGTGATACAAACCCTTGGGCAGGGTTTTCCTCGGTTCGGGAGGCTTTTACAATGTATTGTCATTTTGTTAACCAGAATGCGATATCTCGTCAGAATCACATTTCCACAAGAACATGGATTGTTGGGAACCCTGCAGGAAGTATGTTTTGATTGGTGCTGCATGTTTAGCCCCGCCCAAGCTAAACATTTCATTTGAGTTGTCTTAGGTATTTTTTGGCAAAAGACTGCACCAGGCTTCCCGTAGTGGTGGGCGAAGAGTCTCGTGTTTGCATATTTCAATAGAAAGACTGTGGGAATTTGTTAGGAAAAGCACTGCTTAGTAAGGAGCGCAAGCACAGTAAAATAACCACACTCCATACAAGTCAGATGTTACCTGTATTTGCTTGGCAAACTGACTTTCCCTAACATCATAGCATTAATAAATGCCGCAGTTTTATTGCCTTTTAGCACATATCTAGGGTCAGCTTAGCAGCTCAGTCTCAATCACTGTTAATAGGATGTATAAAGCACAAAGGACAACAGAAAACAACTGCACCCTTGTGTCCAGTGCCCAGTCGCTGTAGAATTTTTTTTGGGAGGGATTTCCCCAACTTTCATTTTCATTGTGCTGAGTGTGGTTCTGCCAATGTTTATGCACGTTACCTGTATACCGTAGTAATAATTTGCCTCCTCTCTCCACCATTTTTCCCCCTGATTCACTTGGAGGTTTCAAGTTAAACAAGCTGAGCTGGACTAGCCCTTAAGCATGCCCTATCTAGCGACATTGCATTTAGTGAGCTAATACCACACACCTGGGTCTGAATGTAGTTAAATTGGAAAAAGGTACTCGTATCAATCAATCAATCACTCAATGTTTTTATAAAGCCCTTTTTACAACAAAGTTGTCACAAAGTGTTTTTACAAACATACAGGCCTTGCAGATGCGTCCATGCCGCAAGGACTTTCACGAGGTGTCTCAGTGTAGCTCCACTGTCCAGTTCTATCAGATACTAACTGTAACTCCGATGCGCATATGGTATGTGTAGCTTGTACAGTTGGCTGCGTTGAGCAGTCCACATGCATATAGGCCTACTGCCCGGTGCTTTAAAAGGATTACAGCTGTGTACGGCAGGAATGGCGTCCCACCGTCCGTTCTGCCAACAGCGTGTTATCAAGCTTAGCGATCTATGCTGACCATCTGCTGTCTTTTAACAACCAGCTTCCATCTGTCCAGCACACTTCATCATCCTTGCTTACTCCCTTTTTGTGTTCTCAATGACTCCACATCGCTCTCTCATTTGGGACTTTCAGGCTAGACCCATCTGACCCCAATTCAGTCCTCCAATCACCTCTGCCTTTTCATGAGCTCAGTCCTGTCATCTCATCATCCTGTCATTTTCTTTCTTATCTTTTTATACTGTCGTAGAGAAAGTAGTGAAAACACTGCTACAAGCTGATAAACTCATCCGCCAAAGCTCCATGAATATCAGTGTGCGTACGGCTTTGCGTTCACTCCCACCCTGCCAAGTAAGTTTTAGCGCTATGTCTTGGGGGTGGGGTGATAACATTCCAATTACAGTACCAGTGGAGATACATGTTTAGATTCAACAGTACAAGTACAGTACAACGTAATGCAGTTTGCAAGAGGCAAATGGTGAGTTAAAACAGTATGCATTGTGCAAACGGCAAGTAAATTAAATATGATAAATCAAATAAATACAGTATGAGTGTGCAGAGCAAGAGGAGGAGGCTGTTACAGTAACTAACAGTGTCCAATAGGTTGGTGGTCAACTAGGCTTTTGCCTGCTGTTTCCATGCACACTATATTGAATTGTAAACACATCTACCAAAACATTCTCTGTGGCTTAGTTGGAAGATTGTGGAACTTTCTTAGGTTGGTAGGTTCCAGTCACACCTGTATGCAAATTGTATGCACACATTTAAGCTTTGCATACGAGTGTCCGCTAAACAGTATACATGTTTGTAATTAAAGCGTAAGCTAAAATAGAACAGCGTGTGACCATGCACACTTGCATAAATACATCTGGCTTAGGCATTGCATTAGCTTATTGACCCTCTGTTTTGTCAAGAGAAAGTGGGTCATTTCAGAGAGTAGAAAAGGGAGTGCAGTCATTGAGAGGACTTGCCTAAATCAATTCGTTGTTCACGGCTAATCAAGTGGGGAAAGACTCATCAGTATTTTCCTAGACTAGCATTTCATATACTTGGTTGAGAGGCAAAGTGAACCTGCACAGCTAAGAACAACTGTTGTAGTTTATTCGGCTTGCCAGAGGATGATTTGGGTGGTTTGAGGACAGACAATTGCTCATTTAGCCTGTGTTATCTCAAACCACATCCACCAAATGCGTATCAATTTCTAAATCTACAACTGCGCCTCCGACCTTACTGGGTCTCTAGCTTGGATTTGACCCTGCCTTTCTTCCCGACACTGCTGCAGTCTTTATCCACCTGCTCTGTGACTATCATAAATCATTTTTTTTATGCTTTATACATTGCTCATATTTATGACTATTCATTTTGTGTACACACACACCCCTCCCCCTCCTGACACTAGAGAGAGTGGTTCTCAGTAGTGAGCTCTTGGAACCATCTGGCCCTCAATCTGTGGATGCAAGATGCAGCTCTCTCTTGTGTTTTTGTCTTTCTGTGTCTCACCCATTCACTCATTGTCTCTCTAACAGATACATCCACTAAGTCACAGCGGTTAGCTGTTAGCTTAGGATCTACTGGGGAATGGACGGAATGGAAAGACTGTATGTTTTGAATTCATGATGATAAATAAATCAAACGTTTGTGGTGTTTTAATTCAAATAAAACAGACACAAACAGTAATGAAGAAGCATTTGAAGTGTACCAGCACATGAATTCTCCAAAGAGAAACATTGGCAGTAGCACATTGACACAATTTGGGTGAATGGTGTGTCTTGTTGTTGAGATCTCACTGTGTGTGTGTGTGTGTGTGTGTGTGTGTGTGTGTGTGTGTGTGTGTGTGTGTGTGTATATATATGTATGTATATATGTGTGTGTGTGTGTGTGTGTATATATCTCATACAGTGAGATCTCAACAACAAGACACACCGCTGTACTGCCCAGCCCCTGCTACTGCCTTCTGCTTATGTCAGTCAGGGTGCTTGATGAAGAGGTTGTAATCAAGGCTGGAGGAGTTTAACGTCAATCGCTAGACTTAAGCATCATCCCTACCTGTCATTGATATTGTGAGTTAGTAATTACCTGGAGCAATGGGTTGAGGTGAAGTGAGGAAGGTTTGTTCTGCTGTTGATCTAAAGCCCTGAGCACCGTCTGCTCTTTGCTAATTCTCCTCCCACCCTCCCATATCAAGGTATGAATAGCTTGACGACTAGCTAATCCATCACATATTTAGTTTGCCTAGCTTAGTTTCATAATAATAATAATAATAATAATAATAATTCATTACATTTATATAGCGCTTTTCTTCCTGGGAACTTTCAGCGTTTCAAATCTTGCTTGACAAATACTAAGGCATACTTAACATTTTCTCTGTCTCTGGTCTGCAGTTAATTTATTAAACCAACATTTGTTAATGAATTAACAACATCACCAGGGCATCCACAGTATGGACTTCATACCAGGTGAGGATCAGTCTCAGCAAATGACTGAGCTGGCCTTTCAGCAGGTGCAATACCACATTGATTCATTAGCAGAACATGGATTGTATGGACATGACAACTAGGGTAAGAGAGAGCCAAAACATGTGTGAGACTTTGAGAGAGCGATTACCTCACCCCATGCATCTTATTTAATGTTCAACACCAACAGATTCTGGACAACACCGAGCTGAGTGCGGTCTGAAGTGTGGTAACGCTAATCCAAACTCGATGCAGACAATGCTCACTGCAATATTTGTGATGGGTAATGTGAATCTGGCCATAGTAACACGTCTAACCTGAGGAATCACCTGCTCAAACACAACATATTTCTTAAAGCTGAAGTGTGTACCGTATTTAATAACATCAAAGCCTATGGAAGAAAATCTGTCTCACCAGATTCTGAAACTGAATTTCTAGCACTGAATTTATTTGCATACAAGATTCAGTGTCTAAAAATTCAGTGTTAGAAATTCAGTGCAAAATAAAATACAGTTTTAGAAATTCAGTGCAAAAAAATTCAGTGCTAGAAATTCAGTGCAAAAAAAAATTCTGTGTTAGAAATTTAGTGTCGCCAGCATCAGCTAATCAAGAATAAAACAACTTCTAGAGTTGCCTCGTTCATTTCTGTAGTAGATTATGGTTGTTCTTTGCAAGAGTAGTTTGTTTTAAACTTTAAGTTGTGAAATGCAATACCTTTTATTTATTTAAATACATATTCTTTTTTTCCCTACCTTGTCATTTGCTAATTTGTTTTAAAAATGTTCTAAATAAACAACACAGACATGAAAATCACTCACCTTTCGGCGAAATTCGCCGTTTTGAAACCAGAATAGGTGACCTACGTGAATCGTGTAGATTCGATGAGAAAATCTTTGGGTGTGTGTGTGGGGGGGGTTAGGTACCAGAAATTTAGTGAACAACGAACAGGTGCGCGAGTACATGAAAATATTAGCGCACCAGTTTCCTTCTCTGCGAATGTAGGGGAATACCGTTACCTGATTGGTTTACAAGCAGTTCGCTTTGCTTGTGCTGACAAGAGCGCGCACATCAAATTCAGAACCTGAAAAGCCCGCCTGGCCTCCGCGATTTAATCGACTGAATTTGGTGAGTGATGGTTTCAATAGTAACTCAGAAGTTCTGTTGCGATAGGCTTAGCTAACGTTATATACAGGTTGATGAATTGAGTCATTATACACAGCAGGAGAGAACGCAATGTTAGCCATTTAAAGATCTGCAAGGCTTGAATTTCGGTGCGGGATTGCGGGGATTGCGCATAATTTAAACCATTCCCGTTAGTTTTTATAGTGCGAGAAATTCACGAACAAATATATTTGCTTCATCTCAGACCAAGGTAAAGTTGGTTGGATATTTGATATTCAACGGATATTCGGAGGCCGAGATCAGGTCTGGTTTCCCCGCATTCAGCCACACTGCACCCCGTGATTGACCGACAGAAACCTCTGTGTGCTTATAGTTAGGGACCGTCAATAAAGTACAAGTACAGGGCAAGCAGCCACACTACACCGTGGTGATCAACCGACAGAAACCTCCGTTTGCTTATAGTTAGGGATCGTCAATAAATTCCAAGTCTTAAAGTTATGAATTCAGTAGCTGTTTAACCATTTGGCCTTGTAACTTCAAACCACTTTCAGATTGTTTTATAGAGGACACCCACATTTTGCAATGCTTTGTTTTTCTTTTTAAGGAAATGTTGTAAGAGATGTTTAATTAACATAAAAATTGTAAAAATTCGTGAAATCACTTGAAAACCTCAATTTACTTTATATTGTCTACAAAGGTCTTTCACATGTGGAATATTTGAAATTTTCGTCCGGGGGAGCATGCCCCCGGACCCCCCTATAGGGGTAATATCCTTCTCACCTTTTTCACCCCTGACCCGTTTTCATGCCTGACAACAACATTGATATTGGGACTTTTTTTTTTTTTAACTAAAGCACTGATTTTTTTTTCTGTGAATTCCAGTTACAGCACCGGCTTTCATGACTTCCTGCCCTCATGCTATTGGTTGGTGAACAAGCCCCCCATCCCCCTCCCTCCCCACCCACCCTGTGCACTGTGCCAAGGGATGTGAGGACAGGTTATATTGCTCTTTATTCAGCTCCGCTCAGCTTGCATAGATCCTGATTACATAACTTGAACACAAAACAGACAAGGCAGCCAGGAAAGGGAATCCTAGATCTCAATCTTGGATGTGAATGACAACGATATACAATATGGGAAAGGGTTGATCCTAGCAAGGTATTATTTTGTTGGGTTGTCGAGTTGAGCTTTGTTTGATGTGGGGGAAATGTCTATGTTACATTCAATGACCCTAGCCATTAAAATATTATCCTCTTATACAGAGAACACACACTCACACACGCTGCTTTGATCTTGGTGTCATCTGATCATTTGCAGGGAGCACTTCTCACTCAGCACCTTAACAGTGAGATTGAATGCTTGAGTAAATGATGACTTTCCATTCTCCTTGGCCCATGTTTGGTCAGTGCTACCCCACCCTTTATAATTCCACACTTGGTTGGTCTTTATGGTTTTTTTTGTTTTTTTTACAAACTTTGTGAACCTTTCAATGGAATGCCCTACTGGCTGTGTTCATAGCTATGCACCAAGCTAGCTTTGGATAACTGGCCCAATGTTTTTAACTGCTGGTCTATCTGCCTCTGTTCCTAAGGTACTTAATCTAGTCTTTGAAGGAGTTCTATCATCTCGTAAGAAGTGACTGCTTTCGTCAGTGCCGACCTGATGCCAAGCCGACTGAGTTACAGCACAGCCAGTTCACAACACAATTGACGGCTATAAATCAGATCTGTATCAACCCTAAGAATCCTTGATTCAGTCTACTGTCACCTGGAGGAGTACTGAGAGAACAGCAACAAGGAGGCAGTGTTAGAGACCGGGCAAAGGGACAGAAATGCACTTATAATTGAAAGCCATTGAAAAATGCATAGTGCAGCTTTTATCCAGTATTATTTTATCAATGGTTAGTAGGCTAACGAAAGAAAATGCAACTTGACTTTTCATACCTTTGCCTATTTGTCGGTCAATAGGTCAATGTACAACTAATCCTTAGATTGTAATTTTGTGGATGATGTTAAAAAGATGCATTTCATTGAGCATTCAGCATTACCAAACTGACACTGTTCCAAAGACAACGCATGATCAGATCACTTGAGGCATTATCAAATCAAGCAAAACAACAGCTTGACTTAGACTGAGAGATTGGAAGCACTTCAAGCACACATATTGGCATAAGAGCGTAGGACTAGAAAAAGGCTGTTCCTAGGCTTTAGTTACACAGGAAGGAACGCCATGGTAAATAACAGTGAAGTGAATTCCCCTATTAAATGCTTCAGGCATTATTAAAGACTCAATCTTGATGATCATCTGAGTAATGTATCTCAGATGTAGTTGGTTGATTTTTTTTAAAGTTTGGTTTGGTGTCTCTCCATTTTAATTTTCATCCCTTGCTTTATTTTCCTTTGTAATTTACTGGCTTTGTTTCTTGTTTAAGGTCGGTCCTTGTTGCATAATTCTATTGGCTTTAGTCTGTTCCATCCCTTCCAGAGACTGAATAAAAGCAGGTTTTATTTAGCGTGCTTTTTTGTATTCAGTCAGCCCATTGTGAATTTCCCCCCACATTCTAAATTGTATCTGCACATTCCTGCCAAATGAAAGCAGATAACCTATTCTTGGAAGTTAAGCCATCGTCATGCACCACTTTCTCTCACCAGTTTGAACTTTGAATTTCATATGTAATGAAAAATGTTCTCTATTTACCTTTTTTAAAAACCGATGGAGGGCGTAGATTAGCCATTAGGGAACAGACATGACTAGGCCAGCATCTCGTAGATTAGCCATTAGGGAACAGACATGACTAGGCCAGCATCTCGGAGTCGCCTCTACAGTTAATACTGGTGTTTTGCTGGTACTATTGAATGTGCAATCTGTGTACTCTGTCTGTTTCCCAAACATGACAAGGCATGTGTCTTCTTGCTCAGTTGTGCACCTGCGCTTCCCAATCCTCTGTATGTTGATTAAAGCCTGTTTGCACTGTTCTGTGAATGGAGTCGTACACATTGTTCTATAATATCTTATGTTCTGTGAATGGAGTCGTACACATTGTTCTTAGGGATGCACGATGATATTGGCACGACATCGGTATCGGCCGATAAAAGCTTAAAATAATAATTATCGGCAGATAAAAGCTTAAAATGATCTATATCGGCATCGGCACATATTAATATTTCTGCCGATGAGCATTGCCGATAGTGTGGCGTGTTTACTATGCGTGCGTGACGTCCGTGAACGTAGCATGAACGCGAGCAACTTAAACTTCCTACATGTCGTCTGTGTGGAGGTATATAGAGATCTGTAAAACAGATAACAAACTTGCTATTTGCAGTAGTTGTAAAGCACAAGTGATGAGAGGAGGCGTAAAACAACACTCATTCAACACTACAAATATGATTACGCATATTAAGAGCCGTGATCCTGAGTAGCACCGATACTTTATGAAAAGTAAGAAGAAGAAAACGCCGACAAAAACCCATAAGCAGACTCTACTTCAGTGACAAAGCTAGAAAATACAGCAGCAAACATCCAAAGGTAAAAGTGCTTAACGACTAAATCATTGAATGTATTGATCATGTTAACCAGCCTTTCAGCATGGCGGAAGATGTTGGCTTCAGCAGGCTAATGATGTACCTATAGCCGTGTTATGCTATTAGCCGTCACTATTGATGTTGCATTACCTGAACTCCAGAGTGTTGTCGACAGTCACATTAGCTTAACCAGTCCTGTTAGCATGTTGAGGCCCACTGCCCAGTGGATAGACTACACTCACTGAAGTGCTCCGGTTCTCACACAGCAGTTGCGATTGCATTCACATTTGATAATATGTTTAGGAAATGGAAAAGAGAACGAGTGCATGTCGTGCTAGGTGAATTACGTAAATTATTTGAAAATTGTATTTATTTTACTCGTAAGGACTGACGTTTGAAGTCTGAACTTAAAAATAAAATGTGGCACTGGCATATCATTTATTCTTCTACAAGTATATCGGTATCGGCCAAAATGAGTTTAAAATTATCGGCATATCGGATATCGGCCGAAAACTAATATCGTGCATCCCTATGAGATCGCTGTTCTTTGAATGGAGTAGTACAAATGATTGTTCTATGAGATCTTCTGTTCCTTTGCAATTTTTCACAGAATTTCTCAGGACAAGTGTATACTGACATGTTTCAGAAGAAAGTTCTTTGTTTCAGGCCATTTTGAGCCAGTAGTCGAACCTACAATTGCTGATGCTTCCCGATGCTCAGCTAATCTTAGCGCCAGTTATATTGATCCTTTAATTAGCACAGTTTTCAGCTGTCCTAACACATAATTGCAGTAACAATGTCTTCACAGTATTTCTGATCAATGCAATGTTATTTTGATGGCATTTATTTGAGCTTTTCCTTAAAAAACAAGGACATTTCAAAGTGAACCGAATCTTTTGAATAGGATTGTACATTTACACATACACCCACATGTTCACTTATGCTTACACACACATCCAGATTGGCACAGTTTACCTATAACAGATTAGCCTTCTTGCCCAAACCCAAACAAGCCCTCTGCAATAATCCAAAAGCGATCCCAAAACCCAACTTAACTCCATCCCTCCAATTTCCAGACACCTAGCGTTGGGCTAATAACTTGAAGGTCGCGGGTTCAAAACCCGTATTGGCCATTCAACTTTGTTGCTAGGCATTGTCCCACTATACCTAAGCTCTCTAGTCACCATAGCTCTACCCACCCACAGTCTACGCTCAAGCAGGTACATTGCCTTGGTCACCCGGAAAGGCTGCACAACTTTTGGCCGCCAATCCTTCCAGTTTTCAGCCGCCAATGACTTGAACGAATTACAAAAACTCTAAACCCTTATCTCACCCATTGCCTTCAAACTACTCCTGTCTGATCACTGTTCCATCCACCCCTTCCCCTCACTTTTGCCATGCCCATTTTGCACAGTGGATCATTTTAACTTGTACTGAGTGTCATACCTGTTAATAATTCTTGAATTATTCTATTTCCTGAGGCATGCTCAAATGCTCTTCCTCCTAAAATCAAAAATGTACAAATCCCAAATATTTGTGCACACCAATGACCTTCATGCTAGATACACTTTTACCGTTTTGAACCTGTATTGCCTTGTTGAATCCCATTGCTGTTTGCACTATTGTGTATTTATTGTGTAAGTGTATGTTGTCTTGCACATTTCTTCGCCTTGGCCAGGCCGTCATTGCAAATGAGAATTTTTTCCCTATAGCCTTCCACATGCTTCCCACAATAAGGTGGATACATTTTGTCCCATTCCTCCTGACATAATTGTTGTAACTGAATCAGGGTTGTAGACCTCCTTGCTCACATAGCTTTGTTCTAAAATATATTTTCTCATTTCATGCTTTGATAATGGTGATGGAGAGCTCTGTCTAACACTCTGATATTATCCTCTTGCTATTTTGATCCATACCAGAGGTCAACTAGGCCTGCTCAGTCTTTTTATAGATGCCACAGAGCATGATAGAATGTCAATTTGTTGTATTATGCAGTGCACTTGTATGGAAGCATCATCTGCATTCTTTATGGTCCTCCACTCATTTATTCTGGTTATTCTTTTAATTTGTCACTGATGTGTATAGGTAATTTTATATATAGATAGATAATTACACACACTATAGTGACAAATGGAAAGAATATCCAGAATAAATGAGTTAAACATATCAACGCATTATTCAACTTTTCCAATTGCAACACGACTCCCAACCTCGGATAGCAATGTTTCCATACGTTTATAAGAGAAAATAATTGGGATTTCCATAAAGATAGCTGTAGGGAATGCTAGAGAGGCAGCATGGTGGACTATGGCCCTGAAAGATGAACAAAGACCTCTAGCCAGCGGAGGCTTCCATTGAGCCTCCAAATACCCCCGCCACCCACTCCCTCTTGATCTAGCTGATTGTCTGTTGGACTCCCCAGACACCTCCTGACAAATGCCCCTGCCAATCACACATTCAGCCAGCCGCTCATTCACTTCATGGCAGCAGCTGCTCTCGTCTAGAATATAAAGGAAATATGTTTCTGATGTCACCACCGATGCCAAAAAAAGCATTGACAGATGAGGTTTAATTATTAGGTTTGTATTCAGACGGTTGCACCCAAGGGAGATGCCAACAAGGGATGGAGGTGACATTTTAACAACTCAGGAGAAGGTCCTGGAGTTTACCATGTATGAATTGAAAGTAACTTGAACTTATGGTAGGGAATTTTCAAAGAAATAATAAACCCATTTAACACATTAAGCGCCGGAAGGGAGTCATTTGAACCAGAGACATTTAAAGTAGGGCCGTCAATTTATTTAAAAAAATTAACTAATTAATCGCACAATCCTGTGATTAATCGCATTTTCCCCAAGTTGTTTGAAACAATGAAATAAATCAATTAACACAATGAAGTATATTTTAAATACATTATTTTATGATAGTCTCTCCTGTGAACAATACAGAATAGTCATTCTTATCAAATATAGCAACTTTATAAACAAAGTGTTGAAGTGCAAGTTATATATTTAAACCCTGAAGGTTATCAAAAATACTGGATCATCTTGGCAATAGTCCAAATGAAATAAAACATTTTCAAAAACAAAATGACAAAGTGTAAGGTGAAACCATCAATGTCAAAGATAGATTATTTTAGAACGTGAGCCTATAGGCCAAAATAATTGCACTATATGTAAAGTTGCCAGATTAATTTTAAAGAAGTCTATAACAGCCTTTGTAATATGAATGACAAACAGAATGAAGTGAATTAAGTTTGGTTATGTCGGGTTGGTTAGGGTCTCCATGAGAGTGACGTTCTCTGCTTTCTCCAGCCGGTTATGTCTCAAAACAATTGTTTTAGAGGGTAGATTGTATGATGGGGATTCCAATGCAATTGGAATGATTTATTTCAGTCCCTCGTCTTCTACTGTGTTTATCGGGCGGCAGTTTCTATCTATTTATCTAAAACATCGGTTAACGGTTACTTGTTTGGTCAAAAGCCTGATTTGGCGCATCGTACTGCAGTAACGCGGATTGGCGGATTGCAACACCAATAATGATCGGGTGTTTCTGTCCTATATACTCTCTAGTAACGTAAATAATGACCATGTGTTTGCTTTTATATGATAAACTAAATACGAGCTGCTTCTATGGTATTTGAATTCGGTTTAGCAAACCGAAACCGAAACTTAATAAAGTGGTGCGTTAATTGCGTTAAATTATTTTAACGCGTTAAACATTTGAAATTAACGCATCAGATTAACGCGTTAAATATCCCAGCCCTAATTTAAAGTAAATGTTTTTGCGGCACTTTATAAACTTACAGGAAGCACCTTTTAGGAATGCTCCTAGATATGCATGCTTTATCTCCCTGTATTTTTTTCTGTTAAAATAATAATTGGAAAAGCAAATGTAATGCTATTTCGCCCAAATATCATGTTCGACCAGCGTGGTAGAATACACCTGGATGTCAGTTGTTTATCCCACCAGGCCGGGGCCAAGCATGTCCCTAAAGACATTATTCACAAAGTTAGACCGACGGCACATTCATTATATGGCATCACCATGTACTCATAGTGCCCTGTGGTGGTGCTGAAGGCTGTCTTCCACTCATCTCACGAATACACACCAAATTATACTGATCCTGAGATCTATGCCAACCTGTAGCTCCATCGCGCAATCCTCTAGGCGATGTGTTGGTAATTTTGTAGCCATCTTCTTGGAAAAGACTAGGGCCAAATCACTTTACTCGGGAGGAATATGCCCAGTAGAGACATTTTCCAGAGTGGACGCACCGACGGAATCACCTAAACACCTCCCCTGACACTCCTGCCATGGTAAACCTAACACAACTGGAAAGTTAGGTGATTCTATTACATATTACACAGTAACGTGATTTGTTCATGTTGACTGTCCCTCCCGTATGCAATCCAATAGAAGAAAACTTCTCTTTTCTTGCTAAAATGTCTATAAGGCAATTGTTTGTGTGCAAAGTAGCAGTTGTTTGAAGGAAAGTTTCAACAAAGTTTTTAAAAAATTATTAAAAACTTATGTGATCTGTAATGCGTGCAAGCGGAACCTTCTTTCCATCAGGACTTAAAACGTTCAGACTTGCAACGTGCATCCCATACATAAAAAGTAACCCAGAGTTGGAAATATTGAACTCATGCCGCATCCGAATTGCAATGTAGACCAGTACGACATTCCCAACACATTGTTTCAGACTGCTCCATTGACAATGAATGACTGTCGGTGTAATGCAATGCATTGGACCCATTTGGTGGGCGCCCAGCGTTACGCTGTATTTCACACATAGACAACACATCCCCGGACAGCAGTTGCTGTCAGTGTACACTGTCACTGTAATGACACATATTTAGATTGTTATAATAATTGTTTGATTAAGATTTTAGACTTGTATTTGCCCTGAAGCATAGAGAGCATTTGTGATTTGAGTGCTGCAAAAGAGATTGGCCTGTTCAGTTGGCTCGAGGTGCAATACAAATAAAAAATGTTAAGCTGTTGTGATTTCCTTGTTTTAATTATTAGTTTGAATAAGTATAACTCAATGTTTTAACAAATGGCAAAAGCTGAATAATCGTTCCAAGCCTACTGATTAATCATTGGGAAAGTAGATGATAAGATAGATTAGTCGATTATCAAGATAATAGTTTGTTGCAGCCCTAATATACACACCCAGCCCTCCTCTCATACCATATAAACTTGATCAGACAGACACTTTCTTGGCTTTTAACAAAAGCAAACCTGGCAATAAAACCAGCAACTATATTTTATGGCCAGATTGTACAATTGATTGTTTGAGCCTGCTCTGGATATTTTGATCGTAGGCGGTTTCCCAGCTTTCAAGAGTTCGGCCTTTGTTACAGTTAGCCATACTTTACGGAGCCCAGATGCAGCATGTTCAGATTAAATCTCAAACAGCAAAGAGATTTGCTGCCTTGAATGGACTCTAATCCTCCTGCATACGTGTTTCTTCACACCACATACCCATTTCTCAAAATAATTGTTGTAGTTCTTGAGCCTCAATTTGCATTTAGATATTTTCTAACTCTTGGCTAGTGTTCCTTTTCGTTTTAGGGTCACAGGTCTCATTCCTGTTGTTACGCAAATCAGACTACGTTTATCGGCTAAGAAATTCTAGGCCTCTGAAATATTAATAAATGAAATAGATATGTGCCATAATATTATCTGTTTTTGCATTGTCAACAACTAGATTGTTTGACAGGATGCTGAAAACATTCAAAATTTGCACGGGCTACTTGATGGCACTTGCCACTTGATGGCAATAGTGCCGAAAAAATTCACCTAATTTGAGCAACTTTCTTTTGACCCTCTTACTTTGACCGGCTTGAACAAATCCAAATCCACAAATTGGCTGGACAACTCTTGGTGTTTAGCACACCACTAGTTTGGTGTCAGTCTACTAACCTATAACTTGGAAGATCTCATAACATCTAAATATTGTTTCTACGTCTTTACCTTAACCCTTCCAACACCACAGTCTTGTTTCCCTTGGCGCATGTGCTAAGTTGCAAGGAGCCATTGGTAGAGCTGTTGGCAGGGGGACTCACTCTTCCCTCAAATGTAGAATGATGGTTTCTAGCACTGGACAAGGAATCAAAAACAGGACTAGGTTAAAAGACTTAAGAGTTACAAAACAAACCAACAATGTATGTTCTGTGCTTTGCTGATCAGTGAGTGTGAGCAGAAGTCCTGTTGCCTGTAGCCACAGGAGGCTGCGTCTTCAATTAGAGTTAATTTTGTTGGATGACTCAAACATTTTTGCTTGTATTAACGCCACAACGTTTTTTCTTGTCTCATGTGGTACACCCAAAAGCTTTTTGGAGATGTTGTTAATAGCCATGACAGCTTTATTGTGTGTTCGTGTATGGACACAGGCAGCTGTTTTTATGTCCAACCACCTAGAAGCATAGCTCTTTATTTTGTGCAAAGAATAAAAGGGATATGTAGGTATTAATTAAGTTAGAAGATGATGTTGTGCTCTTCTTTTTTAATCTAAGGTGAAATTCCAGTTGTCTGCACCTAGAATTGTACTATTACTTCTATCATATACAATTTGCCTAATGATTAGATAATTTTTGTTCTTTCTCTTAGCAAGGCAGTTTACCAATAATTGCTTTCATTAATTGTTGTAAATGACAATATACACACCTGATAAAAATAGGTTAGGAAAATACTACATGTAAAGGTACTTTGACTTGTATTTAAACAAAAAATGAAAAATACGGTAATTGATTGGTAATTGATGTTTTACTTTATCAACTGCATCGTTTTTAAGGTAAACGTTTATTTTGAATATGGGGCATGCAACACATCCCAAAACAGGCAATTTCGGACTAATAATGATGTGCTACAAGTTAGAACAAGGTGATGTGAAACAGGGGAGGCAATCATGTAATAATAGTATATAAGGAGCCTCCAAAAAGGCCTAGTCCTTCAATAGGAAGCATGTGTTGAGCCTCGCCAATCCAGAGATGGGGACTCGAGTTTAAAACAATGACTTAAGGCTCATCCTCAAAACACTTCAGACTTGACTTAAGGCTCATCCTCAAAAGACTTTAGAATTGACTCGGACTTCAGATGCGCGACCTGTGAACAAGCTTTATTTACGTCTGATGAGCTGAATGTTATTCCCCTCACTCCCTTCGTAACGTATAACCTTCTACATAATACGTAACCTATCTGCTGCACGCAGACACACATGAGTGAGGACAACAAACATGTTTACTACAGCGGCAGTTGCCGGTACCATTGGTCATAACATATAGCTTCAAAAACTAAAAGCCCAAACAAAAGAAGCGCTGGATGCAAAATTTGTGGTATCAAGATTTAACCACATGTCATTGTATCAGGCATCTGAAGACGCGCTCTGAATGGTTAGCAAACATGTTAAGCTCAGGATTGGACATATAACGTTAGTTTGATCCTTGCTTTAGGGAGATTAACTTTGACGTCGTTTGCTGGATTTTATTAAAAAAAGAAAGAGCATTTGATTGCTACGTCACATTTTTATTCAGTTAACGTTACACTGGGTTTGAGTGTATGGGTTATGTGTTGATTTTACAGTAGTTTATAGTTTATAAGTTGTAGACGCAGTGCACATTACATGGCTGTGCTATCCAGACACAAGTAAATAACAAATAATTGATGATTATCAATCATAAGGTTGTCAACTGTAATGTTAACATTTTAGCATTAAGCTACAATGTGTAGTTTTGCAGTTTGCACTAATTGGAAGGATGTTAATTATGGCACTGTGAGGTATAACATTTTCTGTATTTGTCCACAAATGGAGGCACGGTCTGTCATTATGATTCAGCAACAGACAAGCAAGTCTTCTTCTTTAGTACCTCAATGTTTGGTCCTACTGTATAATCATTTTACAAAGCAAAATACAGTAAAGCATTTTTGGTGTTTTTTGTCATATTGCAATAGCCTGTTCACACTGATTATACACCAAACTACTATTCAAAGCTGATACTGTATGTAAATGGATAAAGGAGTCATGATAGCATATTACATGCTTTACATTTCTTATGAATAATTATGTAGTGTTCTAAGCAGCCTGGATGGAACGAAAGGCGATACAACACTCATTATTACCACAAGAGACTTGAGACTTGACTTGCACTCGAGCTGGGAGATTTGTGAACATCTCTGGGCCAATCCGCAGCGTATAATCTGCCAATAGATGTGTCAGCGTATAATCTGCCAGATGTGTCAGCAGCGTATAATCCGCCAATAGATGTGTCAGCGGCATATAATCTGCCAATAGATGTGTCAGCAGCGTATAATCCGCCAATAGATGTGTCAGCAGCGTATAATCCGCCAATAGATGTGTCAGCAGCGTATAATCCGCCAACAGATGTGTCAGCAGCGTATAATCCACCAATAGATGTGTCAGCAGCGTATAATCCACCAATAGATGTGTCAGCAGCGTATAATCCGCCAATAGATGTGTCAGCAGCGTATAATCCGCCAATAGATGTGTCAGCAGCGTATAATCCGCCAATAGATGTGTCAGCAGCGTATAATCCGCCAATAGATGTGTCAGCAGCGTATAATCCGCCAATAGATGTGTCAGCAGCGTATAATCCGCCAATAGATGTGTCAGCAGCGTATAATCCGCCAATAGATGTGTCAGCATCGTAAAATCCGCCAATAGATGTTTCATCGTAGAATCCGCCAATAGATGTGTCAACATATAATCCGGCAACAGATGTGCAGCAGCGTATAATCCGCCAATAGATGTGTCAGCAGCGTATAATCCGCCAACAGATGTGTCAGCAGCGTATAATCCGCCAATAGATGTGTCCGCATCGTATAATCCGCCAATAGATGTTTCACCGTATAAACCGCCAACAGATGTGTCAGCGTACAATCTGGCAACAGATGTGTAGCAGCGTATAATCCACCAACAGGTGTGTCAGCAGCGTATAATCCGCCAATAGATGTGTCAGCGTATAATCCGCCAACAGACTTTTGTGTCACTTCCCCTAGCCAGAGAAAAAACCCTAGTGGTCCGTTGTTGCCCATTTTGTTTCCATAGCAACTGTACAATAAGGCTTCCGTGTGGGTGATGCTCCAGATGCTACAGAATATGTCCTGTCTGATGGGATGGGATTAATTGTATAGTTTCCACCCACACCCTTGCATTTTTCTCATAATGTGACCTAGTTAGATGGAATTAACATTTTATATGAAAACTGAATGGTCCCAAAACCAGTAAAACTCCTCAACACATTCTATTAAACAAACAATATGTTCAGGCATGGTACTGTTTCTTGGCCAACCATGTGGCCTGTAATGTTTGTAGTGTATGACATAAGGCCTGAGCCTTTATCAAAGCTTGTAAAAGATATTTGAAAGTCAGGGATGAGAATCGTACGTATTGAGTGTTGGTATGTAGACATTCATTGCTTTTAGTGCAGTTACAATGTTCCCATGTCACCTGTCCTAAACAAATTTTAAGCAACACTCTTTTTTCATTTCCTATGACAACATATCCTTGACAAGCGATCTGTGGTGCGTGAAGCTGACATCTGCGATTCAGGCTTGGGAATACATTTCAACAACATCATGATTAAATAAATTACCAGGAGGTGAACGTGTAATCAGCCACTGGGGTTGCTAAGAGACTTTCTGAATTATTTTCCCTTCTGTGAAACCAATGATTGATTCTAAATCACCCTCCATCAGGGTTGGGCAATAATCTTGATTTGCATTCTGAATCCAAAATGGACACTAAAATCATCTAATATTTAAGAATTTGTCTTACTCAATGTCAAAAGTGATCTTATTCATGTGATTTGTCTTACTCAATGTCAAAAGTGATCTTATTCATGTGATTTGTCTTACTCAACGTCAAAAGTGATCTTATTCATGTGATTTGTCTTACTCAATGTCAAAAGTGATCTTATTTATGTGATTTGTCTTACTCAATGTCAAAAGTGATCTTATTCATGTGATTTGTCTTACTCAACGTCAAAAGTGATCTTATTAATGTGATTTAGTTGGTCCCCAAATAATAAATAATTTATATCAGGGTATGTGGAGTTGACCATGACTGTACATTTTATTTAGGGGCTTTACACAATAAGATCAAAAGTATTTAGACACCCGACCGTTTATATCATTACTATGGAGTTGCATTCCCCCTGGAACAGGTAAGGGCCTAACTCCAAACGGTTGCTGCAAAATAGGAAACCCAATTGCCTAGAATGTCTCTGTATCCTGTTTCCTTGTTCCCTCACCTGGAACTACAGGAAGCTACTAGCCAAACCCTGAAACAGCCTCAGACAGTTGTCCACCAAATTTTACATTGGACACCTCATTCTGGAAGGTGGCGTTCTCCTGGCATCTGCCACACCCAGATTTAGTCATCAGACTGCCAGATAGAAAAGAGGAATGATTTGTCACTCCAGAAAACACATTTCCACTGCTCCAGAGTCCACTCCAGCTGACTAGGGATGGGGATCGTTAATTTTTATTTTTTCCATTATTGTGACTGCTTAACGATTTGATTCTATCAATAGCACTATCAAATAATTAATTCATTATATATATATCAAAATAATATTATATATTGTGCTTTACACAAAAGCAAGAAATTAGCTCTTAAATCTTGAATTGGCTTATTATTGTCTACAATCGAGAAACTTAACTTGGATGGAAGAGGATGATGTTATGTTTCCACACTTGCAAGAAAATAACTTTGAACATTAATGACATTCCGCTTTCTACTTGTCTTTGACTTTAGTTAAATGTAGCCAAATCTTTGACTGCTTAGCACCAAGCAACTATAGAGATATGTAGCAAATGAGGGCATGAGTAAATTCAATTCTTTGTGTATTTTTAAGGTAGTTAGCAGGCAATGTAATTCAATATCTCTATTAGACAATACATTTATGATGGTTTGAATAATTGTTTGTAGATTACTGCTTTAGCAGTGTGTGTCCTGAAGCATAGAGAGCATTTGTGATTTGAGTTAGAGAAGAAGAGATTGGTCAGTTCAGTTGTCTCAAAGTGCAATAAAAATATTTTTTCCTTGTTATATTTATAAGATTTTCATAAACTGCAAAAGCAAAATAATCGTTCATAGCCTACTGATGAATCATTGGGAAAGTAGTGATTTGTTGACTAATGGTTCAAATAATCGTTAGGTTAGTCGATTATCAAAATAATCGCATAATTCAGCCCTTATTGTCAGCATATAGGTAAAAAGCACAGCTATTTACAGATTGACCAAAGTGTACACAGTAAATGTATACTATTGCATTTCATCATGTTCTTGTTTGCCAATCTCAATAAATATTATAGTAGTGTGCAGTAAATACAGCCTTGCCTCAGAAAATTAGGACGTAAGTCTTTATTTGTATTGCCCAAGTTGAGGCTTATTACCTGCCGGTACCTCAGCGACTTCACATAATCGCATTTTTCTGATTAGTGTTAGTGACAAATAAAATGTTTCAAATGCTGTAAATTGAAAGATGTTCCCGATCACAATACCTTTACATTGGGTGGTTCGTTCAATGAAATTAGACTTATTCCCTAGCGGTTGGTGAGTTGAAAATTATACTGAATGTCATTTGCATTTACTATTTAGGAGAATCTGTGTAAAATATCAGTTGCATAATAATTTGTAACGCGGCGAGATAATCAGTTCCTGACCGATACTAGTTGTACATTCACATACACAGCACACAACAGGAGGTCCTTCTCACCTACTGGAAATACTCTGAAATACACTTTAATTTTGGTGATGGGTGCAGGAGAAGCAGAAAAAGGATTGCAGTTGTAATTCAGCGTTTTTAAAATGTTTAATTGCTTTATTTTGTGAGAAATTACACAGAAAGTCCTCTCCCATTACCGCTAGCTTTGTAGCAGAGCGGAGAGTTCAGACTTGGTCAAAACCAATGCAGCAGCAGACCTCTAAATCCAGGGCCAGCTGAATGAGTAAAATAAAGCTGCTGTTGTTTGGAAGAGAGTTGAAGGCTGGAAGTCAAAGACGTCGTATTTAAGACGTTGTATTTATTGCTTGTTCAACAGTTGTTTGATACATTGCTATTGTTTGATACATTACATTTTTATCATTTTGGTGCTGGTGATTTTCCTTTGGTGCTCAATAAAATTTATTTGGTGGCGCAAAAGAAACATGGGTGGATTCAGATTTTACTAATTTCAGTTTCAAGTTATTTCAGAATAAATTGTGAATTCTTAGTTTTTTGTGGAGGGGTACCAACAGTGTTGAGCGCATCTGTAAATGGCCATCAAAAATGTGGTACTTGAATTCTTTGCACGGCAGCCGCCCACTTTTCTGATGTAATTCTATTTATGGGAAAGTAAAACGGAAGGCAGCGTTGGAAGAGGTGTCAATATAAATTATGTCTATACTGCCATGTGAGTGCTACATCTGTAAGGAAAGGGCATGCTTTTAGACAGTTTTGTTAAAATAGCCTTGGATTCACAGTATATATGTTTATGAGGCTTCTTTATCTCAGTAGGCCAACTGAATTATAGCCATCCATGGACTCGGAATAAAGGCCCAGCTATTTCTATCCTTGTCGCCCAGAAGACGAGGCTTAACTGCCTTTGGCCTAACCTGCTATGTATGCACAGTTTACAGTCTTATGTACTGTGTGTGTTTTTGATTTATTCAGGAGGTTGACTCTTTCCCAATTTCAAAAAAGAGAAAAAGAGTAAGAAAGAAACGCGTAGGAGAGGGAGAAAAGGGGACGTTAAAAGAGTTCTCATCTGGTAGAGCCAGCCAGATGTGTGTGAGGTGGGTGGGTGTGTTGGTTTGTCAGTCTGCCTCTGCTCCGCAACACTCTGCTGAGTGCAAACGTCATGCGGCTGTGGGAAGCACAGAGGGACAGCCCTGCATTTCTTACACCAAGAAAAGACAGAGCTATTGAAGAACTAGAGGAGGGAAGTCAGAAAGCAAGAGCGCAAGGGACCACGAAAAGAATCTGCTCATAAAAGGACAGATAGAAACTCCTCTCTAAGAAGCCACTGAGACATCATCCTGTGAGCAGTTGAAGATAACTTCAACTGCCAGCCTTTTGTTGTTAATTTTGTTGATTTATTAAAAAAGCAGTGTGGCTGGCTATGCCATGCTGGCCCAGAGGAGCGGGGGGGTCTCGGCCGGGGCCTCTGGGACTGCGGTGGCCCCTAAGGATTGCACTGAACCGGGTGTAGAGGTGGGCTGTTCCCCCTCGACAGGGAACTGTCCCTGGGCTCGTCTGGCTGGTTTTGAAGGCTGTATGTCGGAGCCTTACTGTCTGTGGTTCCAGCTGCTAGCTCGAGCTTACTGGGGAGAAGTGGAGTTAGGGCTCAGAAGGAAGACGGACAGGAGAGTGTCCTGGGGCAGACTCCGACAAGCATCTCGAAGGAATTGTCGCCTATCAAGGGTAAGACGGCACATTTTCTGAGAGCTTTTTGAGTTAACCCTTTTCCCTTCTCTCAGACTGTATAAAGTACCTGATCATAACTATTGCATGAGAAAAAAGTTGTAGACCTTGTTTACTTGAGAACAGTTGCCATTTGAAGTGATACAGTGACCTGTGCTTGAATGTGTGCCAGGGGATGGTATACCAAACAACCTGTGTTCATTTTTTATTTAAAGTTTAGCAAATTAGAGCTGCTTACAAGGACAGCAAAGCATCCTTTCAGTATTTTGAACTGCTATCAGTGCAGATTGGCTTTATGACAAGATGTCAACATTATAATGTTAAAGTTAAAATATATTGTTTTATATATAAATAGATATGTAGTTAATGCTTTTAGATTAACCATATTAATGTGCTGTTGGAATAAATCTGTCATTGTTTAGCTTTCTGCAACGAGAGGGCGGACATTGGCATATTTTCCTATGAGGTAAATGGGAGTGAGTAATGTCATGTGTAATGGCACTGGCCTGTGGTGAAAGAGAGAGCAACCAATTAACTTGGCCTTATTCACTATTCAGTATTTGCCTAGGTTGTTTTCTCATCTATTAGTCTGTTCACTTGGCCTGGATCAAAGCGAAGTTGGTACTTCTTTTCATGCCTATTTTAGACGTACCACTGCCAAAATTCAAGTGGATTGCATTTTATAAAACACCATGTGGTCAGAAATGAAATTAAATCACATTTGGAACCTCTGCGACATACACTTTAGGAGCCCTACTGTTAGCATTGATCCTGATGTTTGTACCAAACAACTTTTAAAGAAAACATTGAGAAGAACTCCAGGCCTGTCAAGGCTGCGGGGTGTTAATTCTGTACTAATGCACTTCCAAAGGAGACAGGTTTCCATCCGACATCAGTATTACAGTAGACTTAATCTTGTTACATTCCCTACACGGCGGGCCGGTATCGCAGACACAGAAGTTTACAACTGATTAGTTACGGTCAATGGAGAACTCTATTGAGATTGCATTTGTGTGGTCCTAGACTAGGCTTGATCTGTGTCTGCAAAATTGGACCAACATTGGCATTCCAAAAAGTCTTGAGCAGTCAATGTATATTTTTTTAAATCACTTTTACCGAAATGTTGATGTAATCAACCATTAAAATCACAACATTCACAATGGTCCGGAGTGACAGAAGGTCTTCTGTGGCACAAGTCCCAGAACATTTTAATGATGGTTATGGGAGGAATGTGACAATTACACAACACACAGTGTATTGTACCCTGATGCATATGGAGCTGCGTAGCCACAGACCACTCATGATGAGCCCTATCCATTGTTGAAAGCACCTACAACTGATAGTCGAGCATCACAAGTGGACTGGACATTAAAAAAGATACGAAAATTATGGGCAATCGAACACACACACACACACACACACACACACACAGGACAGAGGAATAACTTTGTATTGAAAGCCAACATCCTGGAGTTTGCTCTTCACTCCTGACTTTGAGACTACTATTTCGTGGGTACTATTTAATGAAGCTCAAACTTTTGCTCAGTTGTGCACTAGGGCCTCCCACTCCTCTTTCTATTCTGGTTAAAGCAAGCATTTTAATTTTTTTGGCAAATCTTTGTATGAATAGACTTAACGTAACTACTGAGCTAAAGAAGGCCAATGATCAATGGTGAATTGGCCTTTTAAAATGTTCCTTTGGATCACAGAGTTGGTGTTGCTGATAATGGGCCTCTGTATACCCGCAAAGATATTCCATGGAAAATGTTAAAAAAATGACATTTATAAGTGACCCCACACTTTTGAACAGTGGTGTGTATATATAACTACATTTGATCTTTAGAAGTTACTGGGGCTTTCTTTTACACTTTCAAAGTAAGTGCTGGGTGGTAGCAGAAGAATTGATCCGACAATTGAATAGCAGAGAAATAAAGGTAGACACAACACAGTTTGGTCTCTTCAGCTTGAATGGTTCAAAATATACTTTTTGATGGTAATTACGGACTTGCCCTTTACGCACAGAGATTTGATCGGATTCTTTGAACCTTTTAATTATATTGTGCACTGTAGAAGGTGAAATGCCCAAAATCCTACCGATTTGTTGTTGGGGGATGTTGTTCTCGAAGTGTTGTATTATACACTGACGTTTGCTTCTGTTGGCAGATTGGTGAGCCTCGTCCAATCCTTGCTGTTGAAGGACTAGGCCTTTTTGGAGGCGCCTT
This sequence comes from Dallia pectoralis, assembly GCA_029465975.1. Taxonomy (NCBI): domain Eukaryota; kingdom Metazoa; phylum Chordata; class Actinopteri; order Esociformes; family Umbridae; genus Dallia; species Dallia pectoralis. Next base: position 4,573,430 of record CM055733.1, read on the forward strand.
ATATATTATGCTTACACGATTGCCTCACCTGTTTATATCATCTTCTTATTTTAATTTGTCACAAGTCAAAAAATATATTTAAAGGTACTCCTCGTTGTTTGATTTAGCATTTTACATCTGTTTTACATCCTGGTGTTGTAAATTGCTATCTTTTCAACATGAGAAACAGATTTTAATTAGTCTAAGTTGTTGTATAAAATTACAGAAATCTGCTTTTAGGAATGCTCCTAGGTGTGCATGCTTTATCTCACTGTATTTCTTTATGTTAAAATGTTTAAATAATCACTGGCAATTATGTGCTATTGTGCTATCGGCCATTTTGCTTGTATTTTTTTCATCTGTATATCTTATCCGTCACCAGGTGGCGCTTAAAAAAGAAACCAAGTCGCATTTTCTGCAAATAAATTTCAAGACCTAAATGTAACGTGATATTATAAAACTTAAATTACCACGCTGATTATTTTAAATTAAACCAAATACATTTTTACTTATTGTAAACAATTTTGAGTTAACATGAATGACATGACATGAATATAATCCTGTTGCTTCTGTGTAATGAGGCGGCATCACGGAAGTTCTGAACAAGCAAACTTATGTAGGCTACAATTCACAGCCAACAATATTTTGCTTTTTAAAGAATAATGGCTGACTGAAACAATTGGCAATTAATAATAGTTGATACATAAACAATATTAGGCTCTGTAAAGGAAATATAATTCATTTTGTGTGTGTCACGGCCGTAGGGTGTAGTGCAGGTAAAAGCCATGTGCAGAGTCAGGTAATCCGTTCAATATGTTTAATATTACACAAAGAACTTAAAACAAACCGTAGAACGGCGACAAACACGACTGGTGAAAAGGATAAATGAAAGTGCGCGTATAGCGTCTTATAACAAACATTCCCCTAACAACCCGTCTTCAAACAAACACTCACCTACATATAACGTTGTGACATGTAACAATGAACAGCAACCAGTGACATCTAGGCAATCCCTTTATAACCCAGTGATTACAAATCCCCAACAGCTGTAACCAACATAAACCAGGAAGTGAGCACCCGAAACCAGACAGTGCAGTACCCTAACTCACCACTCGTGACAGTACCCCCCACTTAAGGCTAGCTCCCAGATAGCCAACAACAACCAACATTAACAACAACACACAAAAAAAAACAAGGGAGCAACAGGCAAGGACCCACTGTCACACCCAAAGGGTTAGTCCCAGACAGCAGGTCCAGCCCTTAAAGGGCCTTGGTGGCCCGATCGCCGTCTTGTGCGGCAAGGCTTCCGCCATCTTGGTGGACGTGGCGGCGGCCATCGTGGTGGACGGGGCGGCGGCCATCGTGGTCGGCGTGGCGGCGGCCATCGACGTGGGCGTGGCGGCGGCCATTTCAGGCGGCGTGGCGGCGGCCATTTCAGGCGGCGTAGTCTCCGCCATTTCAGGCGGCGTAGTCTCCGCCATTTCAGGCGGCGTAGTCTCCGCCATTTCAGGCGGCGTAGTCTCCGCCATTTCAGGCGGCGTAGTCTCCGCCATTTCAGGCGGCGTAGTCTCCGCCATTTCATGCGGTGACGCTCTGGGAGCTCTGGCAGGCGGTGACGCTCTGGGAGCTCTGGCAGGCGGTGACGCTCTGGGAGCTCTGGCAGGCGAGGACGCTCTGGGAGCTCTGGCAGGCGAGGAGGCTCTGGGAGCTCTGGCAGGCGAGGAGGCTCTGGGAGCTCTGGCAGGCGAGGAGGCTCTGGGAGCTCTGGCAGGCGAGGACGCTCTGGGAGCTCTGGCAGGCGAGGACGCTCTGGGAGCTCTGGCAGGCGAGGACGCTCTGGGAGCTCTGGCAGGCGAGGACGCTCTGGGAGCTCTGGCAGGCGAGGACGCTCTGGGAGCTCTGGCAGGCGAGGACGCTCTGGGAGCTCTGGGAGCTCTGGCAGGCGAGGACGCTCTGGGAGCTCTGGCAGGCGAGGACGCTCTGGGAGCTCTGGCAGGCGAGGACGCTCTGGGAGCTCTGGCAGGCGAGGACGCTCTGGGAGCTCTGGCAGGCGAGGACGCTCTGGGAGCTCTGGCAGGCGAGGACGCTCTGGGAGCTCTGGGACGCTCTGGGAGCTCTGGACGCTCTGGCAGAGGAGGGAGATGACACTTCGGGAGCTCAGGCGGAGGTGGGAGCGGCCAATCTTGAAACTCTGGCGGAGGAAGGAGGAGCCGCTCTAGACACTCAGGTGGAGGGGGGAGGGGCCACTCGTCGACGCACTCATGCTGAGGGAGGAGGGACAACTCCAAGGCCTCATGCTGAGGGGGGAGGGGCCACTCGTCGACACGCTCATGCTGAGGGGGAGGGGCCACTCGTCGACACACTCATGCTGAGGGGGAGGGACGACTCCAAGGCCTCATGCTGAGGGGGAGGGGCCACTCGTCGACACGCTCATGCTGAGGGGGAGGGGCCACTCGTCGACACACTCATGCTGAGGGGGAGGGACGACTCCAAGGCCTCATGCTGAGGGGGAGGGGCCACTCGTCGACACGCTCATGCTGAGGGGGAGGGGCCACTCGTCGACACACTCATGCTGAGGGGGGAGGGACGACTCCAAGGCCTCATGCTGAGGGGGGAGGGGCCACTCGTCCGGGCACTCACGTTGAGGGGGATGGAGCCGCTCTGGACACTCACGCTTAAGTGGGAGGGGCTGGTCCGGGCACTCACGAAGAGGAGGGAGGAGCCGCTCAGGGCACTTAAGCAATGGTGGGAGGGGCTCATCTAGGCACTCACCCTGGAGTGGAAGAGGCTGGTCCTGCAGGGTGAACCACACCCCCCACCATCTCCTTATCACTCCGGGCGGCTGGCACTCCAGGCCCTTAGGTGGTCTCTGGGCCCTGGAGGTTGGTGGCCGGAAAGGGTAATCACCCGGCTGGAGCTGGGGTTGTTGCTGCAGCTCCAGGGCTTTTGCTGGCCCTGGCTGCAGCACCGGAGCAGTGGGGGGCTGCTGTTGCAGCACCAGGGTCGTGGGTGTTCTCTCCGCGGACCTCCGTGAACACCCCGTTAGCTCCCCCCCAAAAATTACTTTGGGGCGCCTCCGGGATGTCCTCTTGCCTTCATAGAAGGCCCGCGGACCCATTGTCACTGACCCTGAATGCTGCAAAGATGGTTCATATACAGCATACGGCCGGAGACGTAGCCAGCGCTCCTGTGGTGTCTCCGGCCGATTCCACTCCCACCGCTCCGTGGGGTGACGGTGAGCTTCATCCGACGGGGCGCTATAGCTTGCCCCCCCGCAGAATCCACTCACCGTCCGACTCTGCTGGCTTCGGTGGCTGTTCATTCTGCTCCCACCGCTGTAGGGTGTAGTGCAGGTAAAAGCCATGTGCAGAGTCAGGTAATCCGTTCAATATGTTTAATATTACACAAAGAACTTAAAACAAACCGTAGAACGGCGACAAACACGACTGGTGAAAAGGATAAATGAAAGTGCGCGTATAGCGTCTTATAACAAACATTCCCCTAACAACCCGTCTTCAAACAAACACTCACCTACATATAACGTTGTGACATGTAACAATGAACAGCAACCAGTGACATCTAGGCAATCCCTTTATAACCCAGTGATTACAAATCCCCAACAGCTGTAACCAACATAAACCAGGAAGTGAGCACCCGAAACCAGACAGTGCAGTACCCTAACTCACCACTCGTGACAGTGTGTATGATGTACGTTTTATGAAAAGAGCCATATAGTATTATAGACTGCAAATGAATTTTGTAACGTGATATTATCACACTGACAAAATTTATTTAGACGTATTGCAGACTATATTAAGTTAAATTCAGTCAGTGCACAATTTCCTGACTTGAATATCGACGCTTCTGTGAATTGTATGGGACAAACTTATGTACGCTTCACTGTCAAAGCATCAGGTTAAATCAATAATAACCACTTTTTGTAAATTGCTCTATGGGTTTATTCGAAATTCTATTTACTTAGAAGGCTTGATTGCATTGATAACATTAAAGCAAATAAATTTTGATGAAGCCGATTTAAATTACCTCAGATGTCCAGCTGCATTGATGTAATGGCAAAAGGATTTTTAGACTTGCTTTCTCCACAAAGCTTTCTCCTTATCGCCTTCCCTCCCCTGTTTTTTTGGGGAGTTAGTTTCTGCCTGTCACTCTTTGTCTATTTGTCTTTCCTTTGTGTTTTAGTATGTGTCTCTCATAAGCATTATGGCAGAATTAATTTTTAAGTAGAGCTTCAGGGTTGATCTCACCATGTCTACAACTATATACAGGTCCAGCCCATTCTCTTGAGACTCCTACATCTGCTATAGAAACAAAGATGTGTGTTGCGGGAAAATGGTGGAGGGACTGACATAAAATAGGGGAAAGCTCAGTGTTCGAAGGCAGGGATTTTGGACCTCTACTGAAAAAATTGGTTATTATCTTGGACAGTGAACAAAATGAAATGCGTATATTTTTTATATGCTATTGAGAAACTAGGCTGTGGCTCTAGCAAGGATTTTTTGTAAGGCCTTTAGTTGGCCCATAGTCGATGTGCTTTTGTAGTAATGGAGACGACTAACGCACTGTGGTGACACGCGGTGAGCGATGTGTTAGTCTGGTTGATGGATGACGAGACATCAGTCTTAGTGTGCATACCAGGCAGCATAGATTAGTGTGTATTGTCATGTCCAGGAGAACCGGGACATATATAAGTTACCATAACATTTGTGACCAGCAGGTCTGTTTCTTCAGCTGATCATAGATATGTCTGCAACGGTCTACACAAACAGGATGACCCAACTGATATATGCCTGCTTAACTAGCAGTTTCAAATAGGGGCTGTCTCACAGTAATTGAAGAACTGCCAGACAGGCGGTTATGGACTGAGATCGTCTAGAACATGATATAACAGATAACAGTCTCAATAGATTGCATTTTACATATTCTTTTGAAATTTGTATGTATAAAAATATTGTTAAATTGCTGAAGTTCTAGTTGCAGTGCAGTGCAGAGTAGCAAAAGGAAGCCCATAGGCGGCCATTGGAAAATGTTTTACAAAAGGTCAACTTAATACAAATCCAGGACAAATTTAGAACCGTTACTACAAATTAGGGCTGGGCGGTATGGCCCAAAATGTATATCACGGTATAATTATTTTTCTGAATTTCTATATAAATGCATCTGAAAGGCTGAAGGGGTAAAGCACTGATATGACAACTGCATGACAGCTATTAATATAATCTTAACTGTATTACTACAACACATTTTCCATAGTTCAGTCAGAATCCAAGGTATTTTAAGAACATATATTTAGCCAAACTGGATTAATAGAGAATATACAAAAACTTTCCTAAATACTTTCATCTCTGAAAAACAAGAACACGGTAATGGCTTTTGTTTTGTCGGTCCACCACTGACTTTTGTCCTAAAGACAGCAAGAAACTGACTGATAAAGCTTTTTTCTTCAAAGCGCTGCTCGGCGCTTCACTCGTTTGTGGACACAACATTATTTTTGCCTTCCTCATATTACCAAACGTGTTTTGGATGTGTTTAAAAGCTGGTAAACACTAATTCTCTTTTTTTCAATATTTCTGGAGGCTGCTGACTTGGGTTGGATTGCATATTTTTTTATTGTGACTACAAACCACAGCCGACTAAACATTTTAGTGTAGCCCTGAACTAGAGCACCTGAGTTACTGTGTTTTAATGAGATTACAAGGTTATCCAGATGTGCATCTATTACATTTACCTTTGGGATGAATCTATTACATTAAGTCACTGTTTATAGATCACAATGGTACCATTGCCGATACCCAAAAGCATTCTACTGATAGCATTTTCTGCTACTGCTTCACAGATGTGTGTAGCAACATATCTTGAGATGCTTCCAGTACAGAACCCAGACAAACATTCATGGGATAGTCTCATCACATTGTTTCTGTAGTCATGCAGTAACAGTGACTGTAATGCTCATGGCTTTGCTACTTGGATCTACAGAGTCAATGAGAAGAAAAAAAAAATTATAATAATTTTTGATAAATTTTTTATAAATGTATGTGGGAAAGGTAACATTCTACAGGTTAATTATCAGTATACGTGATGAGTGTGTGACAAATTGGCTTTACACCACATTTGCATTAATACATGTAGATCATGCCTGTTTATGTTAACATGTATTTCTGGTTTTGTCATGTGCTTGTGTTATAACACCTACTATGTATAGGGGAGGGGGGTTGTGCTATGTTTAATATACCTTATTAAGGGAGGATAACACCACTGTGAATCTGGGACTTGGGTGAGACTGAAGGAAGGGGCTCTGTTTAACTGCTATTTAAGCAGGTGGCTTAGTTTAGCCAGGGGTTAAGGCCAGTTTTTTTATCCATTTTAATTCTTCACTTAGTCTATGCTTTAGTCAGGTTATAAAAGCCTTCAATGTTGGCTGTTGCATGAAATGACATGGCAGAGAATTTCACTGTTAAGTTGACTTTTGAATGAAACACTTTTTTGTACAATATGTTTTGTTTTCTAGTGTGCCTTGGCCGGGGTTTCCATGCCAATGCCCCCCAAATAGCATTTGCTTTTCTCCGGGGTCCCGCTTTTGCAAAAACAACAACTTCTATTAATATTTCCCTTGCTTTTATATGCTATAATAATTACATTTGCTCACAATTAAACTTACATCTCATATCCTGAATCATCACGTTAGATTCAGAATTTTCGGCAGCTATGCTGTTGTCAGCTGGGCTGTTGGTCTGTTCGTCAGGTCTTTTCCTTTTCAAAAACACTATCTAGCTCGCTAAGTTTCATGCGCAGAGTAGTTTCTGGCTGCTGATCGTTATTATCGCAACACTGACTGTTTTTGAATGTCAGGCAACAAAGTAGGGCATGGCAAATACGATTTAGAAATTAATATAAAATTTAAATCTATATTTTATAATATAGATTTTTACAGCGACCACTTTGACAATGATTGTGCTGGGGTATTGTAATGTCACTGTACTGTTTTGTCCTGTCACTTTTCGGTATTATGCATTAATGTCACTTGCTCTGCTTGCTGTACAGTGTTATAAAGCTGGGGTCAGTTGTAACTCACAACTTTTACACAATGTTGAAACTGTTTTGGGAACACTCACATATAGGTGAACTGTGGAATGCACTGAGAATTTTTAATTCCGAGCACCAGATAATACATTTTAATGGCATTAGGTTGTCTATGTTTGTTTTCCAAGCCATACATCTGAAACATTGCTGTCACACCTACTTTCTATTGTACGCAAACATTGTAGCTCTTCCAAGTCAGCAGCCCACTCAGTTCATGTTACATTTGTTTCACTTCACTTGTGTTTCAACACTTGGGTAGTCATTTTAATGTCTTACTATAGAAGCGAACTGAGCATACAACCTAAAGGGTCTCCCTGCTGAGGGTAGTCGGAGCGGCCCCTTTCTGGAAGCCTGTTAAAGTTCAGGTTGTTTAATCATAGGAGAGGGGAATACTGGTGAATATGTCAATCAGAAGTAAAAATCACTAGTTGCCAGGGAGGCTCTTTGGTAGAAGTTACTCTAGCATGCAGCCTAGTGTATATACACTACTGGGCCGACTCCCATGTTGGGTCAAACGCAACGGCGCTTGTTTCAAAACAAAGGTGCTTGAAGTCTACAGATTAAAGAACAGGCCACTTCCAGTCAATGTTTCCTTTGAATATATTAAATAAGATCACATTACCCTATAATAAGTATTATCTTGACCATATTAATATTACATTTCTGTCTTTGTTTCTGTTAGGCCAAACAGAAGGATGGGCATTTCCAGAGCGAGGCACGGGGGTGCCCAGGAGGAGGGGAGGAAGAGCCCTTCTCCTGGCCCGGCCCAAAAACACTGCGGCTGCAGCGCACCTCACAAGGCTTTGGCTTCACGCTCCGCCACTTCATAGTCTACCCGCCTGAGTCAGCAATGACCTCTTCCCTCAAGGTCAAAACATCATGACAGAACCCAGTCAACTTCAGCATCTGACAGCGGTATCAGTTTTAGCAGAAGCTGATTATTAGATTTCTGAGCTATTGAAGTGACCCTTTAGCATTCTGACTTAAACCATATTACTGTAACATTAACCCAATATAGACAAATTGTAGTTTGTCTCTAAGTTGAGGAAGTAAACATTTTCAATAGACAATTTAATGGTCTTTCATAATCTACAGAAGGGGGCGTATGCTTTTTGTGCATGGAGGGGTATCTGTAGGACACACAAACAGTACAAATATATTTAAATCTGAAATAAAATAGCTTACTACTTTTTAATAAACCTTTAAATATTTTACCAATAGGCTCTGCAGGTTTGACCTGTCATGGTAACATTTACTGCAAGTACAGCTGTGTTTATCCAAGCCTATGCTTTTATTGTTATAACTATCTCGTTTATTGTTATAATTAGCTAAACAAAATATCAAAATAGGATTTCACTTTTACAATTATTTTATGAATCTACTGGCTAATACGAAATGTTGACTGCTTGCTGTTCTCTGTTCTTGTTCCTTTCTACAATCTTAAGTTTTTCCTGCAATAATTAATATTCTATCTAACGCATACTGTATGCTTTTTTACATAAATTATTTGGTCTATGTCAAAAGGGGAAGAAGGTAATAGTCTACACTCTACACTACACTGTACACGCATGCTTGTCTGTTGGCGGACCACGGGAACATGGGTCAAAAATAGTAAAACATAGTTTTTTACATTGTGATATCCTATCCTTGCAATCATTGATTGTGTCCAACATTGTCAATAGATGATTACGTCATCCCATCAACCAGCCCCACATTCAACGACACTGAGATGTATTATTATCTAGTAACAAAACAGTATAGATGTTGTCCCTACCTGGGATGAAAGACAGAAATTGTCACCGGATAACATTAACGATAAGCTGGCAAAGGATTATTCCTGCTCTCTCTTAATGGGTCATCATTTCACTAAAATGTACAAGAATACTGAACTTTAACAAGAGACTACTTTCAATTTCTCCGTCTAATCATTTAAAGGCTAGTTTCTGAAAGTATTTACTGTTGTTGTTTCCCAGCAGTATGCCTCTATTTTGGACTTTCATTGCAATGAATCCAGTTGTAGAGGACTGCGTGCACAATTTTTCGCAGTGAAAATATAGCGTAAAAAACTTCTTGCACAGAGGAAGCAGGCGATCTCTAGCCTCAGTATTGCTGAGCTGTATACAGCAGTGCTGACTGATTTAAAAAATAAAAGCCCTACATTGTGAGACTCATTTTGTGCTTCTGTACAATTACAGTTTAGCTCTCATCTCGAAATGAAAGCAAGTTCATGAATAAAAAAAAGCAAAAGCAATTTGTCTTCATTTAGAGATTATAGTTTCTCGCCAAAGAAATATAGTTTCTCGTAAAGAAACACTAGCAAAATGTACTAACATTTAGCTTATGTATCCATCAATAACAGTTTGGTGCTTGGTAGTCATTTCTAAAATCCTCAGACATGGCGTGAGATTTGGAAAGGCACGCAATGCCAAGTCTTGTCCAGCTTTTAACTGAGGATTTCTACAGTCTTACAGTAAGACGCATTTAAGTGCTTATGGGAAGTACTCTCTAATTGAAACATCATTTTTTACAAAAGTAAATGAATAAATCTTGTAACTTTGACACAAAATTATTTTTCCTAAATGTACAGAATTACATCCATAGTGCCGTGATTATTTATTGTACTTACTTATTTGAACACTTAACAGTAATTAATAACCTAGTCATTTTAAAACGGGGTTTGCTTGTTAAAACAAGGTTAGCTTGAAAAGGGTCAGTCTGTCCTAAAGGATTGCAAATTGAAGTCTGGGGTCTTAAAGGATATACCAAGAACATATGTGTTGTTATGGGAGTACAAGATTTGCACACAAGTGGATGTTTTCAACCCAAACCAGAAGAGAATTAAGCGTTTGGGCTTCAAAGAGAACCCATAAAAATAAATCGGATTTCCGCCAAAACCACATAGCTGCGTGTCACTTTTGTTAGCATTTGCTTGATTTAATCACAGCCATCTCCTCTTCTCTTCCACAGTAGTGCACAATTAATTATTTGTCATCATTTTATGAAGAAAACCCCAAATGCGAAAAATGTCTGACTTTTCTTGTTCTGTCTTTTAGGATGAAGACAACGGCAGTCGAGGTACGTAAACATCCTTTGCTGCTCTATTCCATTCAGACATTGAATTTAACATGTATAAAGGTATAATGATGGTTTTAGATCAGTAAGCATGCTGCGTCTGTCTCTTAGTGTCAAACAAGGTTGACACGATTTAGATGAACCTTCCCAATGTACATTAAAACAATTAGTAAATGGGATGAAACGCAGCACTAGTGAACGCTTTTTTTCAGCATTCTGTCAATGAGGTCCTGCTCTTACATACACATTCTGGCTCCTGCGTAGTGAGTAGGCTGGTGTTTGGTTAGCATCTCTCTGAGGCTGACCGTGAGGTTACAACCAAGCAGGTTGTTGGCATCAGATCTCTCAAGCTAGGCAATGTACTTCATAGCTAATAACCTGAGGTAGCTAATCATTTTAAAGGAGCCATGTGCAGAATGTTTCCCCCCGTGGAAGCTGGTTAAATTGCAGCAGCAGCAGTTTTCATTCAAACTAACTCTCCCCTTTCTTCTGTTATCCACTAGCTCTTGAGTGTTTAACTTCAATCTATTACCTTTAAAAATACTTTAAAATGTTTTGTGATATGCTACTGTTCACTCACAATAATTAAAATGTATTGAACTGTGTAGGATTTTGGAAACGCACAAATGGAAGGTAATCTCTTCCCTGATATTGTACTAAAGTTTCTTTTTCCAAACATGAAATACTGCCACAGTAACTTGTTGATAGCTGCAAATTATACATTTCAAGAGAATTAAAGTAAATTAATTGTTTGTTTATGGTCGGGTAGCAAAATGCATTTTATTTTGATTTCTACAATCAGTCAGTATCTTCGGTGAGTTACACAGAATGCATTCGTATGGTCTTCACTGTATTCTGTGGTTAGAAAAAATATGTATACTACCTGTCTTCTGTCTACTTTGGATATGGACAGATAACATTTTTTCTGAAGCTGCAGGTAGATGCTTTGTTTCTGCTGTATTTGTGGCCCTGTGTGTTGTGACCAAGATGGGAGAAGTGAGCTTGCCGAGCCCCGTCATGTCCCTCCACATATGCAGTCCTCTTGTTATTGTCCTCACATCTGGGAGAACCACAGCGTGACAAATAGTTCCGATCTGCAGCCGCCGGGAATGGCAGAATGGGAAGTGCGAGCGCACAGACGTGCACACATATTTTGAGACAGGCATACATACTCACATGCATACATACTCACATGCATACATACTCGCATGCATGCATACATATTCACATGCATCCATAAATACTCACATGCATACATACTCACATTCATGCATACATACATACATACTCTCATCCATACTCACATGCATCCATACATACTCACATGCATACATACTCACATGCATACATACTCACATGCATACATACTCACATGCATACATACTCACATGCATACATACATACTCACATGCATACATACTCACATGCATCCATAAATACTCACATCCATACATACTCACATGCATACATACTCACATCCATACATACTCACATGCATACATACTCACATGCATACATACTCACATGCATACATACATACTCTCATCCGTACTCACATGCATACATACATACTCGCATGCATACATACATACTCACATGCATCCATACTCACATGCATACATACATACTCGCATACATACTCACATGGGTACATACTCACACGGGTACATACTCATTTGCATACATACATACTCTCATCCATACATACTCACTCATACGCATACATACTCACTTGCATACATACATACTCTCATCTTTACATACTCACATGCATACATACTCTCATCCATACATACTCACATGCAGTGTACACTAACTGATTTGGTCACACACGCCGCATGCTGCTCATTGGTATTCATCATTCAGATCATGTCACAATCATTAATTATGTTTTGTTTTGATCGGGGTGCTGCACAGTGCTACTGCCATCCTTGCCGATCGAGTTACAGTTCACTAGCCTGGCTAACACAACACACGTGTCTTCAACCGCAGCAAAGTGCTGTCTTTAAAGAGGAGACTTTGAAATCCACTGTCAGACCGTTTTACATTTCTCCTCGGTTTAGGATACAATGCAGCCTGTGCTCGCCTGTGGAAAAGGCATAATCTGTGCTTCCTCATTGAACTGGCAGAATGTCAATACACTGTCCTTCTGTGCTGCAGTGGAAATGCAAGCCCTCCACTGACCGCATCAGCCACATTGATTTGGTTGTCATGCTCATTCCAATACATTACCAACATTTCCCTTTGGTTTTGCACACAACCGCTTCCATGACCTGGAAGTGACCGGTCTATTCTGAACCTAATAGTAATGAACATGAGGATTCAGTGGACAGCCATGTTATAATGACTCAACAAGTAATGAGCAGAGCTGAGAAGGGCCTTGAACTTCCCAATGGTCCATTATGGAACACAGACTCGCCACAACACCCCAAACATATTACAACAAACATACAGATCCCCCACAGTCATATTCGGAAGGCCTTCAGGGTTGTGTGGGGTGTTTTTGTGTGTCTGCCGGCACGCATCCACTCGTATGCATACTGTACTTATGGCAATACAGTCTGAATAACATTCCCTTGTGTCTAATTTAGCAGCATCACTGAATGTGAATATGCACTTTGATAGTGAGATTTATGGCGGGTTGTCACAATTATTACATAATCACCTGATCAGGATTATTTATCTAGATTGCAGTTTCTATTATGCAAACGATTTTTAGACGATCTTTAGATTCCAAAAATATATGTTTTTGTAAGGGAGTTTAATACAGTTAATACAGTTCTAATGTTAATTGTCAATAAATTACTTCTTACAGCTTATGTTTATATGTTTTCAATATAATTTATATAATTTATTAGGCATAGGACACCGTAATAGTGCAATAAAAAGAACAATTGGATCGTTAATCGTCACCTAACATGTCATAATTGTGACAGCCCTAGTGAGATATTAGCAAATGACCAGAGCAGAAATAATTTGTGCTGCATTCTCTTTGAGGACCAGAATTAGTGCTTGTTCCTATACTTCGCTTATACAGATGTTTAACAAAAATACTAAATATGTATCCTAACCATGTCAACTGTAAACTTCTATTGAGATGTTAGCTCAGCTTTAATCATTGTGTCAACCATTCACATAATTTCCCCACGACAAGCTCTCAAGTGCCAAGCTGGACCATAAAGTGAGGTGTTGCCGCTTGTGATTGGGTACAATCCTCAGTACTGCAATGTTTATTAGATGGGACATATGCGAGAGGTACAGTCAATGTATAAACCACACCATAAACCACACCCAACACCATGACCAGATAACGGCAGTAGTGCAGTTTATTATAGGTCCAGGATGTGATGAGGCAGTTGCTGTTTGGGGGGTCTGTTTCTCTTGCCTCTTTTTGTGTTGACTAACTGGGTGTTGCTGCTGTAACCTGTTTAAACCACAAGGAACGCTCACGCACATCCAGCCTGACAGGGATGGGGGAATCTTAACATGCAGATGGATGGATGTGTGTGTGTGTGTGTGTGTGTCACAACTGACTCTGTGTGGAAGTGTGTTTTTTAAATTGTGGATCTCTGTTTATTTTTTTTCACATTGATTGTAATCATACCGAACGGCTGTTAGTTTAAACGGTCTGCTCACTCTATTCCCCAAACCCTCTCCTGCTCTCTCTGGATTTCTTTCAGTTTTTTCTCTGGCTGTGTATTTTACTTAGCTGTCGAAGGGGAAATACAAATGACGCATATTGTGTTATGATTTTCAAACTGTTTTTAAAAAGTGCCCCAGAAACATAAAAACCAACATCTGTCCAAATATTTGTTTTCGTTTTGTGCAAGAAGTCCTCACGGGAGATTTGTTACTGGCAGGTTTCGGCCTGTGTCATAAAGATTTCAGACAGAGCAACAGCACAAGCGAATTACATTCCACAAAATACCCATCTCCCCCCAAACTTTTTTAGAAAAATTCCATCCAACAAACTCTTCCCTTACAGAAGACTCCTCACACAGTTCAACTCAAGCATTTTTGGAGAGATAGCGTGCTCCCTAGAGTTTGTTTCTGTAGTGCCCCTTGAGTTTGCCTGCCGGATTTACTTTTGCTTTTATGACTACGCTCTTTCTTTCTCAGGTTTTTCATTCCATCTGTGATATGTATAATGCCGTTTTTTTCATTGATGTGCATGTTGCATAGAAAGGCAATATTTGTAGGTTAATGACACTTGGAAACAAGACTACTGCCTGGAGTTATTTTGACTGAGACTGTGTTCAAAACAGTACCCTGTCCTGTGTTCAAAACAGTACCCTGTCCTGTGTTCAAAACAGTACCCTGTCCTGTGTTCAAAACACTACCCTGTCCTGTGTTCAAAACACTACCCTGTCCTGTGTTCAAAACACTACCCTATCCTCTACTGGTATCAATCTATAAATCACATACATTTTATAAAGCCCTTTTTTATAAGGGACATAAAATCCCAAGCTTTAAATTGCCAGATTTAATTCTGCTCACCTACTCTCTGGGCAGGACACATCCAGAATCCAATTTGTACAGTAAAGTCAAAGCGTCGTCAGATTGATGTTCGTCAGTGAACGGGATTTTGGATTGTAATTTTTTATCTTTTACCAAATTACATGGACATTGCGTCAGACATTCCTGATTTAGGCAGACGTTTTCTAAACATTGAGTAGTTAAAAAGCATGAATGTGAAAGATAATGTAGATTTGGCCTTAATTATTAGTGTTGTAATTGTTTTTAATATCATTGTGAACTGTAGATTTGTTCTATTTTGCATGTCCTCTAGTGCCATCTACTGGACTACTGACTGGTCCACAATAGACTACAAAATGCTATACAAACTCATTCCGAAGCATTCTTTTTCTTTTTTATAGGCACACCTTTATATTTTGACATTAACATTTGGATTTCTGTGAAATCTGATATATTAATTCATATAGGATATAATTCTTAACAGAAATACGTGAGACATTATACATATAAAAAGTACTTTGGTCCCTCTTGTCAATTTGATTAATTTCAGCCTTGGTTTATTTGTAAAAAATATATATTTTTCATACAATCATGCCAGAGCACTCAACTTTTAGAATTAGGGAAACAAATACATTTAAAAGAATAATCTTAAAAGAATCGCCCAGTTTGAAATGTATTGTAATTATTTCACACAGGATAGGGATGCAAGGTCATTTGATTTGTCATTCATCACATTCTGATCAGGTTAATGAGGGTAACACAGTTGACCTTTATAGAATCATATGCCCATCTGTGCTCATATATGGGGTTTTGCTTCTCCTGCTCCCTGTCTCTCCTCAATTTCTTCTTATCTGCTTTCCAGTATTTAACCCATCTTTCAGGATCTATATATATATTGGCGGGGCTTTGATTTTCAGCTACATTTAATGACATACTCACAGCTATTCACATCTGCCAATATGGTAATAAGTACTGTACGTTTGTTGCATAACATCAAAGACATAGAACATAGAGGAAAAACTAATATCAACCCTGTTACGATTTGACATTTTGGTAACAGGGTTGACCATTTAAAGCTAATTTGCTCATTGTTAGCTAAGAAATCAAGGTAACAGGATCACATGTAGTGTTAACTTAAGTTAATAATAAGTTCTTAATGATTTGATGATTGACTTAATAATATCCACTTAGCGTTCCACTACTAAACCATGTAACCTCATTAATGTGCACTAGCTCATGCAACCATCTGTATCACAGCTTTGCAGTATGATGCTGTGATGCTCGTCAGGGCTTCACGTGGGATTGGCCGGATGCAACAGCAGGGCTTAAGGGAACAGGGTGTGAAAGAGTGGGTTGTATAGGGATAGAGAGAGTCATGATTGACAGAGGGAGAGTCAAAATGTGATTTGGTGGTTCATAAGGGGGAGGAGTCAGGGGTCCCTGGTGTTAGGGATCAGGGTTAATGTTATTGTGTACGAGAACAGAATGAACAGAAATGTCAGATGCTAACTGAGTGATGTGTGGTAGGCAACACAATGGCTGGCTGTTCTAGAAACAAACATTATTTTATGGCAAAATGAACAAAGGTACCATAGGAACCTCTAAATAAATAATCTGGTTTGTTTAGTATTCAGGGATCTCGCCACTCGAGGTAGGAGTGTTTTCCTATCTGCATATGGTACGTTTTGTTAGGTCTGAAGAAGTCAATAGAGACTGTGCCACATACTTCTATTAATGCAGGCAAATGAATCAACTGTATTAAAGCGGATTTCACATTATTTACTCAAGCATTAAATGACATTAAGTCAGAATAACATACCATTTTATTCAATGGTGGGAAGATGCACACACGCAGGATGGAAGAGAAGCCTGGGCTTTATTTGTTGGGTCTTGGGGCAGTTAGATTGTTTCATCTAAGTAGTGACGTTTCATCTAAGTAGTGACGTTTCATCTAAGCAGTGACGTTTCATCTAAGCAGTGACGTTTCATCTAAGCAGTGACGTTTCATCTAAGCAGTGACGTTTCATCTAAGCAGTGACGTTTCCTCTAAGCAGTGACGTTTCATCTAAGCAGTGACGTTTCATCTAAGCAGTGACGTTTCATCTAAGCAGTGACGTTCCATCTAAGCAGTGACGTTCCATCTAAGCAGTGACGTTCCATCTAAGCAGTGACGTTCCATCTAAGCAGTGACGTTTCCTCTAAGCAGTGACGTTTCATCTAAGCAGTGACGTTTCATCTAAGCAGTGACGTTCCATCTAAGCAGTGACGTTCCATCTAAGCAGTGACGTTCCATCTAAGCAGTGACGTTCCATCTAAGCAGTGACGTTGATATGAGTCACATGACTTAGGTTCTAGTCCCACTGGAAAGTAGTTTGTGACTTGACAAAAAAGCAAAAGTAATTACCATTTGACTCAAACTGCTATCACTTAACTGAACTTTAACTTGACTGAACTTTATGACTCTGAAAGATGTTGATTACATCATCCCAAAATCGTCTTTCACCCTCATACTCTCACCTCTTCAAAAGCATAATTACAAAATTAGCATGTTGGAAATTACAAAACTGGCATATTCAACCTATTAAAAAATAATTTAGCTTCATAACTTAATAACAATAAGATAATGCATCAGGTTTTGTATCTCCATTTTTATGTGTATGGCTATACCTGCAATCATACTATTTACCAGTTTTTCTAGAAAGGAAAAGGCATTTCCAACAAAGGTTCTGGATTTAATGTTGAAATTCCTGCCTCAGCCTACTGCCCATTACATGAGCACTATCTTTGAGCACTAGTCCCTTTTGCACGAGTCTTCAACCATTTTGTTTCCCTTTTCTGATATTTCCACACTGGCGTTAGATAAATAAATTACTGGAATTTTTTAACTCTGGATTAGTCCCTAAAATGTAGTTTTGTTTCTGAAAAATCGGTTATTATCATTGAATTGAACAAAAGTCATGAACCTTCCCGTCATTAACTTTTAGACAGTCCTGAACAGGTACACCTGACATACTAATCAATAGCTTAATTACAGGTATAAATAGGTTCGCTAGCTGTGAAATACCTCAATACATTGAAACAGCATAGCTGTTCTGTGAATGGAGTAGTACACAGCGTTGTTCAAGATCTTCAGTTTCTTGGCAATTTTTCACATGGAAAAAGACTGATGAATATCAAAGCAAAGGTTATTGTTTCAGGTCAATTTGAGCCTGGATTCGAACCTTAAATTGCTGATGCTCTAGAAATTCAAATAGTCTAAACAAGGACAGTTTTAGTTTTCAGCTGTGCTAAACTTGGATTAGCAAACACAGTGTGCCATTGGCAATACTGATGGTTGCTTATAATGTGCCTCTGTTCCATAGAAATCAGCTGTTTCCAGCTACACTTTTTAACGGTAGTGTTTGTAGCTGATCACTAATGAACCCTAATGATATAGCAAACACTGACTTGGTGATATTTCCAAGTAATACTGTAGATCTGTTCTAACTAGGGCTCTGTCAACCCTGAGCTAAATTCCTATCCGCTTCTGCTCTGGTTGTTACCAGGGAGACAAAGGAACAGGCTGGAGCCAATGGACACCATCTTCGTCAAGCAGGTGAAAGAAGGAGGCCCAGCCAATGGAGCTGGACTCTGTACAGGTAACTACAGGTGGCATTGGGAGTACATCATGTCTCCATGCTCAGAGGAAAGCTAGAGACCTATGTAGCTTTGTATTTATTTGACCACTCAATATAGATTATAAGACCACATTTGTTTCTGTCAGTTGGGTGTAAACAAATATTTGCAGTGTTATCTAATTGACCTAACAAGACTAAATATATATTCATGCTACTTATTTCAGCACCATTGTTTGTTGTATGCAGATGCTGCTAATGTGACATAGACCAACAGGCCAGCCTGACTCCGTCTATCTCTGAATAAACCCTCTCCTGGGACTGGGGAGTGCACTGGTTTTCCTACTATTATCTCTAATTCGTTCATAACTCCCGTCCTGGCTTTCTGCAGATCTTATATTCTGAATACAAGAATACTTGATCCTCAAGGAGAGGGCTTGTTCAGAGAATCGGTACGATTTGAGACTTGACACATGTACTAAAAACAGGCATGTTTAATGAGCTGTTGGTGTGAATTATCTTCCTTTCAGGGGACCGGATTGTAAAGGTGAATGGTGAAAGTATAATTGGAAAGACTTACTCCCAAGTCATCTCCTTGATACAGAACAGGTGAGAGACTGCTTGAATCCCTTTTAATAAGGCATGTAAACATAACACTCTATATAAACATAACATGCATCTTGTAAGACAGATGACTTAACCATAAAATGACAAGATAGGTTTTAAGGCCATGCAATTTTTTTTTAAATGTTGTCATATTTACTTTTTTCCGAATAGTGTGGTTTAAATCGAGTCGCAACATTTCAAATGACACGTGGACCTCATCTCTTCTCTGGAACTGGAATTGTGTGGCATAACTTATAAACCATTCCCCTTTTTTGTCACTTCCAAATGTTGAGTTGCCTGTTTAGCTTTCCATTCCATTCCATATATGCAAAGAGACCCAAGGCACATCCATGTGCCCAAACATACAGTACTTGTGTCAGTTCCCAATGTTACTAGAATGGTTACAATATTAAATATAGATTAAACTATTCAGTTGTTCTGTATTCTTCCTATAATGTTCAAACTAACTCAAATGAGTGTGTGTTGTAAGGGTGGGGCGTCATACCAATCTGCTGATGTTTTACTGTTTGAGAAGTGGTGAAGAGGATTTTTTCATTCAAGTGTTGTCTTGGTGAACTTACTAAAGACAAGCCTAGTCCAAAATAAAAATAAAATTCTAGGCAATTTTATTATATACAGAAGTTTACTCCTAAATCTTGACTACTTTTATCTCTCACAGTGACACCTTGTTGGAACTATGCGTAATGCCAAAAGATGAGGACATTTTGCAATTGGTAAGTGCAATTTCTACTGAAAGCAGTTGCAAAGATATATGTAAACGCATATTCATTTGATTCTCGCCAAAGACAGAAGTGAGATGGGGTGTTTCTTTTTTCACAAGGTAGTTGTTTTTGCACTTTCCAGTATCCTTGTTGTGGGCGATGTACAGCAGGGTTTGGCCTCTTGTTCTGAACTGACATTCTGCATGCCACAATGTAATACACAGAGTAGTTAATAGCTTAAAATGCATACATAAATAAAATAGGTAAGTTAACAATAATATGATCTTATTACACTCATAAAATCATACATGTAGACATGTATTCAATTGTTGTTGTTATGGAGATTTACATTACACTTTATTACTTTATTTGTGTCCAAATGATTAGCTTTTCTGCAAGGGTAAACCCCTTCAAGCCCTCCTCACACTGGCTGACATGCACTGACTGAACACAGGAGGAGGAAATAGAGCTTTAAGGACCAGAGCATCTGTAATGCTAGTCTGCCAAAGCCCTTGTTCTGTCATTCTTCTTACCAGCTCACTGGTCCGTGTAGCAAAACCATGCCATCCAACAGGACCCCAGCAGACAATAACACTAGAATAACACCATAACAGGCCACAACACCCCACAGTCCCCGTCATCTACGGTTATTCACTTTTAATGGGTATCTTTAATGGGAATCAAACACGTTTTTAGTATGATGCTTAATTCCACACATATCCAGAAATCTAAACCACAGTGTGAGAAATCCTGAAAACATCTTTTAGAGTTTTGGAATGCGCCAGAGCACTGTCGAAGCCTATGGGGAAACTCTGTAAAAGAAACACAGTATACACCGCAATTGTTATGAGTAATTGAAACCAAAGTTACCAAATTATCCCAGCAATTGTTTCCTGGAAATGTACTTGCTTGACAATTGGCACTTATTATTCATCAGATTAAATGATTTACTAAATGTTAAGATTTGTCTGTAGGTTTGGAGGGTGTGGTGGATTTTCAGTTCATATACATGTTTAGAAAAGTAGTTTGCTTACATAATTCGGTTGTTACAGTATTTGTTTACATTTGGGTATATATCTGTTAAACTTCATATCATTTTAGTATAATTAGTTATAAACACACATGGTATTTTGATAAACTTAGGAGAGAAGGAACCGACATCTTCAGTGACACCCATCCCCCATACATTCCAATGTGCCTTGAAACAAAGGTTCAACAGAGGTGTGACATTGGATCCTGCCTGGGTGGGGTTAACTGATAAAGGAATGACTAGGAATATATCGATTGGTCATTGGGGGTGAACTGGGGGATGTGTCGATGTTTCTGACTGGTCTAAAGTTGGGGTATAAAAGTGGTTGAGCCCATGGAACTGCCCTTTTCTGCTTCGACCAGGGCTGGTCTAATGTGAGAGGGCATATTGCTATCATGTTGTGAAGCAATATTAATGTAAATAAACCATCTGAAAAGGTAATTCGTTCGACTCGTACATCATTACACTCCATCCCATTCTCTACCATAAGGGAACTACAAATGACACAGTGCATTAAACATTTGCTTATTGCTCATAAATCTGTTCCCAAATTATTACTGTTTTAGAGTCTGTAATTCATTCCGACACTAAGATTAAGAAGTATTTTGTAAACAATCCTTATTTTAGACTGATACTGTAGTCCATAAATGTATTTGAAGAGGTGCATTATAAATCATTTAATTGTAGACTTCCCATTCCTGTCAGCACAGTCAGCGTCATCCGTTTGTGTGTCATCCATTTGTGTGTCATCCATTTGTGTGTCATCCGTTTGTGTGTTGTGTGTCATCCGTTTGTGTGTCTTGACTGTAGCAGTAATGTGTGAAGGAACAGAGGAACCAAAGATGAATTTGGAACACAGCTCAACGACACACTTAAGAGCAAACAGCATGGACCACGATGGTCTGTCCGAAATCTGTTTTTTCCCGAAAAGTATGAGAGAAATGATTATGATCGTTGGTGCACACTCAACAGCTGCAGTCAGCTTCAGTTCCACCATGCTACACTTCAGAAAGCGACCTGGCGGGTGCGGCCAAGGGAGAGCACTCTATCGTAAGAGCTGAATGTTTAACCGAAACAGCTGAAGTGTCAAGAGAAAGACAGGGAGTGTGAGAAAACACAGGATGTATATAATAAAAGTGAGCATGTACGCATGAGTTGAAGACGCTGGGTGTGCTAAGAACAGATAGAGGGAAATAGAGATAGAGGGAGTAGAAGCCAATGAGCAGCGACAGTAGTCATGATTTGGAGCTTAGGCTAATCCCTCAGGCAGCGGCGGCCGTCGTGGCCAGAGGAGGTCATTTGTGAAGATGACAGAGGCAGCCTGTCCCCTGGAGTCGTCTCCTGGTCGCAGAGGTAAAGGAAGCACACGCAGATATCAGCACGGATATGACTACCACCTGATCTCTGCCTGTATGCTGTGTTTCCCTATTTTACCCAGCGACTGCAGCCATGCATATTTTTAGTTCGTGCTATAAAGAACTTAAGTGTATCTGGCCTCGACAGCTCCAGCCTTTGCTTCTGTTACTCCGCACGTCTGTTTACATGTCTTTGTTCCCTTTTCTTCTTCTTTCTAACCTGTTGGCTGGCAGTTTTCCAGGGATATCTCTGCTCTGGTAAGAACTATACTTTACTCACTTGTTGTATCCTTTTCTCACATTTTCTTTTGTCTTTTCAGACCTTTTTAGCTTGTCTAATGTTTTATAGTTTTCCTTAACCAAAACTACCCTGCAATTCTACTGAAATGTGAATTCTGTCTGTATAGCCTATATCTAGATTGTTCAACTGTACCTTATTCCCCCCCTTTTTTGCATGATTTTGAATATAGATTTTCACCATATTGAGCTTTGAGTCCATATCAGATTCATACAATCACTCCACTTACACTGCACATTTGAAGGTGGAGGAGCAGGACAACAGGTGTGCCAGAGTCACAATCACTACACTTACACTGCACATTTGAAGGTGGAGGAGCAGGACAACAGGTGTGCCAGAGTCACAATCACTACACTTACACTGCACATTTGAAGGTGGAGGAGCAGGACAACAGGTGTGCCAGAGTCACTGTACAATCACTTCTTCAATGCAACCCGTTACTTGAAAGCACGTTTCTCGTATGTGTAAACCTACTTGGCAATAAAAGCTGATTGTGATTTTGATGTGGACAGTGGCAATGATTGAAGTCCAACACTCCCCTTGGTTGTATTCTTCTATGAATGCCTGCACTGCAATAATGGGATACACATTCCTGACCATAAGGCCTTTTTTATTCATTAAGCTCTGTTGCAACATAGGTTTTACTGGAAGGATTTGAACATTTTGTTTTTGTATTAACTTTTTTATTCATTTAAGAAGGTATCAATCTATTTAAACAGAAAAATTGTTAGCATTACATTGAGCTGCCATGCTTATGGAGGTGGCATTAACAGCCAAAGGCTACCGATTCAGTCTCTCTTGCCATCTTAGGCTGTGCTTTCCCTCTCCCAGGTTAAAGGTGGGTAAGTCATTTCAGTGTAATCCTTACTCTGGGTCACAGTGCTTTATTCTGGGCCATGGCACTGAGCCATTAGTTTCCTTCTCTATTAGTAGATGTTTTTACTCTCTCCTTGTCGCTGTTGCCTTTTCCCCAGTGTATTCTCTAGAATCTGACCCAAACTCTCACTTTCAAAACAGTATTTAGCCTCTCCCTGTGGAATTTTATGGCAAATTACTGCAGAAAACCAGTTAATTCCCAGATGTTCACATACTTTCTCTTGCCTTTATACCTATGTACAATTGTTTGTACAGATGAACGTGGTAGTTTTAAGCGTTTGGAAATTGCTCCCAAAGATTAACCATACTTGTGGAGGTTTATCATCTTTGGCTGATGAATCATGTGTTTATGTTATTATTTTTGCTGTGCTTACTGTATATTGTTTATTGATTGTGTCAATGTAGGGCTCAGCATGACCTCCTCTGCTAAAATAGAGGTTTGATAAAAATAAACGAAAGATACAGGACTGATGGTTGCTAATAAAGGGCTTCTGTGCGGCTATGTAGATGTTCCATTGAACATGAAATCTTTCAATTTGCTTTTTAATGGAAAAAATCTTCATGGCAATTTCCAAGTGACCCCAAATCTTTTTAACTGTAGTGTATACAGTACATAAATATGCAAATTAGTTGTTTCAGTTTGGATATGATTATATGATATTATGCCTTAATCTGTTGCAGGCCTATTCACAAGATGCATACCTCAAAGGAAACGAGGCTTACAGCGGAAAAGCCCAACACATCCCTGAGCCTCCTCCCATATGCTACCCGAGGATAGAGACTAAAGCCACGGGGACGGCCCCGGTCTTGGATTCGTCTGCCTCCACTGAGGCCCCCTGGGGAGGCATGCCTGTCCTGCTAGGGAGTCAGGGCACCTCTAACACCTCGCCAGCCCACATAGACATGGGCTACCGGATGGAGATCCCTGTCCCACCTTCTCCCCCACCCCTGCAGGGTTGTGCCTGCAATGACATTGTGAGGACAGCGGTGGTATCGCCTGACCCAGTAGCAGATCAGGGGCTGCTTTGTGTGGCTCAGGCCTGTCCTGACCACAGGACAGAAGAGAACCGGTTCAGAAGTTCTCTGGACCTCTCAACCCAACCTAGACCCCTTGTGGACTCTGGACCATCCAAGACATCACAGTCACCCCCCATGCCCACCTGGCCTAACGAGCCCTCGGGGTTCTCTCCTGGCTCCAAGTCTTGTTCGAACCATCCCAACAAGCAGCTCCTTACACCCTTCCCACAAACCCAGACAAGCAACACCCCCACCCCTAACTCGCCCAACAACTACACCTCGTCCCCCTCATCCCCTGCTGCCTCCGTCCGACAGAACATTGACTGGCGCAACTACACCACTTACAAAGACTACATCGACGGCAAGCGGCTGCACACCTACGGCTGCCGAACAATCCAGGAGCGTCTGGACAGCTTGCGGGCGGCGTCTGTCCCAAACTCCGCCTACTCCCTGCAGTTTGGCTCTCAACCCAGCACCTTGTCTCAACAAGGCCCAGTGGGCTCAAAGGTCCGACGAAGGAGTGCATCCCACGATCGAGGGTCTTACCAGGGGTCCACAGTGGCCCCACTACGCAGTGCCTCCCAGGAGAAGTTAGCCGAGGTAAGGCAGGAGAGGACAGCCTTGCTCATGGACTGGTCCCGGAGTGCTTCCCAGGATGCCCTGCCCTCCTCAGCCCCAATTGGGGCTGCCAAACCCAGGGCACACTCTTGTGACTACCTGGGCCGGCAGAATGAGCCGGCTGCAGTGCTAGCAGAGGGGGGAGTTTGTGGGAACAGCAGGGCAGAGCTGGGGGATAGGCAGCTGCTCTACAAGAGTGAGGAGTCCCGAGCTAGCAGACAGGGGGCAGCTTCAAAGCAACTATCCCAGCCTCACAGGGCCAACATGTCTATTGCCACCACTGTCTTCACTAAAAGTGCCACAGAACACCCATCTCGGACAGACAGTCTAGCACTGACAGCCCTCAGTAGGCCCTCGCAGCTGCTTGTCAAAAACTCCACCCCAGAACTAGCGCCACCTGCCTTACCTTTCAAAGATCAAAAAGCTGCTGTGGTAGGGAATCACCGGGGCTTCCTCACCTCGCCCTTGCAACAGCTCCAACTCCGGGTGCGTGCCGACAGCCTGCGGGAGGATAGGGAGGCTGGGATAAAGGGACTGGGTGCCAGGTCATCCTCTTGCTCCGGCCCCTCCAAAGTAGCAATTCAGAGACAGCAGGCCATCGCTGGTGTACCAACCCTGGTGCAGACTAATGGGAAGCCAGTGGAGGGCGCGGATGCCACAGTGGTGGTCCTTAGGAGAAATAAGAAATCGGGGCCCCTGCCTATTCGCCACCCGTCCTACATCCTAGCTGTCAACGACACAGACGGGGACCTGCCGGCTGTGACGGGATCTACTGGAAGTAATGTGGGATCTGAGTGCTGGTTGCCCAACGACAGCAAGCATGAAGCCACCATGAGAAGACTGTGGGAACAGGGCACAGCATCGTGCTCCAGCAACCTAGAGGACTCGCTCGACTCCATCCCCTTTATCGGTAAGACGCATGTTAACTGCCACTCAAGTCTTTTGTTACCGTGGCAATTCTTTACAGTTAAAGGGTGAGCCCTAAGTTTGGAGGTGTTTCCATGTATCAACCTTGATTAGGTTACTATTTCATTGCCTGCCGCTATGCTAAGTGTATCAAGACTTCCTCTTTTTAAGCATTTTGTGTGTAAACTGCTTTAAGGAATGTGCCTGGCACAGCACAAAATATCTCTTGGCTAAAAAAGTTATAACTATAATTAGTCAGGCATTCAATGAAAGTGCTGACATTCTTTTAAAAATGTCAAAGTCCTAAACATATGTTTAGCTTATTTTTAAGCACTGTAACAACGTTTCACTCAATGGTATTGCAGTGAAACAAGTTGAGTAGATGACATCACCAGTCGCTGTGATTTATTGGCTGTTTGAACAGTGCCAATTAAGGTATGGCCATAACGTAGTCAGATGGGATATGTTTGTATTTCATATGGGTAAATTGTCAATATTGCAATGGATTTGAGTTACTTATAGTATACCCATATACAGTATCTCACAAAAGTGCGATTTTGTAAATATTTGATAATATATCTTTTCATGTGACAACACTGAACAAATTACACTTCGTAATTTAAAAAATTACACTACAATGTAAAGTAGTGAGTGTAATGCTTTTATAACAGTGTACATTTGCCGTCCCCTCAAAATAACTCAACACAGCCATTAATGTCTAAATCCCTGTAAATATGTAATAAACATTTTTCAGTCTGCTTTGCACAAAAGAGTACGTCTAGACTACTGTTTCACAATTTTTTGCCACAAAGTTTTTGTTTTTAGCCTCATAGAATTGAGTGGTTATCCGACAGGGGGAGATGAGCTGGTTGTTTGCTGTCTAATACATTACACATTACACAGTACACTCTCCTTGTATGGTGTATCACTGACATCATTCCCACAACCTGACAGAAATCTTTCCATGGGTATTGTATCAGATCGTAAGTCTGATTCAAACTGCATAATTGGTTGTCCTTTTGGCAGTTTCTACCATCTTTGCAGCATCTTCGCACTCTATGTTCCAGAACTTTCTGTTAAGGTTGAAGGATGTCCAGTTCTGGTGATTGAGGAGGCAGTTCTTTGACGTCATCCTGGTGTTCATAAAACCACTCATGAATGGATTTAGCAGTGTGAAGGACAGAACCGTGTTTGTTCCAAATGGTGCCCCTGGTCATGCACAACCTGTCTGGATGAAGGAAATAGAAATGGATCTGTATTCCTTTGTCATTGCTACGGGTGCAGGTTTTCTGCTGCTTTACACCAAGTTATGCATCTTCAGATTTAAGCGTTTGAAGCGGTCTCTGCTATGTGTTCACAACATACAGTTTTTGTGGAGGGTGTGTTACAGACGTGCTGATTTAAATTCTGTGATCATTATTGAAGATATATTCTGGGGCATTAAACATCAATCTTTTTGTTCTCCCGTCATCATTTCCAGATGAGCCGTCCAGTCCAAGTATCGACCACAACACTGTTCACTTTCCTGCTTCAGCAGTGATATCTGTTACTCCAACTATCACCACTATCAAGACTAGCCCCATCTCTCCATCTCTTCTCATTCGACGACAGCTGTCACATGACCATAGTGAGATTACCACATTTTCATTTAAAAAAATAGGACTTGTCCATGCTGATTTTTAGTACTGGCAAAGTCAGCAACAAAAGGATTTCAACTTTCCAGGAATATTGTACAATTTTCTTGTTGTTCCAGGAATCTTGTTTGAAGTCTATGAAGTAGGGGTGTTAAAATTATGGCGACTAGGACCTGTTCAAAATATTTTATTTGGCTTATTTCTGATGTGACAATAATGCAACTTTTGTTTTAAGATTCTTTACGGTTCACTACAATTGAGTCTGATTCGGCTACTAAAACGGAGCGTTCTAAATCTTATGATGAGGGTCTGGATAACTACAGAGAAGGGTAAGTCCTCACTGATAAAGTTCATTACATATATGTTTTTTTTCAGAAGCCTAATTTGTCATAGGTTTTGCTAATGTCACTCCCATGTTTCTGTGTTCTTTTCAGGAGACAAATACCTGGTCTAAAAGGCCTACGGAAGGTGAGTCTGACCTCAACCATAAATCCACAGAACAGAACATTTCAGAGCATTATTTGTATTCATGTTTGTTTTACTTCTCTATTGTGCCCCAAAGTTAGCATCCTAAATATGAGTTACTTATTTCACTTATCACTCAAAACCAAATGAGCTCTAAAGATCTAGTCTGGATGCCATCCTCACAATTTCTGTCTGCTTGGTCGCATTGCAGATACTTGTCCAAAGTCAATCAGTTTTGTCTAATCAGTCATTTCAAAGGACTCCACATGATCCGTATTTCAAGATCTCTAGATTCCAGAAGACTGCATAATATTTTCAACAGAGTAGGGTGAAACATCAGAAGTTATGGCCTTGTTAGAAGAACTCTAAACCAAACATTACACACCACATTGCATTGCTGTATTGTTGGTTAGGTTTAAGGTTGAAGTGAGTTAATTTGTCTTTTTTGTTGCTAAAAGGCAATGCCAGAAAAGTTTTCAGAAGATTCCGGATCCAAGAGAGATTTTTTCAGTGATGCTACAAAGGAGGGCATACTCCACTTCCGACAGATCAATGTGGACAAGAGCAAGGTGTTTATTTTTTGGTGACCTGAATTCCAACTTAAAACATAACCTGTTTAAGTGTTACATAGTTGATTTTTTTATCTGAGCACATTCACATTTTACTTGTTTTAATTGTCCTTGGATGTTCACGACGGTCGATGTAATCTCAACACAAACAAGTCATAGCTTAAGAGCATGTCTTTGTTCCGCTCTGCCAACCCATGTATTTTGTTTGTATGACTTATTTAATTATTTCTCATAAGTGTGTAAGTAATTTCATTATTTGTGTCTCCGATTACGGTAGCGTGTTCCAGGAATGCGCTCCTGGAAACAAATGTATGCAGTGCTGCAAGGCCACTACCTCTGCCTATATAAGGACAAAAATGATGTACAGGAGCCCCTGCCAATCAGCATCAAGGCCTGTCTGATTGACATCTCCTATAGTGACACAAAACGCAAGAACGTGCTTCGGTTAACAACATCGGACTGTGAGTACCTGTTCCAGGCAGAGGACAGAGAGGACATGCTGGCCTGGATCAGAGTCATACAGGAGAACAGCAACCTGGATGAGGAGGTGAGGGACACGCATCATCATTTCTATCCCAAGCCTGTTAGCAGTTGCTGCAGTTATACAAGGCAATTGGTACAACTAACGGAATTTCCGGACTATAGCCCGAACCTCGCGGCTTAAACAACAACGCGGCTAATATATGGATTTTTCCCGCTTTCAAACACATTCGAAGACCAATGAAATTGCTGAACGGATTATGGTAAATTGAGCACTCTCAAACTTACCATCATTCTGATTACATTAGTCATTGTGTCACCCTCAAAGACAAAGACACAGAGAAATGCATATGATGCAGCTTTCAAGTTGAAGGCAATTGATCTGTTGGAAAAGGAAATAGAGCTGCTGCACGGGAGCTTGGTCTTAATGAGTCGATGATAAGACGTTGGAAACAGCAGTGTGAGAAATTGACAAAAAGAACAACCAGTGTTTCGTTAAAGCCTATTTATTTTTGTTAAAAGCCGTGTTTCGTTAAAGCCTATTTATTTTTCTTACAAGCCGTGTTTTGTTTCAATGCACCGGTAGGCACCTGCGGCTTATAGACATGTGCAGCTTATTTGTTCAAAATAATATATTTTTTTAATTCAGTGGGTGCAGCTTATTTAGGTGCGCTCAATAGTCCGGAAATTACGGTAAGTTAAACCACTTTTCTTAATTCATTTAATGAATAAAAAAACAAACAAATTGGCTATGTAAACAAACACTTCTATGTTTTTAAGCTAGTCACTTTATATTATCTGTTAATAGCCTCTAACACTTTTTTTCATTACAAACAAGTTTTAATGAAGCAAGAACTGCCTTATGCATTGCATTTTATTGAACTTTTATTTAACCAGGCAGACACAATGAGACCGAGCGTGCCCTGATTTGCAAGTGTGCCTTGGGAACATCAACTCACAATTAAAATTAAACAATTAAAGACAGATACATACAATTAACAGACATACTGAAATTTATTGTCTCAATCAATTAAAAAAAACACATAATTTTTTAAAACTGACCCGTGGACATAAAGGCACCCAAAAGGCTGTTTGGCTACGTTAGTCCTGTTTACAAGCATATATATTTTAGATCACAGTGTGTTTGCTATTTTTTAAGATCGAATGTGTAGATTTACTGATGAGCCAAAACATCTCCACCACTCACAGTTGATGTGAACATCTCCTAACAAGGACACATGTCACATGTCTGGGTAGATTATATGGTATGTAAACAGTCAGTTCTCATAGTCAACTTGTTGGATGCAGGACAAATGGGCAGTTTTGACAGACGACTGGGTTCTAGCTTCTCTGAAACAGCAAGGCTTGTGGGGCGCTCCACCTAATAAGAATGTTGCCTGGCCCAATAAATCCCATTTGATTTAACATCATGTGGGTGTCCACGATAACCTGGGGAAGTGATGGCACCAGGATTCACTGTGGAAAGACAACTAGCCGGTGGAAGGAGTGTAATACGCTGGGCAATGTTTTCTGGTAAAACCCGGGTTCCGGTATTCATGTGGATGTCAATTTGACATATGGCACTTACCTAAAACTTGTTGCAGATCAGGTACCATAGCAGTGGTACTCCCTGATGGCATCCAAAATGCCCAGATCTCTTGGAGGATCTGCAGCTAATGTGTTGGTGCCAGATTACGCAGGACACCTTCAGTGGTTTTGTAGTTATGCCAAGATGGATTAGCGGAGGACCAACTGCATATTTGGCTGGTGGTATTGATGTTTTTGCTCATCCGTGTAGAGTACACATGTTAGTCCAAAAGTGGATGTAAAAATTTATGATACCAGCTTTAGGAAATGAATCTACATAATTTCCTACGTATTATATGTGTGGTCATGTGATCTGATAGCACATCTAACAGTGTATGCTACGGTAATATACGCAGTCTTTGAGGGGGAAGATAGTTTCAGATGGGTTTCCATCACCTTGTTTCCTGCTCTTATTCTAGAACGCAGACTTGACCAGTCGTGACCTCATCAGTCGGAAAATCAAGGAGTACAACAGTTTGATGAGGTAATCGGAGCAGGCCACAGCCATGGGGGACACCCTGGTTACAGTACCTGGTGCGATGTGGACCGGATTAGACAGAATATATTGGACGACTTTAAGTTAACTTTGCTGCTAATGTGTATAACCCAGCCCAACAGGCAGTAAGACAGAGGCGTCACCCAAAACATCCCGCCAGTCGATGAGCATCAGACAGACATTACTGGGAGGAAAGGGGGACACCAAATCACTGAGTCCACATTCACCCAAAGCGGAGCAAAATAGGAAAAACCTGCACAAAGGTAGGAGCCAGTGGAGAGGCCTCTGAATTGGATTAGCTTTAATAAGAAATCTATGGTTTATATGTGTATTTTTATTTATTATTATTTAATTGTATTCTGTATCTTTAAGGAAGGCTTTGAATAGTATTTCTATGTGACTGACACATCCTCATGTTTTGTGTGTCAACCTTTTAGATGACACAAGTCCACCGAAGGACAAGGCGACTTGGAGAAAAGGTATCCCAGGGCTTATGAGGAAGCCTTTTGAGAGGAAGCCGTCTCCGGGTGTCACGTTTGGGGTAAGACTGGATGACTGCCCCTCAGCCGTCACCAACAGGGTAAGATTAAACTCTCAGTTACCCGCTCTCTACCTCGTCTCTCTTTTTAGATTATGTTTATTGTTTAATTCATGTTTACCTGGTGTCTTGCTTCTCAACACTTAGTATCACAGCTTATTGAGAGTGCTGCCAGTGTGCAGTAAGATTCAAGCAATTTGGGTTAAGTGCATTGCACAATTGCCTCAAAAGGGCACTGCTTTTTTTTACTTGTTGGCTCAGTGACCTGTATTCTACAGCCACAATGACATTTGGAATATACCTGTGTGCGTGTGTGTGTGTTGTAGTTTGTTCCCCTTATTGTGGAGGTGTGCTGTCACCTGGTGGAGGAGAGGGGGCTGGAGTACACAGGGATATACAGGGTCCCAGGGAACAACACAGCCATCTCCAATATGCAGGAAGAGCTCAACAACAAAGGCATGAACGACATTGACATCCAGGATGATGTGAGTAACTCAACATGTTATGTCAGTCTCTTACTTTTCTTTCTCCTCTCTGTCTTTGCATCATCTTCTTTCCGTTACATCCATATTTCTTTTTTGCTTTATTATCCTTTTAAATGAACTCCCATCTAAAATGCTTACCTGCCTTTCACAGAAATGGAGGGACCTGAATGTGATCAGCAGTTTACTTAAATCCTTTTTCCGTAAACTTCCTGAGCCTCTGTTCACAAATGGTAAGACTATTCAGTTTCATTAACAATATCTTTGGATCATTATGTTACATATTGGCCAAATGTGAAAACTACACCAGATTACAGACTGTTAAGGGTTTTCTCTAGACACAACAACATTCTATTTACATTTATAAAAAGGATTTAGTTGTAAACACACTATGCTTTCATTATAAGAAGAAGAAACACACAATAATCTGAATGAAAAAGTTATTAGTGAATTGTAAATGTCTGTCATTTAACACTAGAATCGCCTTACGGGCGATTGTTTTTGCGGCACTCGATAAATTTACAGAAAGCTCCTTTTAGAAATGCTCCTAGATATGCATGCTTGTCAGAATACTGGGCGGACTTCGGATTCGGTTGTGCATATCGTTTGCTGTCATATTGTTTGCTGTCTGATCGGTTGTGTGACCCGTGTTTGCTCATGATGGGACTAAAAAGATTTTATTCTCAGCTTGACTACACAATTTACATATCGCAATATCATTAACTAACACAGGAAAAACATGTTACGTGGCTAAACTAATGATAGCTGACAAACATGTACACGTTTTGTTGGTGGCAAATGAACACAAAAAGTGCAATTTGCATTGTGTGCGGCCATTGAAAATTGTGTTCTCTGATTATTTTAAATTACCAAATTATTAACCAAATTATTTCACCTATACTATGTATGTAAGTATTATGTATATTTCTCACCATGTGTGTGTCAGATGAATTAAATACTTTTGCAAAGAAAACCAACAGACAGTGTAGGAGTTGAGAGTGGCGCATGAAAGAAATCCTTTGAAATTGTTTTTAAAATTGATTTAACCATTTTTTAAAAACCCATTACATTAATGTTTTTTATAATGGCCAAATATTTCAAGATTAAATTGCTTTTAAATAATATAATTAAATAATGATTGTGGTAAAATGGTACCATAAATGCCTATATCTATGTGCTCTTATTCTAGGATTGTGCCAACTATATTAAATTGCAAATAGGCTTTAACTTTTTGGTTTCACTTTTTCATGCGCCGCTGTACATTTAGGCTTGTCGTTCCGACGCTAATATTTTCATTTGCCAAGGCGAACAAGATGCGCCATCTACTGGTCATTGAGTGTCAGCAGCACCCTCCCATTCAAACCACACCTGCACTTCTAGTAGGTGTGAATGCATTGGAGCTTCTAGTGTTAACAGACCCTCAGTGCTCACACACAAGAGTTGATGTGTTTTGGCTTGTAGATATTACAATAATGTAAAGAAATCCCTGTGAATATATGTTTGCTGTGTATAGAGGGAATGTTAAGTTATAGATAATTTAATTATTCAGGTGATTGTGTGTGTACCCCTTTGAGAGTCTAGTAAATCCAAAAAGAAAAGATCCTCTCTAAAATAGGCATTTTTGCTTTGATGGTTTTACAGAAATAAATAATGCTGTTTTAAAGGACTATTGGTCACAAATTCACAATAGTTAGAGTGTTCAACTGCCAAAAGAAACTGAGTCCCCATTCATTAGTGTTGGGTGCCGTGTGCTGGTCTACGGAAAGTGTATCTAAATACAATGAAGATGAAGACAGCAAAATATTTAATGGCTTGAAAAAGCATTTGCACATTTACTTCTACTGCGCTAATTCACTGTTAGAACGCCAATACACTGTAACTTTTTGTTTAAAACAACTGTGTTTCCTATCTGCGCTGTAGAGAAGTATGGTGACTTCATAGAGGCCAACAGAACCGAAAACCCAGTCGAAAGACTGAAATTGTTGAAGAAAATGGTAGGTTCATGTAAAATTCATTACGAACCTAACTGACATTACTGCATGGTGCCCTTTATATGTTTCTATTTTTGGTATTCAGCAATTTGTCTTAAACAGTGCTACTTACAGTTATTATATACAGTATAACTCATTACTCGTATGCTTCGTACGTAGTTACACGAATTGCCGGATCATCACTATGAGACCATCAAGTTCCTGTCAGCTCATCTGAAAACTGTGGCTGACAACTCTGAGATGAACAAGGTAATTTCCATTGAAACTGGAAGCCTAACGCTTGACTTGATGAACTTGAGACTGTAAAAGTAAGAAAAGTGTGTCCGTGTTCCTTACTGGTCTGTTGTGTTAGATGGAGCCGAGGAACCTGGCTATCGTGTTTGGACCCACTCTGGTGCGCTCCTCAGATGACAACATGACACACATGGTCACCCACATGCCTGACCAGTACAAGATTGTAGAGACACTCATTCAACATGTGAGGCCCATTTACCCTTCATATAGCAGACATTTGATGATCTGATTTGCGCGAATCACTAAATACCAAAAACATAATTTTTTGCTCTTTTTTTTAGTATGACTGGTTTTTCACAGAGGAAGGCAATGAACCAGAACCAGTGGTGGGTACAGTCACATTGCTTTCTTCGTAATTACCTATTTTAATACTTACTACTTTAATACTTGCTCTATTTGTTCTTTTTTCAGGGAGGGGAATTTTAAAGTTTTCATTTTTTGACTGACTTTTCCTTTCAGACTATATCCCGATATGAGAATGCTGTGGAGTCTCAGCCTGTGCCCAACATCGACCACCTGCTCTCTAACATCGGGCGCACAACATCCTGCCAAGGGGAAGTCTCAGGTAACGTGTTCCCTGGACCAGACCGACTCTGTGGTGGTGGGTCAACCTTTTAGTCCCTTTACCCTGCTGACCACTGTGTCTGGCACAGGGGCCTCAATGCATTTTATTGTAGGAGCAGATCGTGCTGTGGGTTGCGTTGTCTGGAAAGTTTTGCGAGGGATACTTTGTTTCTAACAAAGCCTTCTTTGCTTCATTGGCTGCATCATTAGATCGATATGTTTTTGCCTATTCATGACTGGAAAAGCCTATATTCGCAAATTATTATCGCCTCTTCACCGTGAGACAGAAGAGAACAAAATATTTTCTCAGATTTTTGTTTTCTATTTTCATCATATTGTTTTTAATATACAAGTAAATGTATGTGCTTTATTGAGTTTGTATGACCATCCCCTATAACTATGGTGTGCCTGTCAAACGCCACTGGGCTGTCTAGCTTTTGTCCTGTGCCTTATCCTGCCTACTGTTGCACTAACACAGCATGTTCTCTCCCAAAGACAACACGAGAAAAAAAAGCAACAGGCGAACTGTGATCCCTCTGTCTCTAGTGCCACTCTGTCGGGTGTCCTAAAGGATTTCCCAGCATTCTCACATACTGATCTTGACACAGGCCAAGTGGGAGGAGTCTGTCACACCATGATGTCACTGATGGACTCTATAATGTCCGTGACGGACAGCTGGAACTGTAGGAAGAAGGAGGATTGTTGTCCCAAGTGTAGCTGTCTAGTCTGCAGTAACCCCAATTGCTTGTAAGCACGAAAAGGTCTGCCATAAGAGAAATGCGAGG
This sequence comes from Dallia pectoralis, assembly GCA_029465975.1. NCBI lineage: Eukaryota > Metazoa > Chordata > Actinopteri > Esociformes > Umbridae > Dallia > Dallia pectoralis. The sequence continues at coordinate 4,608,982 of CM055733.1, forward strand.
AAACCGCTTGGCAAGGGTAAAATGAAAGACAAGCAGAGCAGCGGATACATGGTACTGTACCTCCGGTGGTGTCCGTTTCCTGTCTGAGAATAGCTAACCAAGGCTGGGTGCTACTGTCTGAAGCTTTCCGCTGTCTCTCCTCATTGTCTCGCAAGCTTTTCACATCAGGAGAGATAGCATGGTATGGACCCCAGGTTTCTACCTCACCAGTCAATGTGCACTTGCATACTTTGCCGCCGTCTGTCTTCAAGGGGTGTGTAGGGGGGCTTTGGCTTTGTACAACAATCATAGTCTAAATATTGCAACCAGATCAACTACTAGGCTGCACTGAATAAATATCTTCTTCGCTGGCATTCTTTTTCATGTAGTGCCTTCTGTTCATAGCTAGCCCCTCTGTGACCCCCCTGTCATGTCTTAGTGTCATTATTTGTTTCGTGGTCACCTCTGTCATTATCACTGTTGGTGGTTCATATATGCCACCATATTGTGCCCTCCTATCCTCAGTGAACAGTAATTGCATGTTCACCAAGTTTCCTCTGTGAACTGTATGCAGTGAAAGCACTGCAAGTATTTGAGCCCCTGCTGATTTTGTATGTTTGCCCACTGACACTATCAGTCTATACTTTGAATGGTAGATTTGTTTGAACAGTGAGAGACAGAATCACAACAAAATCCAGAAATTTACTTGATTTGCATTTTACTCAAAAAATTACTGTGCTGATTCCTCCTTTCTCATGGTCATTGAAACTCCATGAGGTGAGATCTTGCATGGAGCCCCAGGCAGAGGGAGATTGATAGTTCATTTGTGTTTCTTCCATTCACGAATACTCGCACCAACTGTTGTCACCTTCTCACCAAGCTGCTTGGGGATGGTATGTAGCCCATTCTAGCCTGGTGCAGCTCTTTGGTCTTGGCCATGATGGAATGTTTGGAATCTGATTGACAGGTGTGGACAGATGTCTTTTATACACGTGACAAGATGAGATTTAAGGGAGTGCTCCTAATCTCAGCTAGTTACCTGTATAAAAGAAACCTGGGAGCCAGACATCTTGCTGATTGAAAGGGGATCAAATACTTATTTCACTGAGTAAACTGCAAATCTATTTATAATTTATTATTTAGTTATTCTGGATTTTTTGTTGTTATACTTTCTCACACTGTTCAAATAAGCCTTCCATTAAAATGATAGTCTGATCGTGTCTTTGTCGGTGGGCCAACCTCCAAAATCAGAAGGGGATCAAATACTAAATTTGCAAGATATGTAATTTAATAGTAATTTCAGTCAAAACAAGGCCGATTGGGCTACAACATCAGATGAATAATTGAAGCCTTGGGTTTGCTGTAGAGAATATAACATAATGGATCAGTTTATTTTCGGCATGGTACGTTCGTTATGTTGTTGTTGTTTCATTGATCTTTAATTTCCCCGTTTTGTTTTTTATTTTGGTATGTTTGGTTATTGCTTATTGGAAGGCATTACTTGGCCATATCATTTGATATTTTCAGTTATATTTGTTTTTTATTATGCCAGGAGGACATTTGTGGCCTCATGTCCTGCATGTACAAAGTATCATTTTGCATGTCTTCTTCATGTTAGTTTTTTCCCTCACCTGCCAAGCTCTCTCCAAGCAGAGTGCCTCATCTGTGTTTACTATCCTGATTATGGTTTTCTCTGTTTGTTTCACACTCTGACTGGCCGTGTATTTATTGCTCTCTTGTGAATGTTTGTCTTGTCCAGCTGTGCAACATGTTGTTCTAAGGACATAGTGAATTATCTAAAATGTCCTTCTGTCGGTTTTCTTTCTTACAGATTCACCGACTAGTGACTCTTCCAAATCAAAGGTGAGTGTTTGCACCCACTTTCCAGTTTGGTATTTTTGGAGGATAACTGAGCTAAGTGAGCAAAAGAAAGGTCTGGTCACCAGGCTAGGTCAGCTCACTGATTCCCACAGGGGTGATAGAATGTCTGTCAGTCTTGATGTAGGAGTCTTTACGGAAATATCTGTTACGATTACTCAACGTCTGATCCATTATCCCACTGTGTCAATTTAACATTACGTAGATAATCCTAACTTTAACAGTCGGTTTAGGACTAACATCTGTCTCTTATCTGCATGTCTGCCTCTTGTGCTTGGAGGGTAATGAAATCTGTCCTACTTTAGGGTTCGTGGGGTTCCGAGAAGGAACAATGCAGTCGAGAGCACCTGGTCTCCTCGATCTTTGCTGCAGCCAACCGCAAACGAAAGAAGCTCAAGGACAAGCCGCAGCCAAGTAGTTCCGATGATGATCTAGATTCAGTGTTTCTTAAGAACGATCTGAAAAATCCCAGAGATATTCAAGTGGAAGGAGAGCCAAAGAGCAGTGCTATTGCTGATGCAAAAGTGCAAGCAAAGACAGTAGAGATAGATAATGGAAGAGGAATCGATCTCACGCCCAAATGCAAGAAAGAGCACAGGACCTCTTTCTTTCTAAGGGAGAAGCCCTCATCAAGGCAACCTGCATCTGCTTTTTGCTCCTCACCCAACACTTCTGGCTCCCCTAGCTTCAGTTACCGGACAGCCCTATTTGGCAAGTTCTCATTGGATCCCTCATCCCAGCTGGATGAGCCTACGTCTGATCTGGGCACTATGAGCTCTGGGGCTTCCATGCCCAGGGTACGACCAAAGAAGTGGCTGTCAGGAGCTGATGCACCTGATCTGTCAACAGGTGGTGCATCAGCGAGGGCTGAAGTGAGCTCCATCACCTCTGACTATTCCACCACCTCGTCCATCACCTTCCTCACTGCAGCAGACTCGAGCACTCTCAGTCCAGAGGTTCAGTGTGGAGAAGAGGCAGATGACGAGCGTAGCGAGCTCATCAGTGAAGGTCGGCCCATTGAGACAGACAGCGAGAGTGACTTCCCTGTGTTTGCCACAGGATGTTGCAGACAAGGTTTGAATGTTGCTTTAGAACTAACCCGGACTCGTCATGGGCCAGAAATGCCTGTTCCTGCAGCAGTTGACGGTAGCACTACTCCCAAACTGGAACCTCGTCGCCTGTTTCCCTCTCATAGACTGATTGAGTGTGACACACTATTCAGGAGGCGGTCCCTGCGGCAGAAGACAGACAGCGAGTCGTCGTTTGAGGGAGGAGCCGGGGAACATGCTGAGGGCAGAGGAGAGTCAATGCGACTGTCTCGTGTCTTGGAGGTAATGAAGAAGGTGCAGTCCACCGGCAGCCTCAGCTCATCTTCACGCAGTGAGACAGAGCGCCCTCCCGAGCCCACCTGGCGCCTCAAGATTGCAGAGAGGCTCAAGTTCCGTCTGCGCACATCTGCCGATGATATGTTCGGCTTGGGTGCCCAGAAAAGTCGTTCTTCTCATGAGACCCGTTGTAAGAAAAAGAACATCCGACGGAGGCACACAATGGGGGGCCAGCAGGACTTTGCAGAACTAGCTGTCATCAATGACTGGAGGGAGCAAGGCGGGGTGGATCAGGCCGCTGAGCTGTCAGTCATGGACAGCCTCAAGCCAAAAAGTTCCTCTCAGGACTTTTCCATCCGGGACTGGATTGCCCGTGAGCGCTGTCGGGCCGGAGTGTCAGAGTTCAGCTTGGATCCCACTCTTGAAACTGTCCCAGATGGGGCCAGGTCTCAAGTTCAAGGCACCACCCCAGGGAGACCCTCTCCTTCTGGCTCCTCCGGCGTCCTGTCTGTAGTCGGGGAGCAGGTAAACGGAAGTGGGCCGCAAGGCAAAAGCAAAGCCGGGCTCAACCTGGCAGCTGACGATGCGCACCCACACAAACTGTCAGGTGCACAAGTTGTTCGCTCAAGATTCTACCAGTATCTATGAAACGGCAAGGTTGTGTTCTGTGCCAGTGTGCATGTAAGATTGAATGAGTTTATGTATGCATGTAGATACCTTGGCAAAGTTTACTGCACATTATTATTTTTACAAAGTGTGTATATATTTATATATATATATATAAATACACATATACAAATGTAAATGTCAGAAGTGTGGACACACTCACCCATTCAAGTTAAAGGTTAAGTCTGTCCAAACGTTTGACTGGTACTGTATATATACATATGTATATCTACTGTGAATATGTTTATAGGCTCATAAGAAATCTTACAGTTTTATTTCTGTTGACTTGTACTGGAAGAGCCACGAAAATGTCTCTCATATCCTGTAAACCCCAATAGAACTCTTGATAGAAGAGTTGGAGAAACTTTAAGATGTGGTTTTGTGTGAATTGCAGCGAATCAATCACTGAATGGGGCATTGCAAGCCTGGACTAGAGTGCATTAACTTGAGTATTCCTGTAAAGTAAACCCTACTAATTCTAGAAGAGTAAGACCTTATGATAAAGACATGGGAAGTGATTATTCCCAATTTGGATTTGCTTGTTACAATTGTATTTTTTTTAAACATGTACATACTTGTATATTCTTCTCTGTACTTGAAGTATGCTCGTATTTCTGAGAGCTGCTTTCTGAACGGGGTACTGTGGAACATTTTTTTTTATTTTTACACAATGTGTCATGACATATTTGAGGCTTAAAGGACAGAATTCTTATTTTTTTATATATAAATATAGAACTATGATAGAGACTTGGTACACTTATTATTCTGTCAAATGCAAGTCCAGATAGTACAAGTTTTATTATGTTGGATTCTTCATTGAAGACAAAGTGCCTCTTGAATTGATGTATTTGAATATATAGGGTGCCATTTTTCCCACACTTTTTTGTATCTTGCAATTCTAAGGCATTAGTCTTAAGTTGTTTTGGACTATTTTATTCAATCCACGTAGGATTGAGTTGATATTGTGAATACATGAATACATTTCAGGATTTTTCATTTAGTTTTAAAAATATATATCTTGCAAGTGCAGTAAAAATTATTGGCTACTTAATCCCTGGGTGAGATGTTGGTCTCAGAAATCTGCATGAAATAATGCTTTCTGGACAGTGAACATCTTAACCTTCTACAGCAAACCAAGGGTGCAACAACCTCCCTCAAGAAACACTGGAAATAAACACTCTTCATTTGATTGTTTGTCTTGTCCTGGTGGTGTTGAATTAGGCTTAAGTTCTCCCGATTTGGAAACACAGCACAGCAAGTAGATTTGAAGTTCAGAGGTTTAAATACATCTCAGCCAAATACATTTATACTAAGTTTTCCTGACATTCCTGCATTCAATCCTTGGTTCAGTTGGGATCATCAATTTATTTTAAGGATGTGAAATGTCAAAGTAATAGTAGAAATAATTATTTATTTCTGCTTTTTTCCTTTCTTCTGGGGGAACTTGAGAACACTTATGACGCCAATGGGCTTCTTAGTAAACATTTTTATTTACAGTATTTACATGAGGAGATACTTCAAAGTTAGAGCAAAACAACGTTTTGTTGATTCATTTCAATGAATATATCTTCACAGGAATAGTCCTTAAAATGATTCATTTGAATTAATAGGGGGGGATGAACCACAAACCAACAACAGGGTCTTGGGGGCCGAAGGCTCATATAGATGCCCAAGGGCAATGAAGGCGAAGCTGGTTCTCGTCTGGTCCCAAACAACAGGAGGTTCTACTGTGACACAAGTCACAAAAAACCATTGAAAACATGAATGATAGTTACGGGAGAAATGTTTAACAAGTTTCAAAACAAGTAATGTCGATAACATGGGGCACAAATTGGCACATTCACACGTTTTGTGGTTTCAACAGACCCACTTACAACCGGTAGCCAGAAATTGCAGAATGCGTCTTTGATTGTTTTTCTAAATGTGTGCAACAAGCTGCAATATTGCTTTGGGGACACACCCAGTGTTCTGTGATTACATTGATGATTTATGATGATTCATTATTTACGTATTAAGGAATTATAAAAGATTGTGATGATTCTCAGGGAAAACACAGTGGCTATTTTTTCCATGGTTTGATCAAATATTATATGCAGATAAATAAATACATTCTATCCAATACATGTATTGACAGTTTTTTTATTATTATTTAAGCCGTGTTACTGTATTTTTCAAACCGGGGCCCATTCACCCTTTTACCATTATTTGAAAATACACCAATTCAAAAGGACAAATCCATTAAGGTGTCTTGTTGGGGAAGCAGACGCCTCACATGTCAACTGGCAGCTTCGTTAAAAATACCGGCAAAACTCTAGTCTCAATGTCAACAGAGAATCTATGACAGGCCAATAGAAGGAAAAGATGGGCAAAAGAACACAGACAATCATATCATTCATTCAAGTGATCATTTATTGAAATTGACATGCTAATTTATTTTGAAAGCCAATTATGAAGACTTCCTCCAAAATTACCTGAATTGTCTGCATAATCTGAGTTTGTAGAGACTAGTTAGTGCCTCCAGCATTGAGAAAAGCAATGGCCAATGTGCGGATATATAGGATCTCACATTTTTGTAAATATTTGATTATATCTTTTCATGTGACAACACTGAAGAAATGACACTTTGCTATAATGTAGAGTAGTGAGTGTACAGCTTGTATAACAGTGTACATTTGCTGTCCCCTCAAAATAACTCAAGCCATTAATGTCTGAAACGCTGGCAACAAAAGTGAGTACACCTCTAAGTGACAAATGTTTTAAATTAACGTTTCAAATAAAATAAAATCTGCAAAACGTATCCAAATGCCTGAGATATTCCCCATTTACACTCGTCTGTCTTCAAAAAGCTTTTGAAGTGATTCCGGAAAGGAGAGAACCTCTGCTTGCACAATTAGCAGTATTTCTTTACAACGAGAATCACATTACTCTGAAGCCTCAACAACATTACAATATAATTGTGAAGTCTCTGCCCGAACCTTATCCAATAAATACCCCTTTTTGGGTTCAGTTTCAACACACACACACACACTTAATAAGAAAAACCCAGTTCCCCCCATTTCCCTTCCTGCTGAGACACATAAAACACACAAAAGGTAACTCCCTACTGGGAAGGGTACATAACAATAATTACAATAGCAACAATAATTGGAGTTGGACGGAAAACTAGGAGTGGATATTGAGAATGAGGACAATGTTGGAGATTACATTCAAATTGAAACTGATTCAGAGTCTGAAATTGAGTCTAGTTGTTTCTCTGCGCAAGAGTCTGCAAGAGATGGTTCAACAAACTGCTGGGAAAAATTCAACAATATAATATCGTTAGAGAAACTTGCATGCCCACTCCATATGCAAGAGAAAGTATCACAAGTAAGTTGAGCAGTTTCCTGTGTTTGATTGACACAGACATGTTGGGGAAAAATTAACCCATGCTCTACTAGCTAAAGCAGAGCAGAATGGTGTGGAAAGGTTTGAACTGATAAATGAGCAATTAAAAGTGTTCATATGCTAGAAGGAAAAGCATTAATCTTGATGACTATTATTTTGCTGATTTGGGCAATTGGATTTAAAAAAAATAGATATCATACACTATCTGCGTTTTGATGAGAAAAGCACAAGAGCTGCTCGAATTGAGACTGACAAGTTTGCCATGATATCTGAGATCTTTGATGCATTTGTGATAAACTGTTGCTTCTTACAACCTAGTGCAAACATCATTGTTAAAACAGCTATTATCTACCAAAACCCGCTGTCGAATCACACAGTACATAGCTGATAAACCAGACATGTCAAAACAAAATATACAGTGCATTCGAAAAAGTATTCACAGCGCTTCATTATTTCTACATTTTGTTATGTTACAGCCTTTATTCCGAGATGAATTGAATTCATATTTTTTCCATGCAAAACCCCGTAATGACAGTTTAATATTTATCATCGATTTGCGATAAATTACAAACAAACATACTTTGTTAAGACACCTTCGGCAGCAATTAAAGCCCAGTCTTTTTAGTATGATGCTACAAGCTTTGCACACCTATTTTTGGGCAGTTTCTACCATTCTTCTTTGCAGGACCTCTCAAGCTCCATCAGGTTGGATGAGGAGTGTTGGTGCACAGCCATTTTCAGATCTCTCCAGAGACGTTCATTTGGGTTCAAATCTGGGCTCTGGCTGGGCCACTCGAGGTAGTTTACCGAGTTGACCTGAAGCCACTCCTTTGTTATCGTTGCTGTGAGCTTAGGGTTGTTATATGGTTGGAAGGTGAACCTTCGCCCCAGTCTGAGGTCCAGAGCGCTCTGGAGCAGGTTTTCATCAAGGATGTCTCTTTACATTGCTGCATTCATCTTTCCCTCATTTCTGACTAGTCTCCCAGTTCCTGGTGCTGAAAACATCCCCACAGCATGATGCTTCCACCACCATGCTTCAATTTTTGGATGGTATTGGCTAGGTCATGAGCGGTTACTGGTAGTCTCCATACATGGCGCTTGGCATTCAAGACAAAGAGTTCAATCTTTGTTTTATCAGACCAGAGAATATTGTTTCTCATGGTCTGAGTCCTTCCGATGCCTTTTGGCAAACTCCAGGCGGACTGTCATGTGCCTTTTACTGAGAAATGGCTTCCTTCAGGCCACTTTACCATACAGGTCTGATTGGTGGAGTGCTGCAGAGATTGTTGTCCTTCTGGAAGGTTCTCCTCTGTTCACAGAGCAATGCTCTGTCAGTGTGACCATCGGCTACTTGGACACCTCCCTGACTTAGGCCCTTCTGCCCAATCAATTAGTTTGGCCGGACGACCAACTGTTAGGTCCTGAAAAGTCCTGGAGATTCCAAACTTCTTCCATTTACAGATAATGGAGGCCACAGTGGTCATTGTGACATTCATTTTTATGTACCCTTTCCCAGATATGTGCCGCCATACAATCCTGTCTCAGAGGTCTAAAGACAATTCCTTGGACTTCGTAGCTTGGTTTGTGATTTTACATGCACTGTCAACTGTAAACTGTCTACTTTTTATGTTAGCATTAAGGGGTATTGTGTGTAGAAAATGTATGTAATCAATTTTGCAATAACAAAAGGTAACATAACAAAATGTGGGAAAAGTGAAGCGCCGTAAATGCTTTCCGGATGTCGTAATCCGTCTGATGGACCCTTTCTTCGGGAATGGAAGAAATGTAACCACTGACAATTTCTTCACCTCCTTGCTACTGGCAAGCAAATCTTTTGGCAAACAAAATCACAATTGTTTGGTACAATGAATAAAATCAAAATCAAGAGATACCACCCTGTACACAAGCACAGTCTGAAGAATATTAAACAAAGGAAATTCACCCTAAAGACAAAAAACATTTTTGAACACTGTAGACAGAGCTATAACTGTGTCATGGATTGTGTTTTTGACTAATTGCTGGCAGTACAATCCGATTGTTTCGCTAATGTGTGGCTTAGGCGCCTCTTCACATGCAAATGCCATTATGAAACTTAAAAACATGCAAACATGAAATATATTTCAAAGCTTAAAATGTTTTACATTTCTGTTTATCTTATTTATATATATAATAATTCACTAGTAAGATACAGTTATATTCAACACCTCTCGTGTATTTATTGTATTGAGCTTACAAAATGAAATTGTTTACATATTACTTGATGCCGCCTTCGTCCCACACAACTGACAGGATGATATTTATGGTAGGAAACAGCGCACTGAAATGTACTCCCGACCAAATACAGACTGACAGATCTGTTCCATGTTAATTGTATTTGGTGACTTTCACATGGCAGCAAACTGTGTGTTATTTTTTTAAATCAACAAATACAATTTCCTGTCAATATTTTCTATAATAATTTGTGTGGTATATAGTTACTATAAAGGCCTATCACTATGTGCATTTACATGATATTATACACACAAGTTATATTAAGAACATATATTTAGCAAAACTGCAATAACAGAAAAATACAAATCTTTTTCAAGATCCTTCTTTCTCTGAAAAACATAAATCGTAAATCTAGCTGCAGGAAGTGAGTACAGCAGGACAGGAGGCTTCTTTCTTCCAACCAATTGAACACAAGAACACAGTAATGACATTTGTTATATTGGCCCATTGGTTACTTTACTGATGTCTGATTTGCAGGGATAGCATTTTCCAGAATGTCACGGATCTCACGTTTTCCAGAAGATTCGTTGACGTAGGCTGATGCTGATAATGACGAAGCCTAAAATTCAGCCTGCAATTCTTTTTTTCCAGAAGTCTCTACCGCAGTAGAACTGTATAGTCAAAATCCATACTGTATATTTTTAAACCGTTCATATTGTCCACCCCCAAAAGGTACCATTGTCGTAAAGGTTGTGGAAGGTCTTTATACTTTTCCTTGCCCAGAGAGCGAAGGCATTGTCAGTAAGGGAGGGTGGGAAGGTGTTTCTTTTGTCAATAGGGCCCGCTGCAGATGAGAATTTAAAAATTATCTGGAACTGGTACCAGATCTGTAGTGTGAAACGTACTATCGAATTACTAGTGTAGGGAAAATCATGAGAGCCGAACAAAGCAAAGATTTTAGAGATGTAGACGTGCATAATAGCATCTCCAGGTGGCATAAAGGAGTACTTGAAGAAAGCAACCAGAATGAGAGCTTCTGAAAGTTGGCCGCTCATTAGTAGTAAAGAAAATTGGGAAGTGCAAACCATTCAAAAAAATTTAATCTCTGGAGTAAAGTCCCAATGACCCTAGGTACCGTTCAGCCCCAAAAGAATGAAGTAACAGACTGATTAATCGACTTGAAAATTTACTTGGGCTAAAACAATGGAATAGACGGAAAAGGTTGACACATGTGGTTAAACTATTCATTTTAACTGACTCGATCTTTTCTATGAGTGATAAGAGGCAAATTACCCCACCTTTGAAAATCACTCTCAACTGAGTGAGAATGGGGCCAAAGTTGGCAGGGAAGAGGGCAGATAATGAGTGAGCCACGTGAACTCCAAGTTACTTAAGCCAGAGCTGTTAAGCTGAAAGGGCAAGTCTGTCTGCTAAAGCTGCAACGCTGCTGGGTGGACTGGGAAGAACTCAGTCTTTCTAAGCTTGTAATCAGAAGAAATTAAGTTCTCCAGAATAGAGATGCACTTCCGCCATCTAGTGGCAGGGTTCGCAGTTGATTTACATGGACTATACTTTGTTGTTTTAAATTTGGCGCTTTGGAACAACATCATGTATTTTGTGTTAATTACTTGAAGTACGATCCAATTGCATATTAATTAAAGTGTTCTCGAAACAGTTTGGAAACATCCATGGCCATTGGTTTGAATCCCAGCCTGACCAGACTTAAAATATTGCCATATTTGTATCTGTTTTAGCTGTCGGACAAACTAAATCGTGTAACTGGACAATAAGGTAAACTGAATGTAAGGTCAACTGAAATCATTAATTTCTATGCTCGTATCAATGTCTGTAGTGCAAGAAAGTCTTGAGTTCAAATCCTGCAAATTGGAGCGGTGGACTGGGTGGTGTTCTTGTTGAGTGTATGTGATGGGATTGAAAATGGAGGATAACGTTTAGCTGCGTTTAACACATTTGAATAACATGCAATAGACATGCAAGCCGATTTCTTTTCTGTGTATTACAATAAGCTCTAAAAATGGTCCTCAAGAAACTCACAGTAAGTTCTAAGAATGTAGATGTACAAAACTGAAAGACCTCTATTTCAAATAACACTAAACTGTGTTTTGGGTTACTGAGCATTTTTTAATAAAGAACAACCCGGTTGAAAATTGTCCTGGTAGAATGCCTAATTATGTAAGATATATAGTGCCTATAGAAAATGACCATAACAAAATCCTGTCAAAATGCTGTTTGTCACATTACACCCTGGAGATTAAAATGAATTAAATAAAACTTCTAGCGTTCTGTATATACATGTTATTATCCTCAACATCAAAGTGAAAATAACATTCAAAGACATTCTGAATAATTAGTGAATTATAATTAGAAAAACACCGGGTTTGATGCGTAATCAAACCCCCTTAAAGTAACCGTTATAAACTTGCTTAGGTACAACCAGCCGACTACCCGGAGATTGCTACCCGGGGATGGCAGTCAATCGACGCTCACCATGAAATTTGACTGAACTATAACAATTCTGCAAAGAAGAATGGGCAAATATTCTCCAAACCAGGTACGCAAAGCTCATATAGACATATCCTAACAGGCAAGTGCCTGTAATTAATGCAAAAGGTAGCTCAAAGTATAAAATAATCTTTTTATATTTTATAAAACCCTTTTTACAAACAAAGTTGTCCAGCTTGAACCTGACAGAGCATGCATCAACATGCTACTCAGTAGATACGCACACAAACACAATGCACACATTGGCTAGGAAAAACTCCCCGATTGGTCAAATTTTGGAAGAAACCTAGAGAGGAATCAGGCTCTGAGGGGGGACCAGTCCTTTTCTGGCTGAGCTGGTGTAACCCTCTTACGTTTTTTTACATATATCAGACAACTAATTTGATTAGGTGTGTATCGAATTGGGCTATTATCAGAAATCTAGATACGACTATGGAGCCTAGAATAATAAAATGTCAGCAGAAACAGACACTACAACCAGGTAAAGTTCAAGAAATGTATTACACAAAACAATTACAATCAATTACAATCCCTACCTATCTAAACCATCTTTCGGAGTGCACATTTGCACTGAACCCAAAATAAACAAAAGTGTCCATGAAAGGTTTGGTGGTTGTGTGTGTGTTCTTCAATGTATGTATATTCAGTTGACTACCCAGTAGATTTATGTGTGTTCTTAGCTGTATGAATGGGTGAAGTTCAGGATGTTGTTTCCCAAGACGCCACGGCTGGCCACACCAGGCTCTTGGTCCATTTGCTCACTTGGGTTACCTCGCCACTGACCGCCAGGGTCAGATTCTGATGTTCTGTCCTTCTCAAAAAAACAATCTATCATACAGTACAGAATACATTAATCATTAGTCTCATTTCAGTTCAAATCTCCATTCAAATATCAAATCAGTATAACCAATTGTACAGGATATAAATACTCCTAATCATTATGAAATGAATAGGTACACATCACACCACATTAGATAGGTAAATTCTAATAAACAATAATCAATCAATCATTTACTTCCACCAGCATAAAATGGAACCATGAACACAGATATTTATAACTTCCTTCAATCTATTTATACATCTTAATAACGTTTTTAAACACATTCTAATATATTAAATATTTTAACAGTTAAGATAAACTTCTGTTTCCTATATACATATCAACATGTATATTGGCAATTAAATGAACTAAATCTCCCTTATCTTACAGATAACAAACAAGAAAATAAATAATATCTTAATCAGATGACTTCTAAATGAACAAGCATCTTAAACAATCTAAATCTGTATCTATATTGTATCAAACAGTAACATAAATAGAAACAGGATCAGAACTCCGATTGGTTTTATAAAAACAGTATTTTTCACCATGCTGAAGCTAACACAGTCAGCATAACTCACATTAATATTAACAAATCTTACCGGAGGTATCTTTTAGGAGCTTGCAACGTTATGCGCTTTTTCTCCTTTCACAGCTTTCACTAAATATATATGTATATGGGACTAGATATTTATTTAAGTTGTTATCCCTATGGAGGATATTTCTACTCTAGTTCGAGGCGTTCGGCAATGTGCTTGTCACGGGAAGAAAGTTATCACTTCTAGTAACACCCGGTAGGGAGCCAAGATGGCGGCAATGTAGGTGGGCGTGTTTTTCGCTCTGTCCGGTAAATTCCGAGGTTCGGTGATTGAACAACTAATGTAACTTATATAATGTTGATATAGGGCAATACATAAAAAACGTCTTGTATATGAGTAAATAACACGAACTTGGATGGGGAAGAGAAAAGACAAAAAAGTTTCAACAACACTTACGACGATGGCGGCTAGCAGCAACACACATGGAATGTCATGCGAGGAGGGCGCTAGCAACGATGGCGGACCTAATGGTCTGGATTTAATGGACAGTGTCAACTTTATCGATGCTACCCTGGGTTCCGGATCTGGCTGCCTCGCGACTCAACTCCCAGATACTCCGGTGAAACCGCCCGCGAAGAGAGTAAAGTCCGATAGCAGAGAAAACGGGGAAATTCTAGAAGCAATCCGGGAGCTAGCCCGAAAACATGACGAGTCTTTTCAAAAAATCTCTAGCATTGAAAAAACAACGGTGTCGACATCCAAAGAAATGGAGAAACTCACATCCACAGTGCAAAAACTTACGATGGAGGTAATGCAGCAGAAGAAAACTACTGAAGGAATGAAAGATGAGATTCATGCACTACAGGCTGAAAACAAGATCCTGAAGGCGAATATCGCGGACTGTCAACGTTATAGCCGGAATTGGTCGCTGAAACTGCACGGTGTGAAGGAAGAAGATGGAGAGGACGTCAGGTGCAGGGTCATTAATATTTTAGAGAAGGTGGCGCCTAGAATCCGTGACAAGCTCAAGGAAGGGGTTGACATAGTCCATCGCATTGGGCCACAAGACGGCTCGAAGAGATCTATAATTATCCTGTTTGCACTGCGACTTCTCCGTGATGCTGTATGGAGGGAGAAAGGTTCGAAGTTTCTCCTCGACAACAACCTGAGGATCACAGAGGCACTGTCCCCGGAGGATAAAGCAGCAAGAGAGAAACTTTGGCCACTGGTGAAGAAAGCAAGGGATGAGGGGAAAAAGGCCTCCTTTCGCGGCCCATTTGTCTTCATTAATGGGAAAAAAATGTACTCTGCAGAGGTGACAGGTACCTAGAGTCATAACTTAGAAAGATAGTTATCTCATCCAAGCACACTAGAGAAGTGTGTTTCTTTTGCTGCTATTGCTGCCTGCACTTGACATGTTGTTGAGAATATTTTTGGGGAAATACCTATGATCCCCAGTTGACACATGTTATTCCCAGTGTGTTGCCCTTTGTGAAGTTTAATTTTGTATTCTGTATGTGTGGAAGTTAGGCTGTTGAGGCCTTCCAAGTCAGTTCTTGATTAGTGAGTTCCAACGGTTGTTCATCACCACCTCTTTTCCTGGTGGATTCTTTTAGCACATTCCAAGGTTGCTGGTGATTACTTGGTTGACAAGTAAACCTGTTCAGGTAAAGTTTTTTATTTCTTTATTGTACGTTGTTTATGGATTGTATGTTTAGTTCTCTTAATGTCATATCTTTGAATGTCAGGGGTGTAAGGGATATTACTAAGAGGAAGGCAATCTTCTTGTATTGTAAGAGATCAGAGGCTGATTTAATTTTACTTCAGGAGACACATTCTTGTGATTCTGACACAAAATTCTGGAAAACACAATGGGGCAATTTGGCTTTCTTTAGCCATGGTACTAATCATTCAGCTGGGGTGTTAATATCTCTACATAAATTTAAAGGGGATGTTATGGAATCAGTGCCCTCTGTGGATGGTAGATGGATTGTGCTAGTAATTAAGCAAGATAATGCTGTCTTTATCGTCTGTAATATTTATGGATTTAATTCCTATTCTTCTAACAGGATCCTATTTAGTGTATTGACATCCAAACTGATGGAGCTAAAAAATAAGTACCAAGGTGCATATATCATTTTTTGTGGAGACTTTAATGTATGCCCGGACGACATGAAAGATAGATTCCCTCCTAGGCTACTCCAAGCTTTACAGGGGAATAACCTTGTCTCTTCGCTATGTTCGGACCTTTCTTTAACTGATGCATGGCGTTTCTTTAACCCTAGCGTGACAGATTTCACATGGTGTAAAAGAAGTCTAACTTTGAAATCGAGGATTGATCTATTTTTAATTTCCTCCGCCATTCTCCAATTTGTGACGGAAGTTAATCACTTGTATGCCCCATTATCGGACCATAAAGAGATTATCTTAAAACTAGGTGCCACCCAGAAGTCCTGTGGAATGCGAGGGTATTGGAAATTCAACAACTCTCTCCTAAAGGATGATTTGTTTAATAATTATATTAAGAATCTAGCAGAACAAATACTTTGTGATGGCTCGAACTTTGAACATAAGAAAAAATGGGAATTCTTTAAATATAAAGTTAGATATGTTGCTATCAGAAGAAGTAAGGAACTTAAGAAGATAAAGCGGTTGCAAGAGAGTGAGTTGAAGAATAAACTCAACCTTTTACTAACTAAAGATATCATTACTATGGAAGACAAACTAAAATTAAAGGACCTCCGACTAGAGCTAGATAAAATGTTTTTAGAAATGGCAAAAGGAGCGTTTATCAGGTCTAGAGCTAGATGGCTAGAAGAGGGGGAGAGAAACACGAGTTACTTTTTTGCCCTGGAGAAGAGAAACTTTAAGAGGAAGTCTTTGACTGCCCTTACTATCAATGGAGAGTCCTCAAAAGACCCTAAGCTTATCTCTGAGTTTGTCACTGATTTTTATAGTAAACTATATGAATCTAAATTTAACCATGATGACTGTGCAAATTTCCTGGATAACATTCGCAATAATATCCCTTTAATCTCGAAAGAATTTAAATCTGTGTGACACTGATCTGTCAGCTACTGAAATTAAGGATGCATTGTTTTCAATGAAGAAAGGAAAATCCCCAGGAGTTGACGGTTTATCGGTGGAGTTTTATGTACACTTTTGGGAACTTATTAGGCATCCCTTGACCTGTATGTACAAAGAATGCATTGACCAAAAGGAGATGGCAGATACCATGAAGCAGGGCATTATATCTCTTATCCCTAAACCTGATAAGGACCCTCTATTAATAGACAATTGGCGCCCCATTACTCTTTTAACGATAGACTATAAAATCTTGGCCTTAGTATACGCTAACAGACTGAAGAAAGGGCTAGACCCTACTATAGCTGAGACTCAGTCAGGATTTATGAAAACCCGGCACATTAGTTGTAATATAAGGCTCATCTTGGACTTGCTAGATTATGCAGATGCAGTTAAATCAGAGGCTCTTATTTTGTTTTTGGATTTCTATAAAGCGTTTGATACGATAGAGCATCACTTCTTGTCACATTCCCTTAAAGAGTTTGGTTTTGGAAATAGCTTTGTCAGCATTGTCAATATGTTTTATAGAGATATTAGCAGTTCGGTTATGATCAATCTCAATACCTCTGCAAGATTCCAAATTAATAGAGGGGTCAGGCAAGGCTGCCCGTTTTCTCCATTTTTATTTCTCTTGGTCACTGAGTTATTGTCAACTCATATAATGAGGGAACAACACTTCGAAGGAATTTCCATTTTTGGTAGGGAGCTAAAGATTTCTCAGCTGGCAGATGATACTACACTATTTTTGAAAGATAAGAAACAACTGCCTAACTGTATCAATCTGATAAATCAATTTTCAAGAGCTTCAGGCCTAACTTTAAATGTGTCTAAATGCGAATTGTTAGCTCTCCATGATTGTAATGAATCTGTTATTGAAAACATTCCGATAAGGGACTCCGTTAAATATTTGGGTATACATATCACAAAAAATCTAATTGCCAGACAACATCTTAACTTCTCACACAGACTAACTAAAACTAAGACTATTTTTAATATGTGGCTTCAAAGAGACTTGTCCATGTTGGGTAGAGTTCTCCTCTCCAAGGCAGAGGGACTATCCCGCTTTGTGTACCCCTTTAACTTTATTTGTGAAAGATCTTACGGCCTCCAAAATTAATGCTGCGTTCCTGGCTTTTATTTGGAAGAATAAGTCACATAGGCTTAAGAAATCAGTACTATCCAATAGTAAATCAGAAGGAGGTCTCGAAGTCCTGGACTTTGCAGATACTGTCAATACTTTCAGGGTTAATTGGTTAAAAAGGTGTCTTAAATATCCCAATTCAGTTTGGTATTTCATTCCTAATTATATCTTTAACAAAAGTGGAGGTCTCTCTTTTCTTTTGACTTGTAATTATATGCCAAACAGAATACCTATTAAATTGTCAAAATTCCATCAGCAAGCTCTTTTAGCATGGAAACTGGCCTATGTCCACAATTTCTCTCCTCACAAAACGTTTCTTTGGAACAACTGCGACATACTGGTCAGAAACAAATCATTGTTCTTTGATAAATGGTTCCAAAGAGGTATAAATAATATTCTTGATCTTTTTGATAGTTTTGGTAACATGCTGTCTTATGAACAGTTCATGTCTGTCCATGGTTTTCCAATCCCATTCAGAGAATTCAATTCTTTAACTCGTGCAATCCCATGCGGTCTAATCCAGCTGTTAAAAAACCACTTATCTTACAATGTTGGAGCTAAATTACAACCCGTGCTGAAGCTGGATGGAATTGAACTTATGGACATGAGATGTAACAATAAACATATACGCCAAATTCTTCAAAAGAAAAATAAATCAGTTCCTAGAGGCAAGTTTTTCTGGAGGGTGCAAATTGAGGACATACACTGGAGAGAAGCTTGGCTCTTGCCATATAAATATTGTATCTCAAACAAAGTTAGAGAAGTACATTTTAAAATGTTGCATAAAATTTACCCGGCTAATCATCTTATTGCAACATTTACAAACATTGATTCTTCTTGCACGTTTTGTAAACACGACACAGAAACAATTTCTCACCTTTTTTTCAATAGTGAAATAACCTTGAAATTCTGGACAGATCTAGGGTCTCACCTCTCTGAATCTGGTGGAGCAAATGTATCTTTTAATCTTAAAGACATTGTATGTTATTATATTAATCCTGTGGATAGCTCACTTGATTATCTAGTTAATTTCTTTATCCTTTACGCAAAATTTTACATTCACAAACAAAAGTTTTCCAGCTCACTACCTAGGTTTGCTCCTTTCCTCTTAGAACTGAAGTTCTTATTCAGGTCACTCAGATTAATAAATGATAAAAAATGTAACAAACTAATAAAAGAGTATGAGAAGGTTTTCCCCGTCAATTTATAATTTCCTGTTTATTTTTTTATTTATTTTTATTTTATGTTAAATGTAATTTACATTTGTATGCTGTTTACATGATGATGTATATTGTGCCTTAATTTTCAAAAAAAAAAAAAGTAACACCCGGTAGCGTGCGCACCACCACCCCCTGGTGGATTGGAGGATTTGCACTTCCGTAACCTTGTGTGGGTTACACTGGGTTAACTAATAATAGCGTAATTAGAGTTTTTTTCATTGTAATAATTATTCTTTCATACATGAATATGAAATGCATGCATTTGATCATTTTACTTTTTTGGTAGAGCACACTAAATTGCGTCTCTGTATGAATTATGCTATAAAAACTTGCTTGTTTTCTTACAAGATACCCAATTGCCAAATAATGGTCTGGGGCCCATGTGACAATCTGTGAATGCAAAATGTAGAGGGACTGACAGCGTTTGAATTTGTGTACCCTTCAACCCATCAAGTGCCTCCTGTCTACCAGGACTCCAGCTCAACCCATTAAAATGGCCTTCCAGAACCCATTCCAGGGCTCCATCTAAACCATGGCGCTTTTCCACTACACAGAACCAGCTCGCCTCAGCTTGACTCGACTCAGCTTTTTTGGTTTTCCACTAGGTAAAAGTTGTACCTGTACCTGCTTCCAGGTACTTTTTTTCGTACCACCTCAGGCGAGGTTCTGAGCGAGCTGAGGCGATACTAAAATGTGACGTGAAAACACGGCAGACTGCTGATTGGTCAGAGAATCGTCACTATTCACTGCATCATCATTGCACGCGCCAGATGTAGTATCCTGAGTAATCCCACCATATATATATAAATAGTTTAGCCAGAGATTGCGTGAGAGTAGTACATATTATCCATTACGAATACTATGGCAAACCGAAAGAATGCGCCGTGAGAAACAGCCACATCCCGCGGTCAAACACAGCATACACTCGATTTCCTCCATTGTCTTGTGTGTGTGGGTAGCGAGTGTTGGTAGGAGGACGCGGACCTGAATGAAACACGCTTCTCTTGCCCGGTAGATTATACAGGTAGAAAATTCTAACACGGCGCATGTAGTACGTCCGGACTCCATTCATACTACCCGGATTCATACTATATAGAACGTACTTTTTTAACGGTCCCAAAGTACGTTCTTATTTAAATGTAGTACATACTCAACATAGTACGCGATTTCGGACAGACCCTGGGTGTCGCGTAGAAGATTACGTTAGAAGATTACGCTATGACGACCGGGTACTATTGCGCAGGTACTATCTGCAATGGAGAACCCAGCGAAAGCGAGCGGAGCCGAGTCGGGCCAAGTCGAGCTGGTTCTTTGTAGTGGAAAAGCGCCATAAACCACTACCTGATCAGGGCCTCCCAGCTCCACCACAACACATACCAGCATGTGTTAAGATATTGTTATGCATTTAATATTATAGGCGCTGTATGCTTAAGACCAATAAATAGCCCCTAGATACAATCTTTCAGATTTAATGTCCCAGACATTGCATTAAAAATAATCGTTTATTAATGCATAAGAAAACATGAACAGAGACGGAAATAAAAAAATAGTAATGCCTGTTGACAAATGTCTAGTGGAAGGGCTTTTTAAGCAAGGGTTCAGTCCTGACAGACTTTCTCAGTGTCCTGCCAATGGTGCTTGTTCGTGGAGAGGTCACAGACTCCCTAATATTAGCCATGAAACCTCGCTTGGGCTTAGCCCGGATAGGGGATTTCTGGGATAGTTTGCTAAACTCCTCCTTTAACAAGGCCAGTTCTTTGTCTTTCTCTGTACAGTCTGTGACCATTCTCTCTATAGCCTGTGTCTGAAAAAACAAGTGAAACAATGCAGGGAGTGAAATATTAGCAATAGTATTTAGAAGTGGACACTTTGTAAATGCCCTCATTAATCATTACCTGGTCAGCAAGTTTCTTCTTTAAAGTTTCTTCTTGTGCAGTTTTCTCATGATAGCTTTCTCCAGCCTCACGAAGTGTGTCATTCAGAATGGCAACCTTTTTTTCCAATAACACAATCAGCTGGAGAAGAAACACCA
This sequence comes from Dallia pectoralis, assembly GCA_029465975.1. Lineage (NCBI taxonomy): Eukaryota > Metazoa > Chordata > Actinopteri > Esociformes > Umbridae > Dallia > Dallia pectoralis. Next base: position 4,629,784 of record CM055733.1, read on the forward strand.
CTGGTTTGAGTTTCAACTCTTGAAATGGATGAGATTAAAAACCCTGAATAAACCACTGACATGATACTTTGTCTTACCTTTTCTTTCTGTTCACAAAGTTTCTTCAATGCACTTTTTTCCTCTAAAAGAACTATGCATCTCTCTGCATCTGTAGGAACATTAGCTGCATATACTTAAAAATACTTAAGTAATTAATAGCTGGTCATTTGTTTTAAGGTGCTTACTATGCAAACAGTGCAGTGTGACTTGATGTTTCATTTTGTGCTCTAGTACCAGCAGTTTTATTTCTGGACCGTAAGACTGGTTTCCCACAATTAGGTACAATGTCTCTTTAGATGGAGTTGGAGAAGATTTACGTACAGTCAAAGCATTACTTGCAGAGCACGAACACACTGACCTGTTACCCCATTGTGCACAGTCAAAGCATTACTTGTGGAGCACAAACACTGACCTGTTACCCCATTGTGCACAGTCAAAGCATTACTTGTGGAGCACAAACACTGACCTGTTACCCCATTGTGCACAGGCAGGGGCAAGATGTGCTCCGTCTGACTACAGTTATCTTTGGTTAGAACTGTGAATGAACCCACTGTAGAGGTCGACCGCTGTTGGTTAATCTCAGAAAGCTTCTGTTCCAGTGCCTAAATGAGGTCATGAGTAAATTGGTCAGAGTTACCGCGATATCAAATAATGTTACTGTTACAAACACTTTAGACTGCACAAACTGGTTCTTGCAGAACTGTTATCCGGTAAGTCAGGGGTATTCAACTTACCTTCAAAGCAATTTCAATTAAAGTATCTTGTTGCAAGATCCTACTCATGGGCTTTGAGTATGACTTGAATACCCTTGCTGTAGGTTGGCCAAACTCTGTTGTGGCTTCATAATTATATATACACATTTTTTATCAGGTGCATTGGATAGCAAATTGCTGTCCAAAAACAAGACTGGGCAGCCCTGGTCTATAGGGACACAATTAGGGTTGGGTACCAAACTCAGTACTTTTTCACTTCATTCAATCAGACCCCTGATCCAGCCCTACTGAAGGAGGTGAGCAGAATTGTGTTGAATGACATGTCAGTTCATGCAATTCTAAGGGAATCTGGGGAAATTCTTCAAATTGCTTAATTGTTTTCAATGATAAGAATAAATAATTTTCCTCTATTAGTCTGTATAGGATGCAGGACATTTGGAAGCATTGAGTGCGGCTGTCACTTACAGAGGCTGCGTCAATGTTACAATAATACCTTTAATTAATATGTCCATTCTACTGTTTGCATCAGGCCGAACACCCAAAATGACTAAATTACCAGAAACCGTTGGGTATCGGCACCAGTCCTAATGCAAACGGTAACCAACCCTAGATAACCGGAGCAGGTCTAGTTAGAGGAGCTAGAGTGATTGTGTAGTACCTCTACTTTCTCCTGCTCTGCGATGAACTCGTCAAGTGGTACATAATCATCTTCCACTCGTTCCAGAGCCCGCTGGTAGGCATGGTCCTTCAGGGCGTCTTTGTAAAGATCAAATGTGTTCTCCAGCTTTTCTTGGTAGCTGTCCTTCAGCTTAGCAACCTGACGACTAGTCACATTCGTTTTTTAATAACATAACATTTTGGTAGACATATTGGCGAACAAATTTATACTGTGGACATAAGTGTAGCTGAGAAACGCTAATATATAAATAATTTAGACCTGCATATCATACTGTGGTGACATACAGTATACACATCACACTGCAAACATTGTTTTTATTGTAACAAGTAATGCTAACAGCGGACAAGTGTGCCCCTAAAAAGGAATGAATAAATGTGCCCCTAAAAAGGAATGAATAAATGTGCCCCTAATGTAAGGCTCAGGAACTCACTTCCTTTGTTCCTCACTCTCCATAAGTTGCTGCAGCATGGCATCTCCCATCTCCTTACGGATCTCAATCTCCTGGACCAAGTTCTTCCGCCGCTCTGCCAGGAGCTTGGTTCTGAGATTGTCAATCACATTAAGGAGATCCTATCCATGGGGAACAGATCATAGCCCTGTCAAACTGAGATATCAGTTCTGCTAGATCTTAACAGTTCATTGTTCAGAATTTTCTGGACCTACGAAAATACTGAAAAAAATATTTTTTAGACAGAAATACCTCCTGGGGTAAAATAGACATGTCATTATCATCCTCATCATCCAGCAGCTCTTCTTCAGACAAATAGTTCTGTAGGGCCTGGTCATCAATGACCCCATTCCTCAATAAAGGCTTCCCATCACGCCCCACCAACTGCGGGGCGAATGACTCTTGTAGTTTGGTCGGGATCACCTGGACCACCTTGAACAACAAGATTAGAACTTAAGTATCAGGTCAGAAGTACTGGTTTCATTATTCATACACAAAATCCTTCAATTTCAACACAATAAGGTCAATTAAAATAAAAGCTATAGAAAGACCTCTCCAAGTAAAAGCTCAATGAACTACAGCAGCAGTTCAGTTTCAAATCAGCAAGTGTTTGACCTAAAATGTGTGGTTGAAGAGCTTAAAGCAATATAGCACTTATTTTACAGATATTTTCACATCAATTTAGACCACACAATCATTCAGTACACCACTTAGTTTGTGATCATCCTGTGAAGAAGCATTCAGAGAAGTGTAGAATTTTAGCAAACAGGATAACCTTGGAAAATAAGACAGTGGGTTTTGGGTTAAAACAATATAACCTGAAACATATGACACATTTGTTGTGTTCCTCAAACCACTCCTGAAACATATCTGCTTTATGGCGCATTATCCTGTAGAAAGAAGCCAATGCCATCAGATAATACTGTTTCAATTAAAGGGTGTACATGGTCTGCATCAATGCTTAGGTACGTGTCAAATTAACATTCACATGAATGGCAGGACCCAAGGTTTCCCAGCAGAATACTGCCTCTGCTGGCTTGCCTTCTGCCAATAGTGCATCCTGGTGCCATGTGGTCTCCAGGAAAGTGCACAGACAGACATCTGCCACTCATTGGGCCGTGGTCCAGTTCTGATTCACACATGGCCATTAGGGGCTCGTTCGGCAGAGGACAGCATGGGCACCCAGACCGGTCTATGCAGAACCACACGCAACAAACTGCGATGTACTGTGTGTTCCGACACAATATCTATCAAATTCACTCAGATCCTCAAGCTTGCCCATTTTCCCTGCTTCTAACATCACTTTTGAGGACTAAATGTTATACATCCCACCCACTGACAGGTGCCAAGATAACAAGATTATCAGTGTTATTCACTTCACCCGTCAGTGGTCATGATTTTATGGCTGATCAGTGTATGCTTAGATTAATTGAAACGTTGACAGGATTTAAAATGTTGCCAGGATTGGATAGAGGGACCTACCTGCTTGGCAACAGCAGAGAACTTCATGACATGGAGTGTTTCATCGTACGTGGATGCACACTGGTTGATATTGACAATCATGGATGCACGGCCCTTCCCACAGAAAATTGACTGGAAGAGACGGGTCAGTTTGCTCTCCCTGAAGGGAATGTAACAGTTTTTCATCCTGATTGAAGGAGGAAAACTTGGTCAAACATGATTAATTCATGGTTAGGAAGCATTTTCCTTAACTAGACTACATTTTCCTGTTAAGTTTTACATGCAGAATTTAGTCAAATACTATTTTCTTATATTGAGAATTGTTGACAATGAATCTTAGACTGAACCTGTCACTCTGGTTGTTGCGTAGGGCAGCAATGCACTTTCCCAGGATGAGCAAAGAGTTGTTTATGTTCCCGGCTTCCTTCAGCCGTTCCCCAAATGTTTTCGTTTTACCGCATCTTTCCGAGCCAGCCAGGTCACAGAGCGATAGCCTGGAATGATTTTTTTATTATTATAAGAAGAGATCTGGAGCATCAAACACCTCAACATAACCGAAACACAGGGCTGGAGAATCCCAAGGGGTGTACTGTTTTTTGCCTTTGCGCTACACAGCTAGTTCAAATCACATCTTAGTTTACAATTCTGTTTTAATCAGATGAGTTGTGCTAAAGCAAAAATAAATGTGCACCCATTGGAGTATGCAGGTTAGAGTTAAAAAAAACTGTTGTCATCATGCAGCTCATTAAGATATGTACAAAACATGGACTCTTAAATGCTTGTCTGTTGCTGAATCATGACAGGCCTTGCCTCCTATTGGGCAGGCTCTGTGGGGTCATAAGAACAAATACAGAAAGTTATACTTCACAGCATAATTACCATCCTCCCAATCAGTGCAAACGGCAAAACATCCTATTGTTTTGCACAAATATGTTAGCTTACTTCAGTTCACTTATGATAGAAAATCGTTAATTATTTGCTTAGTGGCTGGATAGCACAACCAAGTACTGTGCAAGGCTTCTACAACTAATAAAGATGTATAAACTACTGCAAGGTGACACAACAACAAGTGTAGGGTTAACTAAAGAAAACGAATGTTACACTGCCAAAAAAAAAAATGTATCCTGCCTGCAGCAAACGTTAATAATTAACATGGCAGCCAGCGAGACGTAATCATTACGTTGATCGACTACCACAAGTTCTCATGCAAACAAACACAAATATCATGTTAAAAAAACATTCCGCGAAAAGCAGGCGGAATTAACCTCACGCAGGTCACAGCTAACGTAAAGAGCAAGCTAACGGTAGATGGTCAATGCAATGTAAACATGTTTGTTAACCTATCACGGTATTTTCAGTTGCTTGATTGAATTTTATGGGGTTGAGCCAGAATCCTTTGATAACACTTATTTTGCAGAGGGGAATAACATTCGGCTCAGACATTTCCTAAAAATAGGATTGTTCATGAGTGTCGCATCTGAAGTCAGAGTCCAGTGTGAAGTGACTTTTTTGCAACTTAAGTGCAACTCGAGTCCAAAAAAATAAAGTCCCAATCTCTGGTTAGTAGGCCTATAGCACTAAGGGCAATACCATGCATGTATTTTTACAGGCATACTAAATAAATAAAGTGGTAAATACTCACTCTGAAATTCGCTGAACGTCAGTTCCATCAATTCTTAGTAATTTCATTGTAAATATACTGTGGCTGTAACAGGGAGAAAATCCATATGATTTTATGCATTTCAGGAATCTAGAACACTTGCAAAAAAATAAATAAACGGTGACCTTGCCTTCGACTTGATGACTGGTTCATCTTGGTGGAAGCAGCACTACGATTTTTATTTCCAACTCTGAGAATTTTGCATGCCTCCTCCGAGTTGTGAACATTGATCCACTTCAGATCTGAAAGAAGAACCATCTTATGAACAAACTAAATACTATGGTTTTAATTAGGGAAAAATTACACTGTTTAAACACACACACCTCTGACATACGAGTTGCCCATACTGTCCTCACAAACACGGAGGGCGGTGCGTCGCTTGGTCTTGGAGCTGAGCGGTGCCTGAAGCAGGTCATACACACTTTCATTGTAGATCTCGTAGAATGCCACCCACAGGGCAAACTGACTCCGGTCACGCTCACCAGATGATGCATTTACAAACTCAACTAAAAGAGTCATTGGAAAATGTATTTACATTTGTTCAAGACAGAAATCGCAAAACATTGTCTCAGCCGCTACAAGCGGGCTTAGAGGTAACATACCTGTGTTATCGTAAGAGACAGAAAAGGAGAGGCTCCCAGTTGAAGTTCTGAACACGTCAGAAGATACGCCACTGACTTGAGGGGGTTCATTCTCCTAGGAAATGACATGGGGATTAGAAAAGGTTAGGGTGAAACAGCAACATGGACAGAGTCAGATGTCAACGTATTGCATGAGCAATAAACGATAGACTCCACATGCATCCACCTCTTTGAGTAGAGCAAATACAGTTGCTTTGGTGCATCTCTCCTGTTTGACCTGATCAGGGCCAAGGTACTGCGCATCACACCCGAGGTATGGCTTCAGATCCATGTTCTCATACTGTCTCCCATTGATGTGTCTGAAAATTACATCTAATGCCCGGGGAAGAATCCCAGGGTCTTTGTGCGATCCTGCAACATATAAAGCTAGCCCATTGACTGACTCAAGAGGTCCAACAGGCAATCATAGAAGAACGATGTATGGAAAGCTGCGTGTTATTAAACTTGGGTGACAGTCTCACATTTACTGTATTTATTTATTTATTTATTATATGAGCAGCAGTGGTAACTATAAGCAGTTTTTAATAGACTTGCCTTGTATGGTGTGAGTCTTGCCTGCATTTGTCACACCATAACTAAACACCAGAGCATTTTTCCCCTCCAGATAATCACAAACTTGGCTTTTGATGGTGCCTTCAAACAGATCTGTCTGCTTTGTTTCAGGACCAAATATCTGAGCACAATGAAAGTATAAGACCTTTAAATAAGTATTCCATTGACGCCCCCATTTCAGTCATTCAGCAATGATTGCCTTTGATTCATAAAAATTGTTACAAAAAGTTAATCCCTTGCAAACCTGAGAGAAGGAAAATTTGTGTATAGCCTGGCCAATGCCCTTCTCGCTACTCTTCATGGTGGCAGAACCCTTAGGTGCATTCAACATTACGCTCTGGGAGTTCTCAATCACAACACAACCCTTTAGAAAGACAGAAAGGACACGTTGACCATGCCAGACATTCTAGCAGTGTCCTGTAAAAATGTGGATGAAATATACATTTCTTAAATAGAAATCAAATGTTGGTCTCTTAAAACCTGTCATTGTAAAGTCAAATAGTAGACTGATTCTCTACAACGTTCACTTACCTGGTCTTCATTGAAGGACAGCTCATCCTTGGAAAAGGGCCTTACCCTTAAATAGACCCTCAACTGCTGTGGTTGCTGCTCTACAGTGTCCAACACCTCACTCTGGCAAGGAGACAAACATTTAAAAAAATGGCACGTACCATTGTAGATTTAATCCCCATTTAAAGCATGCCCAGTTGTGCGAGCACTGGTAGAACTAGGGGTGTTCAGTAACAAGGGTGATAACCAATTGATATAGGGAGGGTATAGGGTTCAATGAGATGACAAATACCTGTGTGGAAGTAATAGAGGAGAGTTCTGAGAACACATCTCGATGGGGATTACATGAATGGAGATCATTGCATGTGGACTCCATTGCATCTGCATGCACAAATACTGTGCCATCTTGGGTCAAATCAATGATTGTAGTCATCTCTAAGCAATAAATGCAACCATTAGGGACTCTGCATTCCAGTGTCAGTCATTTGTTTTTAGGATCATACATTTACTTACAAGCTGACAAATCCAAACTGCTAGATTGAAATGGATTTAGGGTTTAAGACTTCTATAACTGCTTACATTAACAATTATCACACACACACAAACCGTAACACCAGAAGAAAGTCAATGAAAAAGACAGAACAACCCTAGGTTTAAATTACAACTTAATTAAGAACAGGTGGAGTCATTTGGTATGCCAATCAAATAGCAGAAGGCTTGCAAAACCTCCAATTGGCCACTACACACTCGACCCAAGTTAATTTAGTATGAAAATAAACAAAAACTCTCTGGCCCAATCCAGACTACTTATTGTCCCTGCCTCATTGAGGGGTTGCCACCGAAAACAAATGAAAGGAAACTCTGATTACTGACACAACCCAAAACAAACAAGACTGCAAAAGCAACACAAAACAATAGGGGTGGATTTATGTCTTGGTTCTACAATTAAGGTGTGTAAACTTTAACATTTCCTGAATTCCAAGGCAATTTGTACTTTACAACTTCTGCTTATCCATCGAAATGACGCTGGTTCTTCTAGAATCTTCTGTAGAGCCAAGTGTTTCTGCTTTCATGATGTCTGCTTTGTGTACCTAGGATGTCATGGAGCCAGACATGACTAAAATATATATGTATATCTAAACGTAAATTAAAACAAAAAAAGTATTTGTTTGAAAAAAATACGCAGTTTCCATCCAATCCCATTTTTTTGAGTTGCTCTTTTCGATAACAAGTATTTTTACGACCAAACATTAGACCCCTTTCTGGTTTGTGGGCGTGGTTATCAATGCCCTCAGCCCCGCCCACTGCTGTTAGCGGTGAACGTAAACATGGCAGACTCGCGACCTGCGGCTGGTCTTTGTCAAATGGTAATGATCACATTGCGTTAGCCGCGCCCGTGCTGTGGTGATTATGTTAATATGACGATACGTAGCTACCATTTCTGTATGACATGTTAAGTATGTACATTTTTATGTAACAGCTATAGCTGTATTACCGTAGTACACTACTACTTAACGTGTACACTAACGTGTACAGCCTAACTACTGTCCTGTAACTATGTAGGTAGACATTGGCTAGCTACGGTAACTATGTAGGTAGAAATTGGCTAGCTGTAACTATGTAGGTAGACATTGGCTAGCTACGGTAACTATGTAGGTAGAAATTGGCTAGCTACGGTAACTATGTAGGTAGATATTGGCTAGCTACAGTAACTATGTAGGTAGATATTGGCTAGCTACGGTAACTATGTAGGTAGATATTGGCTAGCTACGCCGGTAACGCAGATATTTTGTTAACGTCGTTAGACAGTACATGGATAGTACATTCCAGACTGCATAGTCAACCAGCATTATGCAATTTTTAGCCTGAAGCCATTTCACCCTATAGCCCAAGACTGGTTGCCCACTGAAGCTAAGCAGGGCTGAGCCTGGTCAGTACCTGGATGGGAGACCTTGTTGCTGCTGGAATAGGTGTTAGTGAGGCCAGAAAGGGCTGCATTTTGGTCTGTGTGGGACCTAACGCCCCAGTATAGTGACGGGGACACTACACTGTCAAAATGCACCGTCCTTCGGATGAGACGTTAAACCGAGGCCTCGATTCTCTGTGGTCATTAAAAAACCCAGGATGTCCTTCGATAAAGAGTAGGTGTGTAACTCCGGCATCCTGGCCAAATTTGCCCCATGTCCTCTGTCCATCATGGCCACCTAATCATCTCCATATATATATATAGATATATATATACTAATTGGCTTCATCATCACCGTCTCCTCTCCATCAGTAAGCTGGTGTGTCGTCTGTGTTCTGATGCAATATGGCTGCCGTCGCGTCATCCAGGTGGATGCTGCACATTGGTGGTGGTTGAGAAGATTCCCCCTTCCATTTAAAGCGCTTTGAGTACCCAGAAAAGCGCTATATAAATGTAATGAATTATTATTGAATTATTTTTAAAAAGTAAGCGATTAGTAACACTGTATGATGGGATATTAAGTGATTATTCGAGGGAGACGTAACCATAACAAAGACAACAGATTCACGTTTCATGCCTTATTTAGGACCATTTTTACCACTCATGCAATTAGTTTTTAACAAATATCTGCACTTAAGACAGCAACTCTTCTTAAACCTTCTCTATATAATACGTAGGACAGGGGTCCCCAACTGGCGGACCGCGGTCCTGGTCCGGACCCCAATACCTTTTTATCCGGACCTCTAAACATTTTTGTTAAAACGTTTTGGAATATTTTTTTTTTACCGAAAGTTATTTTTGAACAGGCGTGCTTGAGGGCAGCTTGGCAAAAGCCGGGGTCGGGAGAGATCACAAACATCACAAACATTTAGCATGTATACACATTACTATAATATTCGTGAATTATTATGGCTTTGTCAAAAATCAGAAAAGTAGACTCTGAAAACCGCATTTTTCGAGATGAGTGGACTGAAGCATACGCGTTCATTTTGCCGTCATCGAGCTCTACGAGGCCCGTGTGTCTTATTTGTTCGGAGTCTGTTGCTATTATTAAAAGCGGAAACATCAAGCGGCATTTCGAGACAAGACACAAACATTTTAATGAAAATTACCCGCCAGGATCACCCGCAAGGACGAGGAAAATTGGTGAACTGAAAGGACAGTATGAGCATGCAACACGGGTGATAACACAGTCCCTTACAGCACAGCAACGAGCCTACGAGTGCTCACTTCGTGTACAGTGGATTTTGGGCAAACATAAAAAGCCTTTTACTGACTCCGGAATGGTGAAAGAATGTATGGAGGCGTTGGCAGACACGCTGTTTGAGGGTAAAGAAGGACAGCAGCTAAAACAAAAGGTGCGTCAGATTCCTTTATCATCCACAACAACAACAAGAAGAGCTGAGCTACTGTCGGAAGATGTGCAGTCCCAGCTTGACAGCGCCATCCAAAGTGCCCTGTGCATTGCGTTAGCTGCTGATGAATCAACTGACGTGAGTGACAACGCTCAGCTCTTGGTATATGTCCGATTCTATAATGAGGAGACTAAAACATTTGTAGAGGACATTTTAGGCGTCACAGCTTTAAAAACGCATACCAGGGGAGAGGACATATATTTCGCCATAAAGGAAATGCTGACACTTTATTTTTTGTTGCACTACTAGAAGTATTGATTAACAATTTGCCAATGCAAATTTCTCACACTGTGCTAAGTTTACAAACTTGCTTGTTTACAAAAATGTGTACTTTATTTTTTGTTGCACTAATAAAAGTATTGTTTAACAATTTTTTATATAATGCATTATGAGGGGCATTATTTGTTCCCTTTTTACACTTTTGAAATGTTTGCCAGTTTATGTGCAATCGGAGCTGTTAATAAATGATTTAATAAAAGAAAAAACTGAATTATTGCCGGGTGTTTTTGCATGTCCGGACCCTCGTTTACTGAGCTGATCGGGTTAGTGGACCTCTTGCCAATTTAGTTGGGGACCCCTGACGTAGGACATGGAAGACTGGACCGCTGTCAGATAAACCCAGAAGTGAGTCAGCATGCCACCTGTTGAATGCCCCTGAGGGAGGAAGATATGACCAGCCTTAGGACACCACCTTTTCAAGCCTGTTTTATGCTTCTGCGTCGAATCGACGGCGCACCCTCGCAGACCCCTCTGCGTCGACGCGAACCCCTCTCCGACCCCTCCGCCGTAGCTCGACGTGGACCTCCAAAAAATTGTAACTACGCGTCGAGGCGACGCAGACCAGAAGGGCTGTGATTGGTCAGATTATACATCATTTCCGGAGTGTAGCTTTTTCCGGCTTCCCCCTCCCGTAACAAATTCGCCAATCCTTCCCCTGTTTTTGTGCACTGGTCGTACAGACCACCTTCGCTGACGTCTTCTTTTTCTTCTGTGATTAAACATTTGCAATAAAATAGTTTGTTGTTCAACGTCGATTAGCTCCAGCTGCAACAACATTCTCTTTCGCTCGCCATTGTCAGAAATGAAAAAGCGTAAAGGGCACACGAGCACCATGCAGAAGTTATGAACACCATCACCAAACTAGTTAACTTTCTCAGGGCTTCATCAGCTCACCAGCATCGTCTGCTCAGGGAGTTCTTATCAGAAGTAGATGCTCCTGCCAATGACCTGCTCTTGCACTCCAATGTCAGATGGTTGAGTAAAGGAAAAGTGCTTGCTCGCTTTTGGAAGATAAGAAATGAAATTAAAGATTTCCTTGCACAACAAAAGTGTCACAAGTAGGGATGGGAATTGATAAGAATTTAACGATTCCGATTCCATTATCGATATTGCTTATCGATCCGATTCCTTATCGATTCTCTTATCGATTCTCATTGGGTGAGGAAATAATTACAAATTTGTTTGTTTGTATTAACTTGCTTTAATATCTGATAAGAACACCGCACATACTCAGAGTATACACAAATTATGTGTAGCAACCTCAGAACAAACCTAAAAGTAGGTGAGCTACAAAGTAAAGTCCAGGGACCTATAGATATTTTCACATTCATTGGTCCAGCCAAAAAAATAAATAAAACTGACACTTAAGTGCCATAAAAACAAAAAAACACAGACGGTAAACAGTCAAGGAAGAGCTTGTTCCTTTGGGAATATTCAACCTGAAACTAAATTCAACTAAACTGACATACAATATAGAAAGAAGTCTTCTGTAAAGACCACAACTATCAACTTGGGCAAATTATTGACAATAGAGATTATTATCCGTATAGTAAAAGTTTACACAATGAAATGGCGCTCACATTAACTAAATAGACAAGTTACCTTTGGCATTTATAGCAGATGCCGTCTCATTAGCTCCGCTGCTGCTTGACTCACTTGTTGTTGTTGTGTCGCTGAGTAGTAGAGAATCAAACACGCGACAGTCCTGCAAACGGATTGCGTGCTGTGTGGCCAAATGCTTCTGCATATTGGAGGTAGTTCCCCCCATTGCCGAAATTAAACTTTTACAACTGTTGCAAATGACTGCATTGGCGTCTTTTCGAGTGAAATATAACCACACTTTAGATCGCTTCTGCGTAACCAAAATGCGCAGCGCGTGTGTGACGGTCATGATGACACATTTGCAACGAGCCGAACCGTTAAGCGGAATCGTTAAGCAGGTACACTAACGGTTCCAAGGAATCGATTCACTGGGAACCGGTTCTAAAGAAGAACCGGTTCTCAATTCCCATCCCTAGTCACAAGGCAGAGGTGTTTTTGCACTTTTTAGAAGAGGAAAGTAACATGGACACACTGGCCTTTCTGGTCGACATCACAGGGCATTTAAATGACCTCAATCTGAAGCTTCAAGGGAAAGACAATTCTGTGTGTGACTTGGTGGCTGCAGTTCAGTCTTTTCAGAGGAAACTGGACATTCTGAAAATGGATCTTGAGCAGGACTGTACACATTTTCCTTCAATGAAGGAGATACAGGTGAGCAATGTCACTGCTCATTCTGACTTTATCCAAAAGTTGATTGAAAACTTTAAGGCTCGCTTTGATGGCTTTACATTGGGAGATCAGCTGATGCTCTTTGTTAGGAGTCCATTTTTTGTTAAGAATGTTATTTCTTTCTCAAAGGAGGCAGTACATATGTACAAATGGGCTAATGCACAGGCCCTTCAAATGGAGCTATTAGATTTACAGGCTGATGTAGTGATGAGAGAGCAATGTGAATCCTCTGACCCTGTCACATTTTGGCTGCAGACTGTGCCAAAGGCAAAGTTTCCTGTACTTAACAAAGTGGCAGTGTACACATTAACAATGTTTGGCTCTACCTATAGCTGTGAGTCAGCCTTCTCTACGCTAAACATCATTAAGAATAAGTACCGCTCACAACTGACCAATGACCATGTGCATGCATGTCTGAGAATTGCTTTGACTTCATTCCTACCCAGATTTAAGAGATTGGCTGCCAGTGCCAATGCAAATTTCTCACACTGAGCTAAGTTTACAAACTTGCTTGTTTACAAAAATGTGTACTTTATTTTTTGTTGCACTACTAGAAGTATTGATTAACAATTTGCCAATGCAAATTTCTCACACTGAGCTAAGTTTACAAACTTGCTTGTTTACAAAAATGTGTACTTTATTTTTGTTGCACTACTAGAAGTATTGATTAACAATTTGCCAATGCAAATTTCTCACACTGAGCTAAGTTTACAAACTTGCTTGTTTACAAAAATGTGTACTTTATTTTTTGTTGCACTAATAGAAGTATTGTTTAACAATTTTTTATATAATGCATTATGAGGGGCATTATTTGTTCCCTTTTTACACTTTTGAAATGTTTGCCAGTTTATGTGCAATCGGAGCTGTTAATAAATGATTTAATAAAAGAAAAAACTGAATTATTGCCGGGTGTTTTTGCATGTCCGGACCCTCGTTTACTGAGCTGATCGGGTTAGTGGACCTCTTGCCAATTTAGTTGGGGACCCCTGACGTAGGACATGGAAGACTGGACCGCTGTCAGATGAACCCAGCAGTGAGTCAGCATGCCACCTGTTGAATGCCCCTGAGGGAGGAAGATATGACCAGCCTTAGGACACCACCTTTTCAAGCCTGTTTTATGCTTCTGCGTCGAATCGACGGCGCACCCTCGCAGACCCCTCTGCGTCGACGCGAACCCCTCTCCGACCCCTCCGCCGTAGCTCGACGTGCACCTCCAAAAAATTGTAACTACGTGTCGAGGCGACGCAGACCAGAATGGCTGTGATTGGTCAGATTATACATCATTTCCGGAGTGTAGCTTTTTCCGGCTTCCCCCTCCCGTAACAAATTCGCCAATCCTTCCCCTGTTTTTGTGCACTGGTCGTACAGACCACCTTCGCTGACGTCTTCTTTTTCTTTTGCAATTAAACATTTGCAATAAAATAGTTTGTTGTTCAACGTCGATTAGCTCCAGCTGCAACAACATTCTCTTTCGCTCGCCATTGTCAGAAATGAAAAAGCGTAAAGGGCACACGGAACCAAAACAAACTAGCAAAGAAATTTGCAAACCCCACACCCCCCTAGCGCTCTGGCGCTGAAATGCAACGCAACCCGAAGCAGAACCATAAAACGGCCAAGACGCCGTTGGAGTGACGGCGTAGCTACGCCGTGGAGTTGACGCAGAAGCATAATGAGGCCTTCAGTCCTACAGCAGCGACATTTACATGGCTGTACTAAACTATGTTTTAGTTCACATAGAGTAGGCTATACAAAGCCAAAAGTGTAAATATAGATGGCACAAGTGTTTAAGAATGTATTATAGCAACTACATTTCTCTTTTATAGCATTTTTATTTTTGCGTGAACATTATAATGTAAGAAATTGCATTAATACTACATTGATTTGTAATTTCTGAAATATGTCTGTGTTATTCCTAACAATATACTTGTATCTCAGATGTCCTTTAACACCAATGTGATTAATAAAGTCTTATTGCAGAAGTCACTTCTAAATCAATGTCTAAATAAGCACAACTACTCAGTATACTCAAACCTGCCATATCCAGGTCAACAGAGGTAGATGGTCCCTGTTGCTGCAGTTTTCTTCCTTAATGGCACTAAGTTGGACTTTGCTTGGTCAGTGTCATGTTATGTGTGTCTGCTACAACACTAGAATTGTACTCAATATTCTGGTAAAAAAGTGTATCTAAATTTTTTTGTTAGATACGTCATTTCCAAATTAACAATTCCCAAACCCAAAAATGTTCCTATGAAGCAAAAAAAATTCTAAAACCAGTCTGTATTATGAAAATCAGATTTTCATTTAATATGTCATATTTTTCCATTTCCCCAGTTCGCAACATCTAAGATTTACCAAATATATTCATATTGTGCTTAAGAGCAAACAACCTGCACATTGAGTGCAACAATATCAATTTGTGATAGCTAGCTGATGTGATAGCTTGATGTGTGATTCAAATATACGGAGCCAGATTGGGGCCAAATGTATTGGCTGTAAAAAAAGTATGTAGACTTGAAGTGACTAAATTGAATGCATCATACACAGTCTTGTTTACCTAACTGAGCCAGCAGTTAGCCACTCAGTTGGCAAATACAATTAGCAAAAATAAACAAGTTTAATTATCAGAAATCTAATCCCAGAATTGTGTTTGTTTGAATTGAGACATAGAAACATGTAGTAAAGTCTCTAAAGAGCATGTTTGATTTCAGTCCCATTTGACCTGTGTTTGAATCTTTGAGTCACTATTGGTATGTTAAGAAATTATTTCAAACGAAATGTTTTTGTGTCTTCCCTTTGGTAGATACAGTTAGGTCTAGAAATACATTTATTTATTTTGGCTGTTTGTCAAAATAAGTTCATAAGCTTGTTATTTGAACCCTCTTTTTTCAAGTGACCAAAACTAATTGGACAATTGACCCTAAAGCTGTTTCATGGACAGATGTGGGCTATTCATTTGTTATTCCATCATCATTTAGTGATGAGATAAGAGTAAATGTTATGTTTGTGCAATTGTTATTGACATAACAATGCAAGTGATGTTGACTAAGGGGATGTCTATACTTGCATTGAATACAAAATTAAGTTGTGAATAACTCTGTATACTGCTGATATGTTTGTACTTTATCTCAGTCATTACAAATGTGACACAGAAAGCAGCATTGTGTCCTGTAATTCTTTTACAATCTTTTCCCCCTTTTCAGGGGGCCGTAACACCAGCAGCACAAAGGCAGGAAGATTAAATATGCGTTCAATAATCAAGGCAAATTGTTTTATGTCTTTGGGAATAAAGTAATGTAGCTGCTGAATCAGCTGGCTTTTGATGAACAGCACTGCTGGTGCGCTATGTCGCGGCTGTCCCATCATGAGACTCACATGGTATAGTGAGTCAAAGATGTTATCCTCTTCAAGGTGAAAAAGTTCCTCTCTGACTCAGCTGTCATATATGAGGGGCCGTATAGGCCATAATTCAAACTTACCTCTCACATACACTACTGAAATGCTCTCACATACACTAGTGAAAATTAAACCTCTCACATGCACTACTAAAACGTTCTCACATACACTACTGAAATGCTCTCACATACACTACTGAAAATTAAACCTCTCACATACACTTCTGAAATGCTCTCACATACACTACTGAAACGCTCTCACATACACAACTGAAAATTAAACATCTCACAAACACTAGTGAAATGCTCTCACATACACTACTGAAACACTCTCACATACACTAGTGAAAATTAAACATCTCACAAACACTAGTGAAACGCTCTCACATACACTACTGAAACATTCTCGCATACACTAGTGGAAATTAAACCTCTCACATACACTACTGAAATGCTCTCGCATACACTAGTGAAACGCTCTCGCATACACTAGTGAAACACTCTCGCATACACTAGTGGAAATTAAACCTCTCACATACACTACTGAAATGCTCTCGCGTACACTAGTGAAACGCTCTCGCATACACTAGTGAAACACTCTCACATACACTAGTGAAACGCTCTCACATACACTAGTGAAACGCTCTCGCATACACTAGTGAAACGCTCTCGCATACACTAGTGAAACACTCTCGCATACACTAGTGAAACGCTCTCACATACACTAGTGAAACGCTCTCACACAAACAAAAAAAAACTCTTACATTTACTACTGAAAACCTCTCAAATACACTATTGAAAACCTGTAAATCTAAGGGCAGTGTTTAGAAAAATAAAAATAATGGATAATAATGGATTATATGTACATATATAATTAAATATATATATATATTTGGATATATAATATACATATACTATTACTTACAATTATAAAAGATGGGTGTGAACCTTTCATGCGATTTTAAACTAAATATTAACTTAACTTTGTTTTATAATTACGTTTTCTAAGCCCTTCTAAATCATAAGGAATCATATTTAATTATATAGAAAATATCAAACTATTGATAAAAGAATACAACAGTAATTAATTCAACAGAAAAAGTAATAGTTCTCAAGAATAAATAAGCCAATCAAAATCATATATATATTATATACATATATAAATATAAATAATCAATAATATAAACCGTTAAAGCGTTAATGGAATTCTTTACCAAAACATAAAATAAATACTGTCAAACTTGGTGTTTTGACTTTGCCTTGCTGCCAGACCAATCTCCAAATTTCAGTAGTGTATGTGAGAGGATCTCAGTAGTGTATGTGAGAGGATCTCAGTAGTGTATGTGAGAGGATCGTCTCCGGTTACGTATGTAACCTTAGTTCCCTGAGGGGAACGAGACGCTGCGTGAAAACGCTATGGGAACGCTCTGCGTGAGTGCGTCATGAAGCACATGTGTAATCAGTCCAATGGCGTGACGGAACGTCAGAGACGGGTGACGTCGCGACCAGGAAGTCATAAAAGCACCCCTAATTACCGGCACCTTCAGTTTCTGATGGGCTGAAGCAAGTGCCAAGGGCATGCTGGGAGTATGGCACAGACACGCAGCGTCTCGTTCCCCTCAGGGAACTAAGGTTACATACGTAACCGGAGACGTTCCCTATCAGGGAACTTCGAGCTGCGTGAAAACGCTATGGGAACGCCACTACCCACTTCGCCATACGAGCAAGTGTCCGTCATGTGAAGTCAGAGCGCACATTCGGACGAAAGCACCTGCGCCCCTGGCGTGGAGCTAAAGTCAAGCTGGTAAAATCTCACGAACGTGTGCGGTGAGGACCAGCCTGCCGCAACACAGACGTCATGTAGAGACACTTTACCTGACAAAAGGGCTTTTGAAGCCGCCATACTCCTGGTCGAGTGGGCTCGGCCAAGGGTGAAGGCTGACCAGCCGACTCGTAAGCAAGTGAGATGGCCTCAACCACCCACTTGCTCATCCTCTGCTTAGACACAGGACCCCCTCTCTTGGGTGGTCCAAAACACAAGAACAGCTGTTCGGACAGCCTCCACAGGGCAGTTCTGTGGACGTAGGCGTCTAAGGCCCTAACCGGGCAGAGGAGGTTATGCTTCTTCTGGTCCGACGTCAAAAAAGGAGGAGGGCAGAAGGCTTGCAGCACAATAGGCCCAACAATGTTAGTTGGGACCTTGGGGACATACCGGGTGAAGGTAGTAGAAACGCCTTGACCATACCGGGTGAGAAGTCCAAGCAAGAGGGCGCCACCGACAGCGCTTGCATATCACCAATCCTCTTCAGAGAAGAGATGGCAAGTAAGAAGACCGTCTTGAGGGTCACGAACTTGTCAGGGACCTCCTCAATGGGCTCAAACGGAGCACGGGAGAGGCCTTCTAGAACAATAGCCAGGTCCCAGGATGGCACCCTCATGCCGGCTGCTGGCCTCAGCCTCCGGGCGCCACGAAGGAAGCGTGATACCAGTGGGTGTCTCCCCAGAGAAACCCCATTTAGAGGGACATGGCATGCGGACAAAGCCGCCACATACACCTTCAGTGTGGATGGGGATAGACCTGTAGAGAAGCGATGCTGCAGGAACTCCAGTACTGCAAACACTGGGCAGTTAACTGGGTCCACCTGCCGTTCTCCACACCACGAGGTGAACAGTTTCCACCTGGCGGCATACGCCTTCCTTGTGGCTGGAGCTCTGGAGTGAAGGATGGTCTCAACGACCTCAGTCGAGAGACCTGAAACTAAGAGGCGGGCCCCCTCAGAGGCCAGGCCCATAGTTTCCACAGCTCCGGGCGGGGGTGAAGGATGACCCCATGCGCCTGGGAAAGCAGGTCCCTCCTGATCGGAATCTCCAGCGGAGAGCCGACGAGGAGAGATATTAGGTCTGCAAACCATACTCGGGCCGGCCAGTACGGTGCTACAAGCAGTAGACTGACCCGCTCCTGACGGATCCTCTCCAGAACTCCTGGGAGCAGAGCAACCGTGGGCCAAATGGCATCCAGCCCCAGTGGGGCTGGATGAGTCAGCGAAAACCACAGAGGACAGTGTGACGTCTCTCTGGACGCAAATAGGTCCACTTCGGCCCGACCGAAGTGCGACCAAAGGAACTCCACCACCTCGGGATGGAGTCTCCACTCCCGGGCCTCGGCCCCTGTCTCGACAGGGTGTCTGCCCCCTGATTTAGGTACCCAGGGATAAAAATGGCCCTTAAAGAAAGGAGCTTCCCGTGGGACCACAGAAGGACCTGGCGGGCCAGATTGTAAAGTGGGCGTGAGCGCAGACCCCCCTGGTGGTTGATATAAAAAACCACCGATGTGTTGTCCGACCGGACAAGAACATGATGACCCCTTAGGTCTGGGAGGAAGTGCTTCAGAGCCTGGTAAACTGCCAGCATCTCTAGCCAA
Source organism: Dallia pectoralis (assembly GCA_029465975.1). Lineage (NCBI taxonomy): Eukaryota > Metazoa > Chordata > Actinopteri > Esociformes > Umbridae > Dallia > Dallia pectoralis. The sequence continues at coordinate 4,649,231 of CM055733.1, forward strand.
TTTATGTGCCATGATAGCTGATGGCCCCGCCAGAGCCCTTGAGCTGGGCGACCACTCATGATCGCCCCCCAGCCGGTGAGGGAGGCATCCGTCGTTAGTGTAACACGACGACACGGAGCTCCCAACACGGGACCCTGGGTTAGGAACCAAGGCTTCCTCCACATGACCAGCGTGCGGAGACAACGCCGCGTAACAGTGATCATGCGGAACTGGTTTCCCCTCGGGAGAACCCCTTGGTTCTGAGCCACCACTGTAACGGTCTCATGAACAGCAGGCCGCAAGGAATAACGTTGGACGCTGCTGCCAGCAGACCCAACAGTCTCTGAAACTGTTTCACAGTGAGTGACTGGCCTAGCCTCACCTGCTCGACGGCAGCAAGGATCGACGCCACACGTGCAGGAGACAGATGTGCCCGCATCGTGGTCGAATCCCAGACTACGCCCAGGAAAGTGGTCACCTGTACCGGCGACAGCACACTCTTCCCAGCATTGAGCCTCAACCCCAGTTTGTTGATGTGAGCCAGAACGACATCTCGATGCCGAACCGCTAGATGCTCCGACGGAGCCAGAATCAACCAATCGTCGATGTAATTGAGGATGCGTATGCCCTGGAGGCGCAACGGCGCCAGGGCAGCGTCTATACATCTCGTGAACGTACGGGGAGAGAGTGCTAGGCCAAACGGAAGAACCCGATACTGGTACGCTTCGCCCCCAAAAGCGAACCTCAGGAACTTCCTGTGTTGTGGAAGGATGGAGATGTGAAAATAGGCGTCCTTCAGATCTATCGTGACAAACCAGTCCTCGGACCTGATCTGTGATACGATCTGTTTGAGAGTGAGCATTTTGAAGCTGAGTCTCCCGACCGTCTGATTCAACAGACGTAGGTCTAAAATAGGACGCAACCCCCATCCTTCTTGGGAAGAACGAAGTACCGGCTGTACCAGCCCGACTCCCTGCTGAGAGGAAGAACTCGTTCTATAGCCCCTTTTAGCAGGAGAGTCTGTACCTCCTGCTCCAGTACCAGAGCCTGCTCTGGGCCCACCACTGTGGGCAGGACCCCATTGAAACGAGGCGGATGCGTCCTGAATTGGATGGCATACCCGCTCTCGATTATCCGCAGGACCCACTGAGATATATTCGGCAGGGTCTTCCACTCTGCCAGAAAATCTACTAGGGGTACCAGCCTCTCGAGGCTGGCCTCTGGAGTAACAGGTACTGCAGACACAGTGCCCTGTAACAGCGCACTGGCAGGGAACAACTGGTCCGACAGTTCTGGGCCCCTCCTCGGAGGAGGCGAGCGCCCCTCGGGAAAACGCTCGCCCAGGCCACCCCGCTGAGGGCACCAGGAGGAGCTCACTACTCCCCTGGTGGGGACCACCCCCAGCGGTTTGACCCCCCTGTCAGGGTCTCTTAGACAAGGCCTTCTTGGATGTAGCGACAGGCCTCGGAACTGTCCTACCCCTCGAAGGCCCCGCCTGTGAGCGTCGCCGCCCGGCCCACTCATCGTGTGGGGGCGCCCGAGTAGCGACACTCACTCTCTGCTGCGCCCGGTGTGCCGTGCTCGGCGCCGGGCGGGGCTGCCCCCGTCCGACAGCCCCCGCGACGCGGCTACGACGGGGGAGAAATTTCTGGAAGGCAGCCGCCTGCCTTCTCTCCTCCTGAAACCTCTCGACGACCGAGCCAATAGCAGGGCCAAAGAGGCCGTCGGGGAAAGAGGTGCGTCCAGAAGGAAGGCTTTCTCCCGATCTCTCATATCAGAGAGGCTCAGCCAGAGATGCCTCTCCGTAGCCACCAAGGCTGCCATAGCACGGCCCACTGATTTGGCCGTCTCCTTAGTGGCACGAAGAGACAAATCCGCCGCCTGACGAAGTTCTCGAACCTCATCAGGACTTACAGTCTCCCCCTGAGCCCCGTCGCTAAGCAGCTCTGCCTGATATGCCTGTAGAATAGACATAGTATGGAGGCAGGAAGCTGCCTGACCCGCCGCCGAATAAGCTTTGCCCACCAGCGCTGAAGTAGTCTTCAACGCCTTGGAGGGCAATGCCGGTGTCCTCAGAGACGATGCCGCGGGAGATAAATGGCTCGCCAGTATCTCCTCCGCGACCGGCATCGGTCCGTACCCATGAACATTAGCCTCGGCAACATTCGAATACATATGAGTCCGCGGATTAAACACCCGGGACGACACCGGCTTTTCCAGGACCTCGACACCTCAGTGTGGAGGTCCGGGAAGAAAAGGCAAACACCGGCGAGGAGGTAAAGCACGGGAGGGCAAGAATCGTTCATTCAACTTACTAGTTGAAGCAGACTCCTGCCTGTCAGCCGGCCACTCGATGTTGAGCTTTCCCACAGCTCGGGTGAGTACCTCCAGCAGCTCCTCGTTCGCAGGTGACTGAACCAACAATTCAGCCTCCGCCTCGAGGTTTTCAACCTCCATTTCCTCAGAACTGGACGGCTGAGAAAAAGGTGCCTCACCCAGGGCGGAAGAAACCCGCACGGGTGCTTCCGAACCCCGAGCCGAGGCACTGGCTCTAGCAGACGAGGACCGAGAAAATGCAGAAGCCGTCTCGGAACCGCATGCTAGATCCGCTTGCGAACCCCACGACGTCAGTCGGCGCCGTGCCTCGGCAGCGGCGGGACCTGAACCGCGGGGAACGCGAACCGAGCCGCTTTCCTGAAAAGCGCCAGGCGAGAGCGAAGTGTGCGGATGGCGAGACGGTCGCAATGCTTACAGCTAGCCTCTTCCAAGGCTAGCTGGGCATGCTCCTCTCCCAAACAAACCACGCACAGAACATGTGTGTCCCGGCCCGTGAGAAAGCGGTTGCAGGGAGAAGCACACTGTCTGAAACGCCGCTCGGTTGCCATAATCGCGGTGAGCTCTTGTACATAAACGCCAAGAAAATTTCTGAATTATCAACGTAATAGCAGAAACCCGCGAGGACTGTCACAACATGCACTTGCTGAAGCAACAAAAAACTGAAGGTGCCGGTAATTAGGGGTGCTTTTATGACTTCCTGGTCGCGACGTCACCCGTCTCTGACGTTCCGTCACGCCATTGGACTGATTACACATGTGCTTCATGACGCACTCACGCAGAGAGTTCCCATAGCGTTTTCACGCAGCTCGAAGTTCCCTGATAGGGAACTCCGTAGTGTATGTGAGAGTGTATTTTCAGTAGTATGTGTGAGAGCGTTTCACTGTGTTACCGGAAGCCATTTCACTGTTACCGGATGCCATTTCGTTTCCGGCGAAATTAAGGAATTTCCGGAAAACGACCGCACTCTCACTCCGGTACAATAGGTGGCGCTACATGAGCTTTTCATTTGGTAGCGATCCGCCATTAAACCCAAAGAAGACGATTGCTCCAACGCAGCAAGCAAGGCTACTCGCGAACCAATCGACTTGTTAGATCAAGCTACATTATTATGAAATAGTATTTCGGCAACTCTGAATGCATTACAGAATATTGCTGCGTCTAAATCACTTAACCAAGTGTCAGCTTGACATGTTTAGTTTGTTTTTTATTCAATTTTGTCTACAAAGACAATGATTAACTATTACTGTCACAGTTAACAAATATCCTTCTTTTTTATGACAACAACAGAACTCAATTCAATAAATAAGGTGTACATAGAGATAATATTCGGCATGTTTAAGCTTGCTTATTGCCTTAATTGTTTTTATTATTATAAATTATATATCCTTATGAGTTAGATTTACTTCTTTATTCTAGAAGACTAAATAATTTTTAAAACAATAATAGTTTTATGTTTTTGTAAATGGTTTTGATATTTTCTATAATAAATTGTATTCCTTAGGATTTAGAATGGCTTAGAAAACGTAATTGAAAAAACGAAGTTTAGTTAATATTTAGTTTAAAATTGCATCTTTTGCATCTTTATGTATTATTACATGTATATTATATATCTAAATATATATATATATATATATATATATAATTACATGTACAGAGCTGGTCATAATTTGAATATCATCAAAAAGTTTATTTATTTCAGTAATTCCATTAAAAAGGTCAAACTTGTATAATATATACATTCATTCCACACAGACTGATATATTTCAGTTGTTCATTCCTTTTAATTTTGTTGATTATAACTGACAACTAATGTAAACCCCAAAATCAGTATCTCAGAAAATTTGAATATTGTGAAAAGGTTCAATATTGAAGACACCTGGTGCCACACACTATTCAGCTAATTAACTCAAAACACCTGCAAAGGCCTTTAAATGGTCTCTCAGTCTAGTTCTGTAGGCTACACAGGAAGACTGCTGACCTGACAGCTGTCCAAAAGACGAGCATTGACACCTAGCACAAGGTGGGCAAGGCACAAAAGGTATTTGCTAATAAGGCTGCTGTTCAGAGCTCTGTGTCCAAGCACATTCATAAAGAGGCGAAGGGAAGGAAAAGATGTGGTAGAAAAAGTGTACAAGCAATAGGGATAACCGCAGTCTGGAGAGGATTGTGAAACAAAACCCATTCAAAAATGTGGGGGAGATTCTCAAAGACTGGACTGCAGCTGGAATCAGTGTTTCAAGAACCACCACGCACAGACATATGCAAGACATGGATTTCAGCTGTCACATTCCTTATATCAAGCCACTCTTGAACAAGACACAGCGTCAGAAGCATCTCGCCTGGGCACGACAAAAGGACTGTACTGCTGCTGAGTGGTCCAAAGTTATGTTCTCTGATGAAAGAAAATTTTGCATCTTTTGGAAATCAAGGTCCCAGTGTCTGGAGGAAGAGAGGCACAGAATCCATGTTGCTTGAAGTCCAGTGTAAAGTTTCCACAGTCAAGGATGGATTGGGGTGCCATGTCATCTGCTGGTGTTGGTCCACTGTGTTTTCTGAGGTCCAAGGTCAACGCAGCTGTCTAACAGGAAGTTTTAGAGCACTACATGCTTCCTGCTGCTGACCAACCTTATGCAGATGCAGATTTCATTTTCCAAAAGGACTTGGCACCTGCACACAGTGCCAAAGCTACCAATACCTGGTTTAATGACCATGGTATCCCTGTTCTTAATTGGCCAGCAAACTCACCTGACCTTAACCCTATAGAAAATCTATGGAAGAGGAAGATGGGATACGCCAGACCCAACAATGCAGAATTAAGAGCTGAAGGCCACTATCAGAGCTACCTGGAATCTCATAAAACCTGAGCAGTGCCACAGACTGATCGACTCCATGCCATGCCGCATTGCTGCAGTAATTCAGGCAAAAGGAGCCCCAACTAAGTATTGAGTGCTGTACATGCTCATACTTTTCATTTTCATACTTTTCAGTTGGCCAACATTTCTAAAACTCCTTTTTTTGTATTGGTCTTAAGTAATATTCAAATTTTCGAAATTTGAGATTTTCATTAGTTGTCAGTTTTAATCATCACAATTAAATGAAATAAACATTTGAAAGATATTAGTCTGTGTTTAATGAATGAATATAATATCCAAGTTTCACTTTTTGAATGGAATTTCAGAAATAAATCAACTTTTTGATGATATTCTAATTATATGACCAGCACCTGTACATATACATATAATCTGTTATTATCCATTATTTGTATGTTTTCAATAGTGTAGCGCTTAGATTTACTGGTTTTCAATAGTGTATGTGAGAGGTTTTCAGTGGTGAATGTAAGAGGGTTTCATTAGTTTCTGTGAGAGCGTTTCAGTAGTGTATGTGAGAGAGCTTTTCACTAGTATATGTGAGAGCAGTTCAGTAGTGTATGTGAGAGAGCAGTTCAGTAGTGTATGTGAGAGAGCGTTTCACTAGTGTATGTGAGAGCATTTCAGTAGTGTGTGAGAGAGTTTAATTTTCAGTAGTGTGAGAGCATTTGTGAGAGGTTTAATTTTCAGTTGTGTATGTGAGAGCGTTTCAGTAGTGTATGTGAGAGCATTTCAGTAGTGTATGTGAGAGGTTTAATTTTCAGTTGTGTATGTGAGAGTGTTTCAGTAGTGTATGTGAGAGCATTTCAGTAGTGTATGTGAGAGGTTTAATTTTCAGTTGTGTATGTGAGAGCGTTTCAGTAGTGTATGTGAGAGCATTTCAGTAGTGTATGTGAGAGGTTTAATTTTCAGTTGTGTATGTGAGAGCATTTCAGTAGTGTATGTGAGAGGTTTAACATTCATTAGTGTATGTGAGAGCATTTCAGTAGTGTATGTGAGAGGTAAGTTTGAATTATGGCCTATACGGCCCCTCATAGTCATAGGTGTTGTTCTAATAATTTTCCTCAGAGTGACGGTCTCAGCAAAAGCCTTCTCTAATTTTTCTCACAGATAAATGTGAACAGATAGGGCAGTCTTACCAGTATGAGGCACAGTGTGGCGGTACAGACTTGTCAGCACTAACTTTTCTTGTTTCCTACAGGCCATAGTTAAAGAGACATCAGTTGTCTCATCTACCTGTATTGCAACACATGATGTCTCATTCACTTTCTTGGCTATCTCTTCCCTGTACACTACAGTCTAACAGTTCATTTTGACCAGTGCTAGATGTCCCTTTGAAGATGGCCTGAGCGTCATAATGCCTCTGATGTCTGGAATCGCTCTCACACATAGTCAAATAAATGTCTGCCGACTCGTCGTGACTCACAATGCAGTTTCACATTTTGCACACAGTTTAATGCATGTTATGATCCGACTGAGCAGGTTCCTGTTTTCCTCCACCTGTTTGTTATGCTGCTCAATGGAGCACCTGTAAGCACTGTCAATTAGGGCAGCAACGTTTACCCTTCTAAATAAACCCAACGTTACAGCATTATGCACTATACTCCTAGAAAGATGTTTAGAATCTTTATAACCCACTCTTGACCAAGTACCATCGCCACATAACAGACATGGAAAACAGTAGAGTACCTTCTTCGTATGCTAACCGTTAGCCACTTTTTCTTAAACTTGCCTGACGTTAAATCTGCTTTTACTTTTCCCAGCAGTTTGGTGATGACACATATCCCACAGCTGGGGGGCACCAAGGCACTTTTATTCCACTTTATGCTCCAAATGAAGAGTTTCAAACCTATGCTTGAGTATGAAATGATCTCAAGTTAACTGGCATCTGCGAAATAAAGACAATCCCGCTCTTCTTGTCGAATTCCGTTGGCACCAGACAGAGTGAAAGGCTAGCCAATCGACAAAAAAATATGAAAATAAGCAGTAGCAGGGCTAGAAGCTGTCCCCACCTGTCCAACACTCTGAGGTTACATATTCATGTTTTATCCATTATGAGAAAGGGGCAGTGTTGCCAACTCCTCAGTAAGGAAAGTATATATTGGCTGTCCTAAAAATAGCTTGATGTCCCTCGATGACATCATCACCCAATTTGCATAATTTCCCCTTTGCATTCAATTTTGATGGACAAAAAGTGAACAAAAAACACCCTAAATATGTTTAGACCTACATATTAACTTTTTTAATGTCACAATTCCAACCCTCCTTTATCCGGGCTTGGTACAGGCAACAGACGCAAAACAGACACTCTATTTTTATTTTTTATTTCATGTTTTTTTGTTTAGTTTCCTTAAGTTTGGTTTGTTTTTTAATGTAAGCCAGGGCAAGATCAGTCATCTGCGGCTCCACGCATGCGGGATTCATTTGTAGTCTGGACGTGGAAAGGTAAACATCTCCTGCTCTGACTGCAGATGGGCGGTTCCTGACTGCTTTGGCACGGGGGCGGGGCCCACGGTAGCATCTGCTGCTCGTAGGAAATAGTATCAAGAGTAACGGGCACGATACACTAGGCACTTCACAAGCGAAATTCGCCTAGCGAATTTTCGCCTCCAATTCATTTTCAATTAGGTCACGTGACAGTGTCGAGCAAGGCATTGTGGGATACCTGGCGACGCGAAGACAGCGAGCGAAGCGTCGAAAGATAGGATCCATCCCATTCTACGCAAATTAAATGCGATTTTCGCTCTTACGCGCTTGGGCGATAGCCAATCACAAACGATGTGTCTGTGTACCTTCTATACGCGGCATCCAAAATGTTACTACGTTCAAAATGGAGGAACTTTTAATAATTGCAGTTTCTGGATTTCAAGAACTGTACAATGTGTCCCTTTTTAATTATAGATTAAGAGACATTTAATTTTCTTTTTGGGCTATTTTTCATATGAAATAATGCTACAGTGCATGTTCATTTTGGAGTTGGCTGGCAAACAGCACAATTAAATGCTACTCATCGTAGGCAAATAGCAAGAAGTTAGGCTGGACTAATTGCTCTACGAAACCGGGTGTCCTGCCTCAGAACCCGGAATCCCAATCTACTAAACTCGGCCTGGTGAGCCGAAAATAACCCTGGAACCAGGCATCGTCAAGGCGGAGTTCCTGTACAAGCCTATGGTACTCCCCATGAGTTTCTCGGGTCAAAATAATAGGGTTCACCCAAATGGAACTGTGCTGCGGCGCAACACCCTGCAATGAAGCAGCAATGATAATGCAACAAGCCTCTTTCTCTCGTTATTCATCTTTGAAATAGAGATCTTTTCGTGACAATCAATTTATATGCAATCATTCCCTCCACAAATATGTAATATGAGCGGGAAGTTTTTTCATTTGTCAAGAATGCTTAAATAAAAATGCATATTGAGCAAACATAATACGTCGTCATGACACACACAATCATAGTAACAACTACTGAAACTACTTTTTCACCCTGCTTATAGAAAATGCTGAATTATGATTCATCTGGTCTATTTTCATCAACCTAATTCTTAGCAAAAGTGTGCATTGGAATAGTGAAGTTGTTGAACATTGGTGACCTTGAATGTGCTCTTATTATGACTGTTAACTAAGGGGGTGTGAGTCTAAGGGGTGTGGTTCGTTCATTATGTTTAACAGGTGTTGCAATTTAATAAATGACGGCATGCTCCTGTGTGTGTGTGGACGCCAGTCAAACGAAACCCGATGGCTACGTGAGTTTATTCCTCCGTCATGTTTTAGCCGGTTTTCTACCCTTTATGTTATGATGGCAAACTTAACAGGTTATGGGCCCAGGAAGGAGTTTGGAAGCCGGTGGAACCGTTTATGTTTTGACGGGGATGAGAAAAATTATGAACTGTGGGAAACTAAGTTTCTGGCGCACCTGCGTCTGCTCAGTTTGAAGAGCACCATACTGAGCGAACCACCTAATGATGACGGTGTAGAAGAAGACGCGGAGAAAAATGAGGACGCGTATGCAGAACTGATTCAGCTGTTGGATGATAAAAGCCTTTCCCTTGTGATGAGAGATGCAGCGGATGATGGAAGAAAGGCGCTGAAGATTCTGAGAGAACACTATGCTGGTAAAGGGAAACCACCAGTGATCAGCTTATACACAGAGCTTACGTCTCTTCAGAAAGCTGTCAATGAGAGCGTCACAGATTATGTCATTCGCGCAGAGACCGCTATTACAGCTTTGAGAAATGCGGAAGAGACTTTAAGTGATGGCTTGTTGATTGCAATGGTTCTGAAGGGCCTACCGGACTCTTTTAAGCTATTTTCCATCCACATAACCCAAAGTGATGAAACAATAACTTTCACGGAGTTTAAAACAAAGCTGAGGAGTTATGAGAGCACATAAAAGTTTAGTGCTGCTTGTTCAGAGGATGACAGCGTGATGAAGGTGAAAGCAAGAGACGGGTGGAATATGAAATTGACCTGTTTTAACTGCGGACAGAAGGGACATAAGGCTGTGGAGTGCATTTCTACAACGAGTGAGCATAGAAAACAGCGACAGTGTTGTAATTTTTGCAAAACTTCCACGCACAGAGATGATAATTGCAAGTGGAGAAAGCGGGACAACGTGAAGCAGGTGATGGATGAGGAGGACCACTCCTTTGCTTTTAAGGTGGGCCAAGTGGATGCCGTCCTGGCCAGCGGGGTGAGGGAAAAAGGTCTCATGGTTGATACAGGAGCCACGTCGCATATCATCCGGGACAGTACACAGTTCAAGGACTTTGATAAAAGTTTTGAGCCACATAAGCACATCCTAGAGCTGGCTGATGGAGAGAGGACCAGCGGTATCGCCCTGAGGAAAGGTACGGCCAAAGTTCGCCTGAGAGACAACAATGGTCAAGTGGTGGAAACGATGCTGATGGGGGCGCTGTACGTCCCATCTTTTCCACAGGACATCTTCTCAGTCAAGGCAGCGACGTCCCAGGGAGCGACGGTCATTTTCAAGGAAGGTCAGAACAGACTTGTTCATAAGAACGGTGTGACATTTGACATTCAGGTGTATGATAGACTGTTCTATTTAAGCACGGTTACAGATGATGTTGATCAATGTCATGTATGTTACGATATCCACACATGGCATGAAATTCTTGGTCACTGTAATTATGAGGATGTGTTGAAGCTGGAAAATGTTACAAAGGGGATGAGAATTAAAGGTAGAACTGAAATGTCTAATTTTAAATGTGAAGTGTGCATACAGGGAAAATTTGTCTAGAGCAGGAATAGGGAGGCAGATGAAAAAGCAAAAGTTCCCCTTGGACTTGTGCACACAGACTTAGCTGGACCTATGGAACCGGTAGCAAAAGATGGTTTCAGATATATCTTGGCATTTACTGATGACTATTCAGGTGCAATCTTTACATATTTTTTGAGAGCAAAGAGTGATACAGTCAAAGGAACAGAGAAGTTCATTGCTGATGTTTCACCTTATGGTAAAATTAAATGTATGAGATCTGATAATGGCACCGAGTTTACATCCAGGGAATTTCAGTCCCTGCTCAGTAAAAATGCAATTAGACACGAAACCTCAGCTCCCTATTCACCCCATCAGAATGGGACAGCTGAGAGGAGCTGGAGAACTTTGCTTGACATGGCAAGGTGTATGTTAATCGAGAATAGTTTACCAAAATTGTTATGGATGTATGCAATCCAGACTGCAGCTGTTATTCGCAACAGATGTTATAACAGACGTGTAGAACAGACCCCATACTATATGCTGACTGGAAAGAAGCCTGATCTTTCAAGAATGAGAATATTTGGGTCAGAGTGCTATGCATACAAACAGAACAAGAAAAAGTTAGACTCTCGATGTGAAAAGGGGATTTTCATTGGTTATGATAAGAATAGCCCTGCATATCTAGTTTTCTATCCAGACTCAGGAAAAGTGAACAAAAGTAGGTTGGTGGAGTTTCTCACAAAGAGTCGGACAGAATGCCACACTCAGACAGATCAGTTAACGTGTGAAGATGATGTGCGTAGGGAGAGCGCTGAAACTCACCTACCAAAACCTGAGAAAATAGAATTAATAAATCCCCAGGACATAAGATCTGAAACGTGTGACCCAAGCCCCAACACAGGTGAAAGGGAAAGTGTTGAGAGCAGGCGTTATCCACAGAGAGAGAAGAGGCCTCCACAGTATTTGAGGGATTATGAGTGTGTAATAAAATGTGATGATGACCATGCATTAGCCAGTATAGATTATTGTTATAGAGTTGCATGTGATGTACCACACACTCTAAAGGAGGCTATAAGTTCACCAGAGTCAGAATTGTGGAGTAAGGCCATGCAGGAGGAGATGAACTCTCTTAAGGAGAATGATACGTTTACCCTTACAACACTACCGGAAGGTAAAAATATAGTGGGGGGCAGATGGGTCTACACATTGAAGGAAAACCCAGTTGGAACAACATACAAAGCTCGGTATGTGGCGAAAGGGTATAGTCAAGTTGCAGGCATTGATTATTAATGAAACTTTTTCTCCAACTGCTGACATGACATCAATACGTAGTTTAATGCAAATTGCAGCTCAATATGGTTTAGAACTGCATCAAATGGATGTAAAGACTGCATATTTGCACGCCCCTGTTGATACTGAATTATATATGGAACAGCCAGAAGGATTCGAGGTCAAGTCAGAAACAAGTGAGAGGCTTATCTGTAGACTTAACAAATCACTCTATGGTTTGAAACAGTCAGGGCGGAATTGGAATAAAATGCTAGATGATTTTCTGATTCAAAATGATTTCATTCAAAATCCTGCTGACCATTGTGTTTACAATAAACAAATTGGAGGTGAGAGAATCATACTGATAGTCTGGGTTGATGATCTTCTTATTGCAGCAAGTGATAGTCAGATACTCAGAAATGTGAAAAGAATGTTGGAGGAAAGATTTAAAATGAAAGATCTTGGTAAACTTACACATTTTCTGGGTATTGATTTTGCACAAGGAGATGGTAAGTTAAAAATGAACCAGAAAAGGTTCATTATTAAGATTTTGGAGAGGTTTGATATGATTAATTGTAAACCAATTCAACTCCATGCGAAAACAGAATGCAATTTGATAATGAAGGTGAACGTCTTGATCCAAAGCGGTATCGAGAAGTGGTTGGTAGCTTGATCTATCTAATGACCTGTACTAGACCAGATCTAGGTTTCATTGTCAGTAAGCTGTCACAACACTTTTCTGAACCAAAGAACCAACACTGGGTAGCTGCTAAGCATGTATTGCGATATTTAAAGGGAACTGTGAACAAGGAATTGTGTTATAGGAGAAATGATGTAAATCTTAATCTCTTTGCATTTAGTGATGCTGATTGGGCAGCAGACTAGAATGATAGAAGAAGTACAACTGGTTACTGCTTTAGTTTGTCTGCCACTGGTCCTGTTATTTCTTGGAGGTCTAAGAAACAATCCACAGTTGCTCTTTCTACATGTGAGGCGGAGTATATGGCTTTGGCAGCTACTGCACAGGAAAGCCTATCTTGTCCAGTTATTAAACAAAATGGACAATGAATGTATTTACACACCAGTGACAATTTATGAGGGGCAATCAAGGGGCAATTGCTTTGTCAAAGAACCCTATATGCCGTCAAAGGTGTAAACATGTTGACATTAAGTATCATTTTGTTCGATCTGCACTTGAAGATGGAAAGATATATTGAATATTGTCCTACCGCAGCCATGGTTGCAGATATTCTGACCAAACCTGTAACCAAAGCCATGCTTGATAGATTTGTGTGTTTTATTTTTGGTGTGATGTAAATGTACATGATAACTGTATGTTATTCAGCCTAAGAGCAAGTGGGGGTGTTGAACATTGGTGACCTTGAATGTGCTCTTATTATGACTGTTAACTAAGGGGGTGTGAGTCTAAGGGGTGTGGTTCGTTCATTATGTTTAACAGGTGTTGCAATTTAATAAATGACGGCATGCTCCTGTGTGTGTGTGTGCACGCCAGTCAAACGAAACCCGATGGCTACGTGAGTTTATTCCTCCGTCATGTTTTAGCCGGTTTTCTACCCTTTATGTTATGATGGCAAACTTAACAGAAGTGTAAACTTTCTGCGTCGCAACAAAAAAAACATACACGCCCACAAGCGACAAGCGATCCAAGCGTAGTCAAGCGAAAATCCAAATGCCTAGTGTATCGTGCCCGTAAGGGCGATACGACAATATTTGCTTTCACATCAGTCCCCAATAACACCAGAAAAAGTTGCTAGATTTTTGTGAAAATGTGTTGCTAGAGGGGTCTGAATAAATAAATATAGCGACCGAGTCGCAAAGTTGGCAACACAGGAAAGGGGCTATCCAGGGGCGGAAATCCCGGGGTGGGCAGGGGGGACACGACCCCCCCAATCCTAGGAGAAATATGATATGTCCCCCCCAATAAATCACTGTGAACATAACTGTGTAATTTCAATATTATTAATAATACGCAATGAAAGTGCTTTGCTAAATATGGACACTTGTGCTTTTTTAGTTTCAAAAGATTGCGAACCCTGCCCAAGGTCCCACAATGGCTTGATCCAATGTTTATGTTGTTGTCTCGTGAACATATATAGCGTGCGATTAAGGGGAATCGCGCTCTTCACAGTTTACATTAAGCCTGGCTGAGAAAAGGTGGGGGTTTTTATAAGTCACTACAGTAGAAAGTTAAAATGTTTTCGATTATATTTAATGTTGTAACTTTAAATATATTTAGTATATTGTATAGTGTCAATATTCATCTGGGAACAATGTGGCTGATTTGCTCGGGAAGAGTATGTGAACAAGTTACAAATAAATCGGTGTTAACTTGTGTAAAAAGGTTTAGATTATTTTTTCTGTATATCTATCTAACATATTTTGATTTCTTATATATTAAGATTAACAATGACCGACCAACAGAGGAGAAACCAGGGAGACTATATACAGACATAACGAGCAGAAATACCAACAGGTGTAAACAGTTACACAGGACAGGAAAGAAAAGGGCATTTCATAGAAGTGACCGGGTAGCAGGAAAATACAAAAGGGGAACGGGTAAAAGTGGCCGACAAAAGAAACAAAGGCCAGAACTAGGGCTGCACGATATTGGGAAAAATTATATTGCGAGCCATCAATCAGGCTAATGTCAATAATTACCATTCCATCAGACTGTATGGTCAGACTCATGTAGGGCTCCGTTGTCCTGCTGGACCATAAGTCTGCATATTGTAGTGGAAATACGGCGCTCCCAGTAGGATGAGGGCTCTACTCATCTCTATGCCAAAATTAACGAGATGCACCTGAGACCAGGTGGGGTTTTGGGTGGTTGGGAGGAATCGGGATAATAAAAGGGGAGAAGGTAGTAGGGTGTGGGGGGTTGAGATAACGAGATCGTTGGGGGACGGAGTGAGTTCTTGAGCAGTGCCGCAGTAAATAAATTAAGGGAGGGAGCCATTCGCTACTTTGTAGGGCAGCCGGTGGCGAAGATAGCAGTCAGAGGGTGGCTGGGCGACAGGGAAGCTTAAGGGGTTTCTAGGGGCACGTCGGTCGCTTCAGGTCCCTGGCTTCTTTACGCCACTGTGCACCGTGGACGCGTGTCCACCGCCGGACCGGAATCAGCAAACCCGGCCGGTGCCATACAACGGTGCACAAACTCAGACCCCGGGGCGGGGTCTCAACAGCTCAGAGAGCTAAGTACTTTTAAACCCGTACCTTTATTGTTTGTTGTGTGTTGTCCTTGTTCTATGTTTCCGAGGTGATAGACAGGCTTCTCCGATATGGTTCAGGGGGAACTAGCAAGGGCAGGCTGCCGCTCGGGGATGTGCGGGGGGTGTATGGAACATGCATGTACCGATATATTACCATAAAGCTATTTTGCACAGGTCTAGAGACCCCTCCGATTGTTTTAGTGTTCAGCCGTGTGTGTAAAGTGTGCTGTCTTATTTATTAGTGCTGTCGTATTTATTAGTGCTAGCCAATGAGTAGGATAATTATTTATTTATCATATAGTGTGGTGTGTGCTTTTATGAGTGGTTTTATTGGGTGCCGTGTGACTTCTTGCCGTGTAAACTTCCTCACTGTGTGTTGTGCGGTGTCCCGGGTGTGTATTGGGCTGTTCTACTCCCATCCCTCCCATTCGTAGTGGGATACTTCCGGGGTGCCATATAAGAGTCCTGTCTGTTTGTTAATGAAATTGCAATAATAAAGATTGTTTTGTTAATTAGGTGTGCGCCTCGTTGTGTCTCAGCTTCCGACTACCGGACCCTCCGGTTAAACAAAGGTGGTGGCAGTGTTAACATTACCCTTGAATTAAATCCAGTGACAGCCTCACCTCGTGGAGGTTCGAAAAGGTTTATTACAATATTTTTCTACGTGTGACAGCTCTGCTTCAATCTTAGATCTGCATTTTCCATACAGCTCTAATATGTGCGGGATTGTATAACATACCGCGTGTCAAGCGTTCGGATCATTTTCTAAAAATCTTTCTTTTGTGACTGTGTTTAATGGCAACATAAGTTTAGCGATATAAAACGTTATTGTTACGTTGTGGTGCCGTTTTAAGTGATCAGACAAATTGGTGGTGTTTCCTTGTTTTGTGCCCACAACTTTAACGCTAGTGAATATTTGAGACAATAAACGGTGAGTTCATGAGTTCGCTACGGGACCGTGGATTTAAGAGACACGAGAGAGAAGCTCATGAACGCGCATGTTGCTATCGGTTGCTACGACAACACAAACAAATTATTGCTAGTGCGCATGTCCATCATGACGTCATGGGCCAGTCAACGCGGAAGATCCAAGCTCCATGTTGGCTTTATGCATAGATATTTACAAATATATATATATATAATATACATATATATCTATGGGCTTTATGCGATTTTGAGCACTCTCATTGGAATGTACGGGGCTTCCCGCAGGAACACTGTATCCAGTTCTCTTAATACATCCATGGTGCTACCGTTCTTTTAATACATTTATGGGTGCTACCCTTTTTCACATCGCATGTTCCGACGATGTGACTATCGCGCATGCGCACATCGCGATATCGATGTTAAAACAGAATATCATTCAGCCCTAGCCAGGACATACATACAGCACAGACATGAAACGTTACAATATACATTTAACATATTACAATGTAGGCTATCCGTTTACAGCAGTAATATGGGTGTCCCCCCCTCAGGAATTCCTTCTGAGAAAATGCCATATAATTGTTCCCCCCCAAAGTTGATAACAGATTTTCGCCCCTGGGGCTATCCCTATATTCACTGTACCGTAGGCCTACCATAGACACAAATTGGGAGAACGCAGTCTGAAATTTAGATAACTTCATGCTATATTCATAGAAAATAAAATACTCAAGTAGCCTATAGCAGATAATAATCTTTTAGAAATAAAAATACAATTGTTTGCAGTTCATATTTCTGACAGCAGGAGTCTCTGCCCCACCTGCCCCTAATGATCAGTCGCCATTGCATCGACCTTGCTAAAGCCGGTTCAGGACTGCTCGCCAGATGCTTCAATATAATGTGTCTCTATGTAGACATGAAAGCAGCATACACTTTAAGCTATGTTAGAGGGTACATTTATATAATCAGATAATGAGTCCTCTGGATTTATGTTAAGGAAAGTGCCCTTTATACGTTCACCCCATGTAAAAAATATTTACACACATGAATGTGGATGGTGTAACACTTACAGCAACATTACAGGGTAAATTACAATTATTTTTTGGGCTTTATAAAATATATTTTATTGATCGACACATGCTACATTACGGGTTGAATTTTCAATATCAAGGGCTGACAAAAAGGGTTGACACAAGTTTCTCGGGTTGACAGAACGGGTAATTGTTATTGTCTGAGGAATAAAATATATATTTTAATGTGATTAAAATATTACATTTCCAAAGCCATGTACTCATGATATTGAGAGAGAACTCTGAGTTATGTCTTTGAGACTTTCCATCCTCCCCAAACAGCACCTACAGTGATAAGATTTTGTGTGGCGGTGGGAGGGACTGGACCCACAAAGGGGATTATAAGCCTGTGCATTTGGGCCGTTTTTCAGATTTTCACCCTAGACACCATTAACGTAACTCTGTGAATCTCCAAAGGACTGGACATAACTCAAGAATTCTTCTCTCTCAATATCATGAGTACATGATAAAATATATATTTTATTTCACGTCACAGACATCTTTTAATGAAAATCTATTTTAACTATTCAAATACATGTACAGGTTTACTACTTTGGAATAAGATCTAGACTGTGTGGGCAGTGGTTATGTAGGGTAACATTGAGCGTAGGTGGCATCAATTGCAATGAAAGCATGCCCCGGGTAAAACCTACCCATATTTCGTAGTATGGGTTAATGGAGAAGGTACACCCTACGTCACGTAGTTACCTGGATGAGAAGTCTTGATGTAGTACAGCAGTCTGGTTTAAATAGCCCGTAGCACATCAGTGTCACAGATTTATTTATATTGGTTACCTTTCATGATTCTAAGGAGTGCATTTCATTTAATGGAGTCAAAGCTAAGTGCCAAAGAGTTACACAATGTACTAGATCTTGCTTAAACAAAGTATATTTGTTCACGTCCGCATAACCGAGTTAGAGATGCTAGCACATTCGGCTTTACCCATTTACCAATGTCACACAAATGAGAAATACAATTTAGCAGATTGATGCCACACATCTGAATACTTGGACCACACTATTCTGGCAGAGCAGCAGATAAAGTCAACGTGATGCTTCTGCGTATCACCTTACAGAGGCTTACCTGTAAAGGCAATGTTTAGGCAGGCACCGCTAAGCTATGTACAACACAACCACATCACCGGTACAAATAATTGGTAGGGAAACAAGTCTGCCAAAACTCCCATAGCTCAAGTGACAGGCTGAAAATAATGCACAAATATGTGCACTAATAAAACCTCACAAGATGCTTCAAGTTCATAAAGCAAGTTGGTGTTACTACAACCTAGCTGGGAAAAAAGTGTGAGAACGATAGGCTCCCCTAATTTACTCCAGAACCAACCTGATAACCAAATTAGTCAGACCAGACACATGAAACAGTCTCAACGTAAACACACATGGCTTCAGGCAAACACCTACCTAAATTAAAGGCATGCAGCATCTAACAGCCCTCACTGAATGAACCAGAAGTTACAGCAAACATCTTTAAATGTTTTATTTCAAGAGTTACAAAACAGCTCATGCGTCAGCAATGGTGACCTCAACCTCTACACCAGGCTCAATGCTGATGGAGGTGATCTGCTTGACGATCTCAGAGGGACTGTGCAGGTCAATCAGACGCTTGTGGATTCGCATCTGAAAACGATCCCAAGTCTTGGAACCCTCTCCACAAGGGGTCTTCCTTGTGGTGATGCGCAGAGTCTGAAGAGAGATAAACCAGGAATCAATACCAGTATGGATGCTTGTGAGAAAAAATACTATGTGCAGAAATGTGTTCATGTAGTCCCCAATTCAATCTGAGCCACTAGTGTGAGAGCGGACAGAAAGCGCAGGGTCATTGATTTGGCATCACCTCTATAGAGACCCAGGGTAAACCACAGATTGGAGACCCAGGCTGTCAAAGATGCATTCCCAGTCAATTGTCTTGCTTGACACATACCTTGGTGGGCATACGGACTGGACCCTTCACCTTCAGATTCTTTTCCTTGGCACCACGGATGAGGTCTGCACACACTGATACAAAAAAGTAATCACATTACAAAAGCGAAAATACAAACACGCCTTAAGTGCCATACACGTCTACAGATGGCTCAGAATAGCGTATAATTAATCAGAATTTGTCATAGCTTTAGCCATGTCAGATTAGGTTTGTATCCTCATAGCCAAGTAGTATGTTCGCAATGTTCATATAACAGTGAAACGGTTTCATTATGTTTATAAAAGTTGCCAGGGTATAGCCAAATGAACTGTTAACACAAACTACAATTACCTAAGCTTCCACATACAACTCCATTAAGCTACTACCATACTGTAAATAGTGTATACCTTTCTCCAGGGACTTCACATTGCGGCTGGTAAGGGTGATACGGATGCGATGGATGGCAACCTCAGCCTCGACAGGGGCTTTACCTGTGTCTTTGAAAGCCTATAGGTGCAAATGACAAATATAAGCATGGTCATTCATTTAACACACTACTAAGGGGATGCATCTTGATGTTTTATACAACAGACCCTGTTAATGAATGAAATATTGTCACGCCTTAGAAAATGCCAAATAACATCCAACCAAAAACTTGCCTATGTTATTAGCCTATCTATTAAACAAAAGGGAAATCGCAGTTTCCTAATGATACGGCGAGTTCCACGGAATATGGTGTCTAATTTCGTCGTACATGAAGTGTTGTGCGTCTGTTTAGACCAAGTAAATGAATTGGCAGCGTTAATTACAGGCAGCAAGTAGCTACTATCGTTTGAAAGCACCAGCATGTATGACTAGCAATTCTGTAGCTAACTCGGTACACGCGGGAAATGTCAATACAGAAGGACTTGAGTATTGCTCTTCCATTGCGTTAGCTACCGGAGACCACAAAAACAGATAAATAAAACACTTTAAAAAGTTCTTACCATTTTCTCTTCAGTCCTGACCGACTTATTCGTAACTTTAACGCGAACAGCGGTGAGTCAGGAACGCAACCTTCCCGTCTGTTGAATCGTCGCGAAAGGACGGAGAAGCGGCCTGCTGTCGTATATATACCAAACATCCGGGTACCACACGACCTTTGTATGACGACAATCCAATAGGATAGTCTGGCTGCCAAGGGGGCGTTTCTGAACCTATTCACCCCACAAGGACGAATTCCACTACCTTCAATACTGCTTGCGTCCATGAACACTTGGGCCCAATCCGAATACTCCCCCTTACCCCTTCCCCTTAGCCCTTCCCCTTAGTTTTGCGCGTTCGCGCGACACCAAGTGCTGTCCGAATACTCATTTTGATCAAGACGAAGGGGTAAGACGAAGGGCTGTATACCCCTTGAAACCAAGATTTTCCGAGAGCTCACTTGAAACCAAGGGGTACCCAGAACACATTGCGAGACGTCAACAATGGCTGCTAGATCATCACAAGAGACCCATAAATGTAGTATTTTCGGATTAAATAGCGAATTTAAAAATTACGACACAATTGTTTTGTGAACTACTCAGTCCCGTACATATATATTTTTAACCATTTTAATAATTGAAGTTTTTTTTTTAAATCGCTACTTTTTTACAGTTTTCAACGCCAAAGATACATTGCTAATTTGTCCCGTATTTCTCTGACTACCTTTACTCAATGCATGTTTGTCTACAGTTAACTTTTTTAGCAGATAATTCATATCAGTGCATAACATAACATGTTTGCTTTTGGAATAGCGATAAAAGTGCTTTACATACCGTCCCGAATCACACAGGGACGCCGGAGGAAACCCGGCAAATAATTCGCTTTCGGGCAGAAAATTAACAGAAGTTTCATGCTGTACAACCATAGACTGTATAAAGATTAGGTGTACAACATAATTTGGATATGATACAGGACACTGGTGAGCACGTTTAATTTAAATAGTACTGTTATTTAACAATTGTATATGTTTTACAATGTTGTTCAATAAATACATGTATTTGATTAAGGGTTTCTGTACATCGATCAATGACATTCAAAACAGTGATCACTGAAACAGATATACAAAACACCATGCAGTGTGGATGAAAATATTTATTGAAAACAGCCTTCAGTAGTAAGCAAGCAGGTTTATTTATATAGCATGTGTGCTTTACAAAAACATTAAAAACAATAGTACACAGAAGAACATCTGCATCCATATGCACCACCACCAAAGTAAACAAATAACTACTACATACATCGAACCATATGCGCAGTATAGACGTGCTGGGGTTTATGGCACAGTATCTTGTTGGACCACCAGTCTGGAAAATAAAACAATTTTACACCATTAATGGCTGAGTTGGGGAAAATGTTTGCTACCTTGTTGGTTAGTTCCGTGAACTTTAAATACAATACGACAATGTTGTTTGCAACCAATCGATACATACCATAAGTTAAACTACCAGCATTCGTAGGCGTCGTAGACCTCTTCTCGCTTGATTTCTGCGATTTGTTGCAGACAACTACTAAAATCCACGCAATCGACATACACACTTTTCCAGACTCTTTTTGCATCTCGGAAGTTTGAGATCAACATTTGTGTCGCCTCTGGTTACGTAGCAGCCAGCTAGCGACGATGTATGATGACGTAGCCAAAACCGAGTGGTGTCCCAATTCGTAGGGGAACGTAGCCCTTACCACTCGGTTTCGAGGGCCAAGGGGAAGGGGTAAATGAAGGGGTAGGGCTAAGGGGAAGGGGTAAGTGGGAGTATTCGGATTGGGCCTTGAAAATACTAATTTACTATCCATGTATGAAAGTCCATCGGGGACTATATTGAAATAATACAATTCGCAAATGCATTCTAATCTTCAATATGTGTTATTTGGGACGAAATTTAAATGCAATGTTTCAAAATGCGTTCGCATTTTCACGTAGTCATATGAGCGCTACAAATGCAATAAGCTAAACAGCGCCCCCGGTCAATTGCATTTCCATTCTGCAGTCACCATGTTCTTTTAAAGATAAAATCGATCATGAAAATACAATTCGTCAGTCGTGTGATGAGAACATCAACACAAGCCTTCAGTTTCGACATACATTCCTTGTTCTTTGACAGCTTTGCTCCACAGAACAATACGTTTTTACACTGGGGCACTTCTGCAGCACCATATATACTCAGAATGTCGATATAGTCCTTTATGGTTTTCCATTATGCGGGATTTGTGTATTGGTCAAAACCAAACAAATTCGTGAGGCTTGCTTCAAAATATAAGGGCCTCAGCAACTATACTTATATTTAGAAATTCCATCTAACACGTGACAGAAAGGGTGCGTTTGATTGTCCTCAGCGACTTGTCGTTCATGTAATTGTATGCCTTTATACACAATATATTAATATTACATACAGATTCTTATTTTGTCTTGGTTCAATTTATTGTGCAATGAAAGGCACAAACGACTTGCTATGCTGTTTAATTTAATTACTTAATGGAATATTAATCAATATACCTTAACTCCACCTTGCTGTAAAACTATCAAACAACTGAAGTGCGTTCTGTTGCGTATTACAGTAAACGCTGCAACTGCTTTACATTATTTGTATAACTGAGAAGTGAAATGTGTTTATCAGTGTGGGTTTCAATTGTTTTAGCTACTTCAGTGTTCTTAAACTCACACTTCTAAATTTAGGGTCACACTGGACACAATCTTATTTACAACATAAGCGAAACAGGTTAAATGTCACTACATTTTAATTGAGTTGATATACTGCAGTAAAAGACATTCCAGGGAGTTAAACGAAATCTCATCATACATCTAAAACATTACAAACTTCAAATTTGGTACATGCACAGACCACAGTTAACATAAAATATTTTGGAAACATTTAAATGCTAATAAATCATTTTAACAAGTAAAACATTCCTGAGTTCTAAACTAACTTCAGCATGGATACATCAGAAATATAGACTTTAACGAGATTTTACGTTTTTCTAAAATGTGAATGAGTCGAAATAGTAAGGTAAAGTTGGGTACACATCTTAGACAGTGGATAAACAGAACAATAGCAGCTTCAGCCTGTATTTAAATCATGCTGAAAAGTCACAGCTGGTAGGCAATCAGGTTTCAGCATGGTGTCCCATAGTATATACCAGTTCATTTAAATTCAGTAAAACATCTGGCTGTGCGTAAAAGCTGAAAATAGTAAAATATGTAAAACAGTTGGACTTAATGTTCAATAAAAAGTTTATAGTTTGCACTGGATCTTGCCCAGATCTGTGAGGACATCTTCTGCGCTTGGTCTCAAACTTGGCTCACTACTCCAGCACTTGGACAAAATGGATAGGCAGACTTTCCCTTGGAGTAACTTGAAGGCATCACCAGTGACACAGGGACGTAAATCGTATGCGACCACTGCATATAAAACATATTGCCTGT
The DNA here is from genome assembly GCA_029465975.1 of Dallia pectoralis. Taxonomy (NCBI): domain Eukaryota; kingdom Metazoa; phylum Chordata; class Actinopteri; order Esociformes; family Umbridae; genus Dallia; species Dallia pectoralis. The sequence goes on from CM055733.1 coordinate 4,672,484, forward strand.
CACCGGTGTAAGGCTGCTCTCGGGTGATCAGTTGCCATAGTGTGATTCCAAACGAGTAGATGTCAGATTTGGGAGACACGTCGTCCCCCTTCAACAGCTCGGGCGCCCGGTGGGTGTAGGTACCTCCACCATGACTCATTTGGGGTGTGAGGCTGGACAGATCACCCCCGACCTCCAGTTTCTGTGAACAGCCAAAATCAACAATCTTACAGACATCCTTCCTCGATACCAATACATTGGCAGGTTTGATGTCCAAATGGACAATACCATGGGAGTGGAGGAACTGAAGCCCCTGCGCAATCTCTTTGGAGAACTTTGTCCACCTGTATCCTTCAAGCGTCTCCGCGCAATCGTAAATTACCTGGTGTAGATTCCGTTCACCTGCGTACTCCATTACTATCGTGCCAATGTTGTCCCCGTTTTCCAGGTTATCCGGTATGCACGTGGTTGCGGCGATAATGCGCACTATGTTCGTGTGGCGCAAATGCGCCGCATTTAGTTCAGCCCAAAAACTTTGTCTGGATGCGAGCTTATTCTTGACGCACTTCTTCACCTTTTTGACAGCCACAATCTCTTCAAAGTACACACCTTTGTAAACCGAGCCAAACCCACCAGATCCGATGGACTGCATGGAATGTAATTTGGTCCAATCAATAGTTGACGACCACAGTCTGGTAGCGACCTTCCCATGGAATCGTTGAGTCGGAATTCGTAGAGTGGAACTTTTGGAGTACTTTGCCAAAGGACTGCTGCACGCTCCAAAGTCGAGAGATGGATAGAAATCTTTAGCCAGCAGGCGTGTCGGGGGAATTGGGGATGGCATTGTCGAACCACCACCTTGGAAACCCGCTGTCTTGTCTGTGTGTTTGTTTCCACAGCTGTCATCAGGTTAGTTGATTGCTAGAACATGCGTGCTACATTCATAGACTAGTAGGAAGATAAACTTTACGAGCTGTGATGTCGGTTTGTTGGATGCGTTCATATTTAAAGTTTCTAAAAAACATTCAGTGCTGTGAAAGAGAAAGTGGTTTAAAGCTAGATATATACAAATGAATAGTAATAAGATAAAAAGCACAAACACGTTTTGTAATTTATTATTTTACAAACCAGTTTGGTGATGATTAAGAACTATTTTGAATAAAAAGCCTGCATATAGAACAAACAATATTAGATTCAGGTCCAATCTCAACATAACTGAAAGTTTGTGGAATCCCCTGGACAACGAAAATAACAAAAAGCAGCTAGTAAAATCAAAAGATATGCCAAATCCACCAAATAATAAAGGATTTAACTCTACTTGGGGAAGAAAACACAACTCTTAACAAAGTATATCTCTTAGTTTGAATTCCTTATGGAAGCCCCCCACACACACGACTGGCTTGTGTTTTTGTTGCTTGTATTAAGCTTTAATTTTATTTATAGTTTATTATAGTATATTTAATTGACTTATAATGTTTATAGTGTTTTTTTTCTCAATAAAACTATTTTTACTGTTCTGATAAATAGCTTTAAAGAATTCTCAGATGATGTTAAGAGTTGTGCACACTACTGTATAAAACATATTGTATTTTGCATTCCAATGCTGTAAATCTTTTTTTGCCAATGAAGGCAATGCTTTTTACATGTGGGAGTCAGTGCCTAGCAGTGAGACATGTTGCAGTATATTAACATTTGTATTTTGTAACCCTGTCTGATAATTGGCAAATCATACTGGGCCACTGCTGAAAAGTAAGATTTGTTCAATATATATGGATTTATTTTTCAGTCATTAATTCCTTATAAATTTGTAGAAATCACAAAGAAAATGACAGTCAATTATAAGGTAAGAATTGAAACTCCATGACAACACTCATTCACCACTTGTTTCACTATAATACAGTTAAACAGACACACTTAAATACTTGACTAACAATTGTAGACGTTTGCATGAATCCTTCTTTTATGTTTATTGAGCTTTCATTACAATGTGTAATAACACTAGAGTTGAAGACTGCAGCTCTTCTCTCTCATAGCAGCAAGGTAGTATGAAAACAAATCAGGTTACTCGGCCAGACAATAAATAATCTGTCTCTTTGGATGATGTCAATGTTAGAAAATTGATAAAGCTGCAGCGTTAATTTCTATTTTACAAAACGTATACACAAATATGAATTATTTTGCCTATATTTATACAAATACAACAGTAGTTTGTAAAATAGAGTAAAATACACATGATTTGCAACATGATTCCATCATTGTCACAGGATGGCATTGCAATGAATAACAAAACCAACATGGCTGGAATGCAGTTTGCCTCTGAACAATCCCTCGTTATAAGTACTTCTAGTCCTCTAAAAGATGTGGACACTCTTGTGGAGTCAATATCTTCTTTATCATTGAGGTAATCTCAGACTTATTTTACACTGAGGCAACAAGTAAACACGCAAGCCCTTTCCGTCAATCACCAGGATGACCATGGTTCCCCATCATACTGCCATACAACATGAAAGAGAGAAGCATGTGACATTACAGGCATCAGACAAGTCCATACAAGACCAAAAAGTCACAGTACAAAAAATATATGTATATGAAAACAACTAGGCACATATATGCCGACCATTCAGCTCAATTTGATATTTTTGTAAAAAAAAGAACTAGAAAAGAGGTCTGTAGCACCTTAAGGAGCTTTAGAAGTATTCATTAGCAGCTTTATCCAATACCAAAATATTGCAATATTGCAGTGTTTCTTACATACACATTCAACATGGTTCACCGGTACCAATGAAGCTTATAATGAAGCTTGACATGAATTGCTAAAGATCTGTGTCTGTCACTAAAGAACCAACTTTCCATTCATTATGGGACACTTAATGTACTTGCTGAATACGTTAAAATTGTGGAATATTAATGATAAACATTTATATAAAATATCAGTGTCACAATGAGCTTAAGCCTTAATATACTTATACATTTACTGAAACAGGTAAAATAAAACAATAAACATTACCTAAATTAACAGAATTGTTAAGCCAAATCTAAAACCTGTACATTTTAAAGTTTAAAATATAGTTAGCTGATTACACTTTTTCTTTTTTAGGTAGCTATAGATGGTAAGAAATTTGGCATTATTAAAAACATATTATCTGACAGATAGAATCCTTAATGAGACACATGGAACATTTGTGCAAGTAAAGCAAAAATGACACTGATAGAAAACACTGTAAAAATTGTACCTGTAAAAATAAAACATTTAATAATGTATTTACATGTTAACATTCTCTAAAGAGCTAAATATGACATCTATACTTTATAATTAAAGGTATTTGAAACAAAAAAAGTATAAGAAGACAAAGGCATTCATTTATCCAAAAGTGCTATGATTAAAATAAATCTGCCCTGTATACAGGCTTAACAAACATTTTATGCAAAACCACAAACCTTCAAAATACACCAATAGCATACATTTCGATAACACTTGAAACCCAAACATAAACATGTAGCTTAAACTTCGAATGACATCAAGTGGCTGTTACTGATACTGTTCTCGTTTAATACACGTTTGAAGTATTATGGGGAAATTAACTTCAGTTTTTTGCCTTAATGAGAAAAACAATGAGGCTGCTCATTTCTTTCCTCAAACAGTCATTTTAAAATGATTAGTTAAAGTTAGCACTTTATACCAATGGCAAGGTCACATCTTTTGGATGGTTGTGATATATAGAGCAAACTGAATACAGTATTTAGAATTCATATTTGGAGTTAAAGTTTAGGTTATCTAAGTCCAGCTATACTATACTTTAACTCTGCAGTTTTAATCAATCAATTCACCATTTTCTCCTATAAGTAACATGAACATACCCAAGTACTGAATGTGAAGACTGACTGGTTTATCAAGATTTATTATGCAGTGGCTCTCAAAAGTATTTACTGTCCTTGGAGAATTGCACATTGTATTGTGTTATTGTGGTTTTGCCACTGAACAAAAGTGAAACATTAAATGTAAAGTATTCTAAAATAAATAGCAATATCTAACAAAATATATTTGATTGCACAGTTATTTACCCCCTTTGCTATAACTCACTTGAGCTGTTGTCATGTTATTAATTAAATGGAGTCCATCTGTATGCACATGTAAGATGTTTCACGTGACTTCAGGTTAAATAAACCTGTTTCTGGAGTTCCAGAGTTGGTTAGTACCTTAAGAAGACATTTTAAAAACCAAAGAACATATTCAAAACTGGAATATGGTTCTTCAAAAGCACCAATCAATATGATGTCAGAACATTTCAAAGGCACTAAATATATGATGGAGCACAGTATAGTCAATTTTTAACAAACTTAGGCACAACTGTATGTAAAAACTAGGTATCCAGTAAAGGGCAAATCTAGGAGGCCACCAAGAGGCCAATGGCGAATGAAAAGGAGTTACTGTGCATTCTACAACAATACTTTACAAAAATGGCCTTCATGGTAAAGTGGTGAAAAAGGAAGCCATTCTTGAAAAAAAACATACATCAAAGTGTGGGTGACTCAGAGACCAAGTGGAAAAACATGCCATGGTCTGATGAGACCAAAATATAGCTTTTTGGCCTCAACACTATGTGTTGTTTATGGGGCATGCCTAACACTTCACATCATCCTGAGAACAAAATTCCTACTGTTAATCATGGAGGTGGCAGCATCAAGCTATGGGGATGCTTCACTGTATCACGGCAGGTAAAGCTTGTGAAGATGGAGAGAAATATGGATGCAGCAAAGTACTGAGTATTCTTGGAGTCTGTAAGAAAAATAGACTTTGACTTAGGAGATGGAGGATACATTTTCCAGTAGGACAATGACAAGAGCAAATACAACAAAACCCACACTAGAGTGGCTTCTAAAGAAATTGAACAATGTCCTGGAGAGACTGTCCAGACCGCAATCCAATTGGGATTGTCAAAGAGGCCCCAACCAACTTGACATAGTTTGAACAAAATATGGAAAAAAACAAATCGACAAGAATAGTCCAGATTTGCAAAGCTGGTTGAGACTACTACATATAGATTCATTATAGTAAATATAAGGTGTCCCTGCAAAATATTGACATTAAGTGGTTAATACTTAAATCAAGTTGAATAGTGTCAATTATGTTCTATTCTGCATTTGTAATTTATTTTAAAAATACATATATCTTCAAAATAAAATAAAAATACTTTATGAAAAACATAATCTAATTACTGACTTTGTGTTGATTTGTGGCAATATCGAATTAAATACTTTTTTTGATAGCACAATGTAACACAAACAAATGTGGAAAGGTCAAGAGGGGTGTACTTTTGAGAGCCATTTTAATCTTAATGATAAAAATAGTATGCAAATTAGTTGCTCGTCTTTAGTCTGTTCTCCCTTTAAGTGAGGCAAAAAGACACTTACAAATAATATGGGTACTTTCATCTGACGCCAAACCTCGGTATTGAATTATGACCTACGGCTATCAGTATCATTCCTTCATTGATGGGTTTTAAATTACAGTTGAAGACAGAAGTTTACAATTCCTGACATTTAATCCTAGTAAATAATTTTTTTAGCAATACGAAAAATCTGAAAAATAGTTGAGAGAATGATTTATTTCAGCATTTCTTTCAGCACATTCCCAGTGGGTCAGAAGTTCACATACACTCATTTAGTCTTTGGTAGCCTTCCATAAGCTTCCCACAATAAGTTGTATACTTTTTTGGCCCATATCTCCTGAACTCGTATAACTGAGTCAGGTTAAAGACCTTTTTGCCCACATACACTTTTTTAGTTCTGTCCACTCAATATATTTACATAATTTTCGTTCCTCATCATGCCATCTATTTTGTGATGTGCACCAGCCTCTGCTGCAGCATGCACTCCCACCACATGATGCTGCCACCCTTGGGATTGTGCTCTTTGGCTTTTATGACTCTTTTAGCATTTTAGCCATTTTGTTTCATCAGAACAGAGGACATTTCTTCAAAAAGTATAATCTTTGTCCTCATGTGCAGTTGCAAACTGTAGTCTGGCATTTTATGGTGGTTTTAAGTCAGTGGCTTCTTTCTTGCTGAGGTTAAGCCAATATAGAACTTGTTTTACTGTGGAAATGTATACTTTTGTACCCGTTTCCTCTAGCATCTTCACAAGGTCCTTGTTGTTCTGTGATTGACTTGCAGTTTTTGCACCGAAGTACGAATGACGATTACGTGGTCCGATGGTATTTATACTTGCATACTATTGTTTGTACAGATGAACATGGTAATTTCAGGGGATTTGAAAATGCTTTCAAGGATGAACTACACAATTATTTTTGGGAGAATATGGCTAATTTCTTTAGATTTTTCCATGATGTAAAGACAAAGGGGAACACAGTTTGAAGATAGGTCTTCAAATAAATCCTCAGGTACACTTCCAATTGACTGAAAGTATGTGAGTTAGCCAATCAGAAGCTTCTAAAGCCATGACATAATTTTCTGGAATGTTCTCAGCTGTTTATCAGCACAGTGAACTTAGTGTATGTACAGGTTTGACCAACTGGAATAGTGATATAGGAAATTTTAAGTAGAAATTTTCCATCTGTAAACAATTGTTTGCTAAATGAACTAATTAGTGTGTTATGCACATAGTAGTAGTCCTAAACGACTTGGCAAAACTATAGTTTGTTAACATGAAATCAGTGGAGTAATTGAAAATGTTTTAATGACTTCAACCTAAGTGTATGTAAACGTCTGACTTCAACTGAATTTAGATACTTAGATCTCTCAGTTGTAATTGAAAAACTCTTCTCTGAAAGACAGACACTATCTTTGTACAAAAGCAAAAACAGGGCAAGTACTTTTTCTGGATGTGACTTAAGCCGTTTCGTCTGACTAACACAGTTTTTCAGGAAAAGTTAGAAAGGGGTCAGTTTCCCTTTGCACAGTTTCACAGCATATTACGTAGAGACAATTCTGGGAATGTCACATCTTGATCAGACCAGGCCAAGCATGTCTGGTCTATAATTCTTCAGTTCAAGAAATGTTCCCATTACATACACTGTACATACTTACGAAAGTATATTTTCACAAACCCTGTCTCTGACCAAAGCCTGTCTTGAACACATACTGGCAGTAAAATAGGAATCTCTTTTCACTGTCATCCATATTTCATAATTCTGGGATTTCCCTCTACTTTATATATCATACAGCAAAATACAATACATTGTACAAAATCAACAAGATAATTTGGAGACACTAAAAACCGAATCCCTAAAAAACACTGACAAACTAATGCTGGCAGCCGTGTATGAACTTGAGCAGAGTTCATTTCACACAGAGGTGTGCAATACAGTACTTCATCTGAACTTTAAAACTAGAGAACGTTAAAATAAATGTTTAGTTGGGAAATAGTGTTACTTAAGGAAGTAACAAGTTACAGTGTGTTTCTGTATTACTATAGTAGGTTGTGGAGACTAGAGAAGTATTTATTCTGTTATGAGCAGAAGATGACTGACATGCTGGTTTCCATGGATCAGTATATTGAAATTTGATAAGGCCTTTTGTTGTGAATGATATCAAAAGATACATTTAATTCTGTCTGGCTGATACACCTTATTTACATGATCGCCCTTATTAACATTTTTGTTGTGTTTTCACCTGATGAGACAAAGTTATCAGATAAACCTCTAAGCATAGCTTATATTATTGGGATGTGACAAAAATGTCATTTCCACAAAATGTAATGAAATATTACCCTAACTTGAAATGTACATTTTGGAACACTCTGAGTGAATACACAATGTGTCACACATACAGTGGATATAAAAATCTACACACCCATGTTAAAACGCCAGGTTTGTCTGATGTGAATTGAAAAAGAAACGAAAATCATGCCAACACAGGGGAAAACTAAAACACTAAAAATGTACAATAAGTGTGCACTCTTCTAACTGGCGATGTGGCGGTGTTCAGAATTAACCAATCACATTCGATGACATCTGCCATCAGATAAAATGTTCTTAGTTGCATCTCAGAGCAAAGCCATGGTCTGCAGAGAGTTTCCAGAGCATCGGAGGGAACGCATTGGTGAAAGATATCAGTCAGGAGTAGAGTACAAAATAATTTCCAAAGCATTAGATATACCATGGAACACAGTGAAGACAGTCATCATCAAGTGGAGAAAATATTACCAAGAACTGGCCATCCCTCCAGAATTGATGAAAATACAAGAAGAAAACTGGTCAGGGAGGCTTCCAAGAGGCCTACAGCAACATAAAAGGAGCTGCTGGAATTTCTGGCAAGTACTGGCTGTGTGCTTCATATGTATAGGCTATGGGGTGGCAAGATGGAAGCCGTATCTTACAAAGAAAAACATCCAAGCCCGGCTGAAGTTTGCAAAAACAAACATCAAGTCTCCAAAAACCATGTGGGCAAATGTGTTATGGTCTGATGAAACTTTTTGGCCATAACTCCAAAAGGTGTGTTTGGCGCAAAAACACTGCACATCACCGAAAGAACACCATACCCACAGTGAGGCATGGTGGTGGCAGCATCATGCTTTGGACCTGTTTTTATTCAGCTGGAACCGGGGCCTTTGTCAAGGAATTGTGATCAGTTCCAAATACCACGCAATTTTGGCACAATACAGTTCCGTTAGAATGCTGAAGATGAAGTTCACCTCTCAACACGACGGCGACCCAAACCACACATCCAAATCCAAAAATGCATGGTTTCCCCAAAAGAATGGTTGCCCTGCCAGATCCCAGACCTAAATCCAAATGACCCAAGTCAAAATGTGCCATGCTAATAGACTCCAACCCAAAATAGTGCTGTAATAAAAAAGGTGCTTCAACAAAGTATTAGTTTAAGGGTGTGCACAGGTTACTGTAAGGTTTTTATTTTTCCCCTTAGAGATTTCAATTGTTTTTCCAATTGAATTGTTCACATTATAGGTCACATTAAAGGGGGAAAAAGTTCCAACATGATTTTTCTTTCTCTTTCTTTTTTCACATCAGAAAAACCTGCCAGGGGTGTGTAGACTTTTCATACCCACTGTACCATTGCACATAAAAAGTGCTTTTGTGTTCATGTCTCTAAATCTCTGCGTGAAGCAAAACTCAACACAACACATATCTATCCCGTCACCTAGATGAGTTGTAACAAACAGTACTGTTCGGCCTCCTCTATTCAGTCTCCCAGATTCTTAATTCAAGTGTTCTCTCATCCGTAGTCACGTACTAGTCTTTGCCTAAAAACACATCCCATAAACCTAAGGCTCCCATACAGGTTTAGAACTTCAAACTCCACACTGAATAACAATGATACATTATTCTGGTGGCCCTACTTCACCTGTTGTGAACATTTTTGAATGAAGAAAAATATATTCAGGAAGTCTCTTCCACCAATCCCTGGCCTGTAATAATCAGATGTACTGTGTACTGGATTGGTGAAAGCATAGGTGATTGCTCAACAAGCTAAACCATGAATGAAGTAGAGCTTGTGAAAATTGTCTTTTGAATCCAGTTCATATCATATTCTATTGTCTTGTCCCACATAGCTATCTGAATGGAAATGCACTGACTGTCACTTAAGGTAACAGGGTTTGCAAATATATATATATATATATATATATAATTGTATATTAACATGTAAGTCTCCCTTTTATAGGAAATTACATTTAATAAGTAAGGACAACTTAGTCTATCTGTTATTGCAAGGGCCAACAAGAGAACCAATACACAGCAGCAACGTTTTGAACCATCGGTTTTAACCTGCTACTTTTTTGCCTGACAAATCGATATTTGGTCGACTTTGGTTTTCATGGGGAGCAAGGATGGTTCTCACACTACCTTACAAAAGGGGCTTTTTGGTACCTTATATAGAAGTAACAAACAACAACAAAGTATTGCATTGCCTAAAATCCTGAAACAAGACAAACAGATAACAAATAGATTTTCAAAATGGGTAGAGGAGATGACATTCAACCTCACACAAAGGTACAAAGTGCTATATGAAAATCCGGTACAACTGACATGCTATGAACAATCTATTCCAAGCCATTGGGGTTAAAGATTATAGAAAGAAAAACATCACAGCAATCAAATTCCTACATCAATTCGTATGCAAAACTCAAAATTCCTAGTCATGTGTCACTATTGTTGTGGGTGCTAAAATGGACCGGGTCGTTCATCAGCATTACAGTGCTGAATTTGCAAAGGCGGTGATATAGCATTGTTGACACTGACCAAATGAAATGTCAATCATTATTTCATGGCTTGAGCTATGTGGTTGAGCCAAACCACTTGTGTTTGTGGAAGTGCTAAATGTCAGTGCTGATGCACACCCATACATCTACTATGCTGTTTCAGTGTCTGTATGTGTGGAATCCCATCATTATTGAACGGAAGTGCTTCTCTGTCATTGTTTTGTGCAGACACATTAAAATAAATGTGTTACTGGCATTAACATAATAATTAGCAGATTATCAACCTTGGTGTGTGCATGTGTGTGTTTGTGTGCTGTCATGTCACTGGAAAGCCTGGTGGAAACGGGGCAGCGTGGTGGTTGTGTTCATGTTAGAGGTGAAGGGAGAAGAGATACCGTGGAGGGGGCTGACACTCCCCCCATTCCCTGATGCCTCGTGGGAATCCAGGGGCTGGGGAGGCAGCTGGATGAGAGACAACGCCTCCTCTGGTGAGTAGGGGACCCCACCTAGACCCCCGGCAGCTACCCCCTGGTGCCCATACGGGGGGCCATTCAAGGGCAGGAAGTTGAAGAGCTGGGAGAAGTCGAGCAATGACGACGAGGAGGCCAGCGACTCGCCTGCTGTCGTTGAGATTTTGGACAGCGATGCCTCCTCAGGAGACCCCTGGCCTAAAGAGCCCACCTGGGAGTCTAAATCCAGTTTGGAGGCAGAGGACAATGAAGCCCCCTCAGCAGAAGAGGAGGGTATGCCACTCTGCAGTTCCATCAGATATGTCTCCAGTTCTCCCTTTAAATTCTGTTCTCTCTCCAGAGTGGAGACAGAGTATGAGGTAAGGCTGGAGGCCAGCTGGTACTTTAGCGAGAAAGGATGTGTAGGGTTGGGCTCTGTGTCCAAGGGGGGCAAAGTGGGAAAGTGGTGCTGAGGCAGAAGAGGGCTGCCATACAGGTTAAGCTGAAGCTGCCTGTGCGGCACTGACATGGTGGCCAGCTCACCCTTGACAATCCCTGCCAGCCCGCAGGAAAAGGAAGAGTCCAGCGTTTCAGCTGGCTCTGTCTTAACCCTCAGTAGCTCGCGAGCGTGACTCTTCTTCACGTGGCGCGTCAGGTGGTCCTTCCGGCCGAAACGCTGGGCGCAGTATTGGCACAGGAAGTCCTTGCGGCCTGTGTGCACCACCATGTGGCGGCGCACATCCTTTCGTGTGTAGAAGCGACGCTCACAGTGCTCGCATCTGTGCTTCTTCTCTTTGGTGCCACCCGAAGACTTGCCGGCGTGAGTCTTGAGGTGCTCCAAGAGTAGGCCTGTGTTGGCAAATGGCTGCAGGCAAACCTGGCAGGTGAGGTCTCCACTGTTGGCCGCATGCAGGGCCAGGTGGCGTTTAAAGCCCAGTTTTGTGTTGTAGCTCTTTCCACACTCCTGGCAGGCGAAGGCCTCCTTGTTGGGGTCATGAGTGTGAAGATGGTTCTTTAAGTGATCCTTGCGATGAAACATTTTCTCACAGTAAGTACACTTGTGGGTTTTCTCCGGCGAGTGTGTCGCCATATGCCTTCAAACACAGATGACATTCCATAAACACTTTACATTTCAGCAATAACTCTTAGTGCTGTGGCCATGCTAGTCAGGACACATACGTGTGATATATAAAATAACCCCTGAGTTTACCCAATGTTAGACTAATAAATTGTTAACAGAACGTGTTGTATGTATAGATAAATATATATGTAGTGTGGCCTGTTGAAGATCGGGTGCGTGTACTGTTACCGTAGCAGCTTGTATTTGGAGACGAAGGCCTTGGTGCAGTCTTGGTGGGAGCACCGGTACGGCCTCTCTCCTGTATGTGAGTATGAGTGCACCTTTAACTTCTCCACACTGTTGAAGGCCTTTTCACACAGCTGACATGGGAAGTTCTTCTTGGGTTTCCCCCCTTCTGCTCTCTTTCGCCTCCCAGTGGCTGCCGCAAGCCTAGCTTTATCTGGAACGTGGTCTAGGTGCCGTTGGGTTCCCGAGGCCATGGCACCCTAGGGCAGCGCTACTGGGTGTACAGATATGCGGTGCCCACCTTGTGTTGACAATGCTTGCTCTCTATCCACTTTTTTGTGCTCAACACCGCCAGGACATAGGTGCCTAAACATGGGTTTGTGAGAAAGGTGGAGATAAAAAGAGACTGTTCACATTCCAACAGGTAATACAAATAATGCATTTCCAAAAAAATCTTGAAGTAGTATAATATGTTTGTATTGATATCATTTCAACATTTTCCAAAAATTTCACATGAGAACAATGCTAAGTGAAATTTTACAGTGTGTCTATATTTATCTAACGCTAAATACTGTTTTGGAAACAAGTAATTGCCAACCCAGATCTGTCAAAGAAGTGTCTTACAGTAATCAAGCCAATGCTTTAATATTATGCATGTAATTCATCTTGAACCTTAAGTTCTCCACTATAGCTCAGAAAGGTTCCATTTTAACATTCCTACAGAAGCAGGATGGTATATTTTGCCAAACCTGCATGGCTAATTACCAAGTACCCTCAAGTCAAATCATCCCCAAACTGTAGCAGCTATGACTCCTGTCCTGCATACAAGCCGGGACAGAACACATGGAGACAACCGGGAGCAGAAAAAATGCACAGGAGCTCTTTTTTGTCTGTCTTACAAAATAAACACTTACTGGAAATAAGCAAGCTACAGTCAGTTTACTCCAGGCAGACTACACCAAAGATAGACGAGACTGGGATATACATAAAATATAGGGCCGGCAATAATACAATAATAAAAGACAAATAGCTATAAAAGACAAAATCAGATGGCTGGAGGGTGTTATTAGACAAATGTGTTTACAAAGGCATCCATACCTTGATACAATTAGCATTTTATTTTTTCTTTATTTTACACAACTTAATAAATTGGGGGCATTTAGATTCAGGCAATGGATTATTTTTATTGGATAGAATGGATCAAGGCAAGAAAACACAATTTGTAAACATCATATTGGTCACAAAATAACCACAAACAATTATGATTGTGATGGTGATGAATCATGATAACATGTTTCCATTGTGTTTTTTATGATGGAAATATTTGGGACTTTTTTAACCAAAAAAACACATAAAATAATAGGTCACATATTCATAATTTATTTTGCATTTATTATAATGTTCTAAAATCATCTAAATCTGAAATCATCAAATTATCTAACCTGACAAGCACATAACATTTTGAATTTAGAATGCCAGTTTAATGTCTAATGAAGGGATTTTGATTGAATTGAACTTAATGTTTTGTCAATTATGAGGTATGTAAATCATCTGGAAATTACAGAGAAAAAATAACTATTTTTAAATTCAACAAAAACATTTAATTTTTCTCAATCCTCCACCAATCATCGGTAAAACATTTGTCTCTTGAAATATATAGACTGCTGATGTTATAAATGTATACTATATTGAACTGAAACATTGTCTTGAACTAATATTTCAGATAATATAGTCATGATATTATTCACAGAAAATGTATAGAAAACAATATCAAAGACACAAGTGCAGGTTTTACATTGGTAATCATTTGAGCTCTAGCCTCTGTTGAGTATTCCGGTTTCAAATACATTAATAAATCATTAATCAGTAAAATATTGCATTATACAAACAACAGAGACCATGTGTTTTGAAAAGGACAGTATTCAAAAACAGACTAATTTTCTGCAACATGTCAATTAAAATGTGCATTTTCAGTTCAATTGTTTTTTGATCAGATGAAAAGACAATACAGCAATTTTGTAAAGCTAAAACAATGACAGATGTATGTTAACTATCAAAATGTTCAGCTCAGGTATTTCCCCACCATCTAAAATATGTCTACAAAAGTGTCATGCTGTCAATTTGGCCATTTCTCATTATGGTCAGGTTATTTGAAGGCTTTAAGAATAAAACATTGATTAAAATACACAAAATCAAAGACAAATGTTTTATCTGTAATTTAACAGAATAGTCCCAAAACACCATGCATATTTCAAAGTTATTACATTATAAGCAAAACATACACACCACAAGTAGCCTATTTCAGAAAATAACAATGCAATAATGTGCACACACTTTAGAAAGAATGACGTAACATTATACTTTCAATGTAATTCACAGTTTTTTCTACAGCTGCATCTCAAGCAAAGGAAGATCGAACAAACCGGTTTCTACGATGCAACGAAAGGCAAGGAAAACAAGTCTTTTTAAAATGCAAAACTTGTTCACACATGAAATCCAATTTAGCAGAGCAAATAATCCATTTGAAAATGTAAGTTTACACACTTTGTCATTCACCGTATACGCCTACTACCTATCATAGCCTACATAAATGACAACATAACCAAGACATTGGCTGAACATGCACAATAGCACATCCATAATGCAACTCAGGCAGTCAAACGAATCCTCCCCAAACAGCTACAGATTGTGCATAACTGGCCCTTGTGCATAACTGGCCCTTGTGCATAACTGGCCCAAGCTAACAGCAGGGTGAACCCATCTGGAGTTCACATGAACAGGTTTGCTGTGTTGCTATAGGTCCCCTGTACGTCCTATAGCCAATAAGCAGCACCATCCAGATAGCAGGGGATACGTGCTATGGCTAACAATAACCAGGAGATTGCTTATTACACTATCAAATAAGAAATAAAATAAATACAATAATAAACAGGCTACTATATATGATTAAACGAGTATCATGTCGAATCTGATTATTATACGCAACTTGCATTTAAACCGTTGAGATATTCTCATCAATGTAAATGAGTAGTGATTTTGATATGGTAAAACAGAGCAGTGTGTAAATGCATCCAATCCATGTTCATAATCTTAGTAGCATAACTCTCAATAAAAACAGACGGACAGTAACACATGCACAATCAGACATTTAGCATCGCCTAATTAGTTTGCCCGTAGTTCTCCCTCCATTTTGGTTGTTTATGGTATTGACAAGCAACTTCTTCTCTTCGATATTTGTCTATGAACTAAGTCAAAGTTTGACTGTCATCTCTGATTAAAATAAAATACGTGTAACCTGTATTCTAGATGAAAACATGACAAGCTCAGAGATAATAAAATCACAACGCATATTTTACATTTAGTGTTAAATGCATGTTTCGGGAATGCAATCGTGTTTCTTTCGATAAGGGTATGTTTACAGTGGTTACTGGTTTACATGTCAAAAAAAATTATGACTGAAATCTCACAGCATGTATTTCAAAATAATTTTAATACATCTAGTGCGCGTGTTCCCGTCTGCAGTCCTCGCAGCACTGTTGTTATTATATTCAGAAAAACTCAAACTAAACAAACTTGCAAAACTTTTCTTAACTTTTCTCAACTCAACAGTTTTCCATGGTTGTTGACATTCATTATCATGCAACTTGACATGACTAGCGCTCATGACACAATTTATTTAAATTTTCTTAATATTTATATCTTCCTTCGGTTTCCTACGAGGTCCCAAACTGGGTGCTGATTAACACAAACTTTTTCCCTTGCTCACCCCTCTCATAATTTGAATAACCCCGATATTTTAATTCAAGAACTCCGTAACAATTTAGTAAAATTACGCAAAACTCACCACAGGAGGCTTAACATCCTTTCTATTGAGTTTTTCTTGACTTTCAACTATTTTCCGAATTTTTAATAATTTTTTTCTCATATTTTTTGCTAGACGCGGCGGGCCTGAAAATTGTTTGCTTTCCCCTCTTTCCAGCAGCCATTGTGTGTATGCGCTGCGATGCAACCAAACATACATTTAGGCCCCGCCCACTCAATGTCCTGCCTCTCCCTTATTTTTGATTTGTGTAACGTCATGTCACTTTATTATTTCAGTGTCAATGATTGTCCCAAGTAATAAATGTACATTTTCGGACTCGCTAGTAATACTGTCAATCGCATTGACTTAAATTGATTTGTATTTATAACAATAGGTGGGTTAAATATGTCATTAAAATCTTCCTATTGGTTTATAAAACTGTCACTCACGGAAAAGTACAAGCTCGTCGTTTCTGTCTTTCACTCTATTGGTCAGATTTTCTGTCAATTTGTTGCAGGCGTGACGAACATCGTAGTGCTACAACGTTAAAGGACGTTCAAACTGATTCGAGTGAATCGATGAACACGCATTCAAACAATCTGGCACTTTAACCATCCCGAAAAGTAAGTGTTACGTGCTGAGCACTTTGAATTGGGCAATCTCCAAATACGTTGTGATTTGCGGCAATTCTGCGGCATTGAATAACACACATTGATGTGACTTTCTTACTAGCCTGTTATGCTAAGCTAATCTCTATAACCAGTTCAAAGAGCCATACAAAACTGTCGAGGTCAAGTTATTGTTTGCAGCCTGCAACTTCTCCCATCTGCTAGCAGATATCCTTGTTATTCCACTTTTGCCTTTCTGCTGACTACTTGTCTGTATTTCCCATAAATATTTCAGTCGAAGGTCACGGTTCCTACATGTAATTGACCGACTCAAGGTGTTGCAATTGTAATAATATTGCAATTTCCCATTCCAACTTGTTTTGTTTTAAAAGGACGTTTTTGTATTTTTAATGCAGTTATTGAGGTTTATCATTGCACGTGTCAAATTCATACCTTGTGTCTTTCAGGTATAACAAAATCATTGCACATATAACAGATGGATACGTAAATGTTGTTTTGCATCAAGAAATGGAGACAAATGTTCCTAGGATGCGAAATCGGGATGTTAACCCATGCATTGAAGTAAGTATTTCTCGGTATGTCTGCAACATTTGAATATATTATAAACAATTTACTGCTTGTTACATTTGAGATATGCTAGTTTGAATATTGTTGTATTGGCTTTTTCAGGAAAGTGATGGCTCTCAGAAATGTATGGATGCCAATAACTATGATAAGACGTTGTGTTCTGCATATTTTCTGAGATACAAAAACTGCAGAAAATACTGGGTGAGTATATGCTGGTGCAGCTCGCAAGTAGTGATCCGATGTAGCCTAATGTACACATCCTAAATGGATTGAGGCAGTGGCAAGTTTAAATGAAAAAAGACCTTAAATGTTTCCCAAAGGAAATGTGCAATTGACATAATCATACCTCTTTCTAAATTCAATTGAGATAAATCGACAGCATATATACTCATGTGATGACTGTTATCGAGTCTGTGAAGGCCTTTATGTCACTCGACCTGTCTGAGTACTACTACTCAATCAGCTTAATTGATTAGCATCTGCTGAGTAAAGACCAGCACTTCATGAATCTGTCTGCTGTAACTGGGTTAGGTTGGAGGAAATGCAGAACATCTTTTCAGTACATCCACATTGCACCCTAGTCACAGTGATGTGTTCCTTTTGTGCATCCGTTTACTAGTTCATTTATAGGGTGCATATTATAAATACAGGCTGCCATTTTACACATTTGTTGTTGTTACCAGGACAAATGGCTGGTATGAAATGGAAATTAGTCTTTTGACTATCCCAAGAGGTGGGTCCATGGTTAGGGATTGGACATAGTTGATTGTAGCTTCAGGTACATTGACAGACCTTGTCAGCTCAGGGATTCAAACTGGCAACCTACTCTTAAAATGTCCTAAACCAATGTACCTCACATGGCCTTGGACTTCACACTGGATTTATCCCTGTTTTTGTTCTTTTTTCCTCCAAGCACAACATTATGTTGAACAGAAGACGAAACGGTGTAAAGCCTGAAATGCCCACCGCGCAGGAGAGGCAGGAGATACTAGCTGATGTTGGAGGCAAGCCGTACTAAGGCAGTGGCCAGACTATGCTGAATGAAACACTGGATTGGTGTGTGAAAAGCATGTCCCAGTAAAACTCTGGGACAGTTTCTTCATGAAGTGAAGAGGGCTCCACACCTAACAGCTGCCTATGCCACACGTTTGTGGCAGGGATATTTGTCATGTATTAATGATTATCATTTTTACTACAATATGCTTATTGCCGTTTTCATGCAATGAATGTGTGTAGCTGGTTAGTATGTATGGGTGCAAGGAAATCCATTCTGTCATTTACCTTGGAAAAAATAATTTCACAACTTAATTTGCAATTCTTGTTGTGATCTCTTGAAATAAACTGTTTTTATTTATTTGTAAAGTTTTCTTATTCAAATATGTGTGTAGCCTGTACCCAGGTCTGATTATGACCTGTAACTGCTCAGACAAATGCTGCACAGTTTGCCCTCAAATTCTATGTGTCTATGTTGCCAGTGTTATACTTGATCATATACAGGAAGTTTACTAGCCAAACAAATATCTTTCAATTTTAACTGGCTACTTATTTGAACGGAATCTTGAGGGCACTACATGTCTGGTACCACTTTACATGGATGCACCATTATAGCCTATTGCATTATACAATCAAATATATTCAATATACCTCAGTTCTGTTGCATTCTCACATGCTATATTTTTTATTGATGTAATTGTCGATTTCTGCCTGCAGAGAGTGCTATTTCACTGCATTGCTGATAGGACGTAGCTTTAGTGCTGTTGCTGCAATGACTTGAAGCCATAGTCACACATTGAAATTGACAATATTCCAGAGGATAGTAGAATGTCTTTAAGTCTGTCATTTTAGTATGGTCTCTGGTGATTATGTGGCATGTGTTGTACTAGTTCTGTTGCCAGGTGCCCAATTTAAAGCAGACAAAAACAAACTGGTGGATTATTGAGTAGAAATAAGTTTTCATGTCAGATCCATTGCTGTAGTCCATTGTTATTCAAATAAAATTATAAATTGATAATATGAATTAATTTAAGTTTAATTTTAATTAAATACTTCAATAATACATTGTATTGTCTCATTTCAGACCCTGCAACACATTTGTTTAGACCAACCCATGGTAATAATGAACATGAAAGTCAGGTAGCATCAGTTGCTCAGCCTGCAACACAACCAGGGTCCTGCTGCTACGTTAATGCCCTTCTTCGGCCCTGTCCAGCCCTCTTTGTGTAACACCTGGTCTCCAGGTATCTTCGGCATGCTGTTCGGACTGTACTGGGTGACACAACAAACCTTGCGACGGCACTTATCGATATGCCATCCTAGAGGACCGGACTACCAGTGCAACCTGAATGGGCTGCAGGTATACCACCTCATCCCACCACTAGTGGCAAACACTAGTAAAATGCAGAACGAGAGAAAAATCAGTGAGAAAGGAAAAGGAGAGAGCAATTTCCTGTGGCCACACCTGCAAAACCATTCCCTCTTTGATGGTTGCCTCTCCAGTGCACCTGTTGTCACTTTCATTTGCACCAAAACAGGTGGCATTGATTCACAATTACTTTTTCTTCTTTACTGGAAAAATTGATATCCCTTAAGTTACATTGACTTGGTGTTAGTGTTCCCTTAATCTTTTTGAGGAGCATACGACAAGACATAGCCAGATTGGTAGAGCTTTTCATTTAAGTTTAGTCCCCAATCATCTCATAACAGATACTAAAATGTAGACTAATAAAACATTTTACGAGTAAGCCAATGCTTTAGTTCAGGAGAAATGGTATGTCACCTATTTTACAGAAGATGTAGACAAATTGTTAGCCACATCTAATACAACACATCACTACTCACTATTGAGAATTATAATATGTTTGGTTTTACATTGCTTGTTACCTATAAACATAACGAATCTTGTAGTCAACAACACAAACAGCAGATGTGAAATTGCAATAATATAATCAAACAAGTAATCATGCTCACAAAGTGTCTTACTCATTGCTAAGCTACCACTTTAAACAGATGCCTAAATGTATTTGTGGCATAAAAAAGATAAACCATGGGTATGCTGCTTTGAGATAATGTTTTTAGTATACAGTTAGACAGTCGTCAGGCTTTATCTGACAACTCTTTAGAAAATATGAATATGAGACTAACATAGCAGATCATTTAGGATGCTTATAATTAGAAATTATAGCCATGCAACTAAGTAGTTAAGCCATAAAATCACATAATGAGTTGACCTAAAACAATGTTTAAACTGTATTCTAGCATATTCGTAAAGTTTCTTCAAATTGCCATTGCAGTGTATTTCAACATTCTCTGTGTAGATACTAACCAAGCAACATAATGACATAACTTCAGACGTATACTGTATTTACTAAAGAAACTGCATAAGAGCATTACATATCTGAACAATAACCAATTTTAGCCACAGTAATGTATGCAAAATGAATACATTGCAAGTAATTATTGAGAGAAATATAATTTGATGTAGATATCCAATGGCATAAGATTACCTTAATATTGTCACACTTTGTAAAATATAAATGGAATATACATAAGGCAGAGCTAGTCAGTAGTATTTTTTGCAGCAGATAAAGAGTAATTAAAAAATAACGTTTTTATCCATTATGAAAATGAAAAGCTGTTTTAGTGTAGGTACAGCGAACTAGTGCAAAACTAATACTGCAGTATTGTCAATGATATTGTCAAAATATATATAACTATATTTTTGCAATAACTGATATTATTCCATTGTAACAAAAACATCTAAAATATGACTTCAAACAAACAGACAAGTGCTAAAAAAAAGGTTAGATTCACAAAGGCTTGTAAAGGTGTAGTACAATCCGACGAGAAATTAATTGATCCCTGAACACCGGAGCAGTTATTTGATGCCTGAGTCCCTCTTCCCATGGCCTCTGAATGCATCCATGAAATTGAAAGCCCCTAGGTAGTCTCCCAAGAGAAGCCCCGTTTTAGTCGGCAAAATGCTGTGAATAGAGAACACAAATAAAGACACAGCGGTTATATATTTAAAACTCATGTAAACCGTTGACGTTTTATCAGTGTACAAAACCCAATGAATATTAAATGACAAGGCACTGGCACATCAAATGCGTCTAGAGAAGTTTGCGTCTAGAGAAGTGGCGAGGTTACCCTATCAATGTTTGTGACAGTTTTACACAATGCTAAAACACTAATCCCCATGCTCTGAACAAATTCTCATTGGCCTACACCCATTTGTCAAACCAGTCACTCTTAAATCAGCAAAACCTTAAAAAAGTTAAGGTAGTTAGACCCCATGGGCAAATTGCATTCACTTGTTTGCAAACTTTAAACACATTCTCACTCACTACAAACATTTTGCACTGTGAAGCAATTGTGTTGCAAAATACTAAATACGGGCAGAAAAATGTAAGCACAACTACAACACAGTTGTCAATGTTAACACACAATGACTCAATGTTGCTCAAACTTGTTTCTAGTGATGCGATCAAACCAATTACCCAGAATATAAGCCAGTTCTGAGTACATCAGTGTGTGAATGTTGATACCTACAAAGAATGGAAACAATTTGAGATTTAGAGGAAGAGTATGTGCAAGAGGTGGTGGACGAGGATGAGAAAGAGGATGAGCCAAAAACCAAGAACAATAATTTCAGATGAAATTCGAGCAACTGTGAAAGAACATGTTCTTGTTCATGAAATTTCAATGAGGGAAGCATGCTGGACAATGAGTCCAACTCAATTTTAGCCGATTCTCTGTGGCCACCATAAACAGAAAATTCAGTGAATAGAACAGGAAATTTGTTTCTTTTTATTTTGGTAATTGAAAGTTTACTGTATAGTTTTGAGTCAGTACATTCTTTTGTCAACAGATAGAGGGATGGGGGCAAAAATAACCTTTCTAACAATACAACATAGAATTACAGTAATGTCTGTTGCTGTATGTAAGTGCATTTTCCTTTGTAGAATTCCAAGACTACGACATGAGAGTGGAAGGACTGCTGTTCTCCCAGCAGCAAGAGGCTCTCGCTGGTGATATGGTCCTTCAAAACAATGCCATCCGACTGCGTGAAATCTGCATGAAAAACCATTTTAGCGTAACTCAGAAAAGGTCAAAGAACTACGATTTAAGTATGTACAAGTACCTTTCAGCTCTGATCATTACAGTACAATTCAATGCTTCCAGCCAACTGTTACTGTAATCTGCACTATATTGTAGGGAATGTAAAAAAGGTGTGCATTCAAATACACTTGCAGAAGTCTGTCGTTCTGTATTACTACAGTAAACGACTTATGTATCTTTTTTATATATAGAGAGTGTTTGAACTAGATTCCATGGAAAGTCCACATGAATGCATTTTTGTAGATGAAGATTTTCGTATCTGTAAAGCACCTACTTGAGCAACAGCAAGGGATCTGAGACTATTGATTCAATCAGACTTGGTTCTTGCTTGTGGACCACATTAAAATGTTAGTCATTAACAAGATACTCTAATACAGGGTGACTCACAGTGCAAACAATTTAAAAGAACTAGGTGAAACAACCACCGTTTAGTAGTAAGTGCTTTCTAATTAATTAAATTAGAATGCACTGGAAAAAAAACATACAAATATGACATAAAAATTAAAAGTTAACAAAAGACAGAAGTGGTGTCAGTGCAACTTCTTAAAGTACAATATCAAAATGTGAGTTTTCAGCTGTTTTCTTTAAATAGATTGAAACTGCTATCCAAATGTCTTAAATGGAACCTAGTTCCACCAGTGATTTATTTAACTTTTAGTAATCCAGGGAGAGACATTGAGACCATTGAGTCTAATTTGCACACTGCCTAGGGAACATCAACTCACAAATACAACACGTCTTTCTAAATATTTGATTATATATTTTCATGTGACAACACTGAAGAAATGACACTTCGGTACAATGCATAATTGCTGTCCCTTCAAAATAACTCAACACACAGCCATTAATGTCTAAACCACTGGCAACAAAAGTGAGTACACCCCTAGGTGAAAATGTCCAAATTGGGCCCGAAGCGTCAATATTTAGTGTGGCCACAAGTTTTTTCCAGCACTGCCTTGAGTTGACCCAGGTCCGCATGGCTTGCCGCCTCCTCCCTGGTGTGTGAGGCGCTGAGCGCATTTTGCAGCGTAGTGACCCTGTCCCCTGCAATAGAGGCACTCAGCACGCCTAGTCGCCAGTCTTGTCATCCCTCCTGGATGGTAGTGGAATCCATCTTCATTGGTTCAGGTGCGGTCAGCTGCATCATGGTGATGGTTAAACCATGCCAAGCTGATTAAGACCCCGCAGTAAGTTGTCTAACCGGATTGACATGTTCATGACCCTGGTGAGGTCAAGGCTTTCATCCCAGCATGCCAACTCCCTTTGGACCTCCTCCGAAAGGCCCGCTTGAAGTGCACTCAGGTGGGAATCTTTGTTCCATCGGGGCGCAGCGGCGAGTGTTCTGAACTCCAGCACATATTCTGACGCAGTGCGCTGTCCTTGACACAGCTGTAATACTCGCTCCCCTAAGTCTCGTCCTTGGGGAGGGTGGTCAAACCCAGAGCAGAACAGGGAAACAAACTCTGGGTAGCTGTTGATGTTCTGGCCCATTCCCTCGCCTTTCCTGTAAGACATGAGTGTGGCTTCCAGTTCCTCCCAGATAGTGTGCCCAGCCTTGGGAACAGAGAGAGATCTAGTTTGAGTAGAAAGCCTTTACACTCCCTCACCGTTCCACTATAATTCTCTGGAAGCAACAAGGAACAGGTATCCCATTCCTCAGTTTCTGGTGGGTACGCCTCTGCTCTTGCTGGCACAGGTGGTGTAGACATGAGAGGGTTGGCAACCGCTGCTGAAAAGCCAACTTCACCTCCTGGAGGTCCCCAGTTACCTTGTCCATGGCAACCTTTAGTTTGGCCAAGCACTGATGGTTTTGATCCATCTGCGATGACAGGTTGGCAACCATGGCCACAAAAAAAGGATTGTCTGGTTCCATGTTGGGTCCAGTATTCTGTCACGACGTGGAAAAGCATAAACCAAATGCGGAGGTGGTGTTGAAAAATCATTTTTTTTATTAACAAATAGTCTGGGTAATACTAGACTTTAAGTTTAATGAACTAAAGGAATGTAGAGCCAAACGGTTCTCCCAAGATCAGAATATAGCACACACGTGTAACACAAAACAATACTGACACTTTTATACAAGCTGTACACTCACTACTTTACATTGTAGCAAAGAATACTTTCTTCAGTGTTGTCACATGAAAAGATGTAATCAAATATTTAAAAAAATGTGAGGGGTGTACTCACTTTTGTGAAATACTGTACATACAATTAACAGACACACTGACATTAACCATCTCGGTCCATACAAACAAAGACAATTCATTTTTTTAATTGACCAATGGACACCAATGCACCCAAACCAAACTCTAATTGGGTACTATTGGATAGATGAGGTGCTTTAAAGAAGCTTTGAAGGAGAAGGCAGAACTACAACTACCTAACTCATTAGATTCAAAATGTCTCTGTAATACTATCCAACTCTGAGATCTAAAGGATTGAATCCAGACGAAATTCATATCTCAAATTCACTTCAATATTACATTTTTCCACTAGAATTGTTATTTTTAAATACATTTGCAGAAATTCAAATACATTATCGGAACGAGACATTGAGGAAAATTATACATTTTTTGAAAATGTAATGGATTGGATTCAAAACCATACTGCTGCTATGGGCCACAGACCATGACTCACATCTCTAGACACACCTAGACCACCACTTCAAATTAATTCCAGAAATACACTAGCAATTACCTATTTACAATAATATATTTTTCAAAAATCTTTTTTTGGAGCTTTTAACCTGTACAAGGTTATGTGAAAGTACTGATGGGCTAACACAGTTTTAAATGAATATCACTAAAACCTTAGATGTGTTGAGCATATTTGTTAATATGAATATAGCAAAGCCATGTTATAGCCTAAGTTATGTTATAACGTGCACATGCGTATTTGAGATGCTGTTGTGAGCATGCGCATAATAAACAAGTCAGTGAGTTCCCAGACTGAAAAGACGATGGTTGTCTGTCATTTTCCCCGAATATATTAGCACTGGAACAAGCTAGCAAGCTACTTTGGTGACTGTAATAACGATAGACTCCTGCGGAAATGTCTAACGCTACAAGATGACAAGCAAGTAGTTAAAAAGGAGACTGTCTAGTCCAACTGTTGAGAACTTAAGAAATATTCCCAGTTCCTGTCTAGACTGTGTTGTGATCAGTCACCAGGAATCCTAGAGCCCTGAACAGATAAACGCCTGAGCCCCTCACTTATAGAATACATTGACATGATTACGATAAGTGGGCCCTGCCAAACCATGGGCCCGTAAAACATACCCACCTTTCAACAGGACTGGTTGTGATCATTTATATGCTACTGTTATCGTGGTAAATAAGTGGGTAGATGTTTACAGGTTAATGTACATTGGGAGAAAGGTGTCTGTATACGTGTGTGTGGGGTGTATACATTTCGTTTGTGTTTGGACATGTCTACGACCTGCCTGCAACTCTGGCACTCAGTCAACCGCACTTTCGATTCTTTGTTTACAATCGTCTCCCCACATAGGCAGCTGCCAGGTCAAGTATACTCTTTGGCAGTCTCGCATTAGTCACACTGGAGCAGTCCCTTGTGTTTAAATAAGCACTACCAGAAACAGAATGTTCCAGCCCACAGTCTCACTCCACTTTCTATCTTCAGTTCCTGTGATAGGCTGTTAGAACTAATTGCTCTAGTGCTTAGAACTCCCCCAGCATTTGACTCAACGAAGGCTTATCTGTATTTGTACCGCATCAATCTGGTTGAGGTTTGTCCAGATAAAAGCGTTAATGTTTATGCAGTGAAAGCTCTCATATTTGCTGTTGTATTTTACGATGTGGGACATACAGACATAAACCCTTGGCACCCTTAAAAAAAGTATTTACAGTATACAATATAAATATCACAAATACTGAAAATCACTTCTATACCACTACAAGAGATTAAGTAATATTTGTGTTCTTCGTTACACTGTGTACAGACACAGTGTATTTGTGCGATATATTGGATATACTACATAGAAAGTACAATATGTTTTATACAGCATCTACCTATTTCAGAATACTAAAAGTATTAGGACTGTAAGAGTGTTTAGTTATATCCTTTGCATGTAATACCAACCAGAAATATATGACCTTAGTATTGTTCTGGTAGGCTTGTACTGTAGCTATCATCAGTTGATGTCATTTTTGTTGTATCATTGTCTCATCGTATTGTTTGTATTGGTCGTATTGTTTGTATTGTTGGTATTCGTCCTTCAATGTGTTAATTAAGTTTTGCAGAAATGGGTCAAAACAAATTCCTTGTTTGTGAAAACTGACTTGGCGAATAAAACTTGACCAGTCATTAACTTTCCACTTTTTGGACCCCAAACCACTTTCTATGGCAGTACGTTAGTTTTGCATTCCAAGGCATTTGCATTTCATTAAGGAAAGTTTTCTTAAAAATTGCATTATCAATGAAGTGATCGAGTTCCAGTGGTAACCATGTGCCCAATAACAACATGACATATTTCAAAGATAAAGTGGTATGCTGAGAAGATGTGTGTCCCTGCTGTAGTTCTTTAGGTTAAAGTCTTCTGCAGATGGTAGTCGTCTAAGCCTACCTCCTGGAGAACGCGCATGATCAATTTCCTGTTGTCACTTTATTTTGGTAAGGATTCTTTGGTCATCCACTATCGTCCAGGTATTTTTGGCCTACCTGGCCATTTGTGATAGCTAATTCATGTTTTATTTTAATGATTTCTTCAAAATTGTGTTGTGGCTATGTTCCAATGCTTTTTTAATTGAATTTTGGTTTCCTTTATTTTCTTTGAACAGCTCTTTGGTTCTTATGTTAACAGAGGCTACCTTATCTGTGTCATCTAAATTGGAGAGGAAGATTTGTTTTGACGGAACCCAATGATGTTCTTATTCACGTATTATACACATGCGGTTACAATTTCAAATTCTTATATATTTAACACCAGGCATTTATATGGAAGCCCATCCCAAGGGACTATATTCAAATGATAATCTAATTCCACAAATGCATTATTATGACAGAGCTGAGCAGTTAGATATGCAGTTAGTTGGCGGGGACGCTGTTTAGCTTAGTCTTTGAAAATGAAATGGCAAACCATCATTCCATTTTAATATTGCCATAGAACGCTCATAGGACTAATAGTAATTTGAATAGTGCCTCAAATAACACTTACAGGGAAGCAAGAAATTATTTGATTCCCTGCTGATTTTGTACGTTTGCCCACTGACAAAGACATAATCAATCTATAATTTTAATGGTAGTTTTATTTGAACAGTGTGAGGCAGAATAACAAAAAAGATCCAGAATAAGCAAGCAAGCAAGTTTACCTATATAGCACAATTCATACATATAAGCAATTTAATGTGCTTTACAGAGGGAAAGAATAGAAAAAAATGAATTTTATATTCATAGCAACCTGTTTACTGGCATCATGTATATTTCAAACATTACATCTCAGTATGTAACTGTACATACTGAATCTGGGTGAGAAGTATTTAGAAATTCCAAGTCTTAAGAACTATATTCAAAAGGTCTTCAGAACATTTTCAGGTCTTTAGAACCTGTCCGAGAAGTATTTAGAATGTCCAGGTCTTAAGAACTTTATTCAAAAGGTCTTTAGAACCTTTTAGATCTTTAGAACATTTTTAGGTCATTAGAACCTGGCAGAGAAGTCTTTAGAACTTTCAGGTCTTCATTCATGCCATGTATTAGAATAAAAACAAAGAAAAACATGTATTCACGGCCCAGACAGTTCAGTGATTTATAAAAACATGTATTCACGGCCCAGACAGTTCAGTGATTTATAAAAACATGTATTCAGGGCCCAGACAGTTCAGTGATTTATAAAAACATGTATTCATGGCTCAGACAGTTCAGTGATTTATAAAACATGTATTCACGGCCCAGACAGTTCAGTGATTTATAAAAACATGTATTCAGGGCCCAGACAGTTCAGTGATTTATAAAAACATGTATTCAGGGCCCAGACAGTTCAGTGATTTATAAAAACATGTATTCAGGGCCCAGACAGTTCAGTGATTTATAAAAACATGTATTCAGGGCCCAGACAGTTCAGTGATTTATAAACTAAAACTAACACTTTAAAATCTATTCTGTAACTGACTGGAAGCCTGTGCAAAGATTTAAGAACCTGTCACGAGTGGTGAGGTTTTGTTTCTACACTTGACGATTATGGTGGTGGCCAGTTCTGTCAGGGGTATGTTTACGTTTCTGGTTTTCAGTTAACCATTAGTTGGGGCTATAAAGGGTTGCTAGCAAGTTATCCACTTTGCTTAGCATTGTGTGAAGTCACAAGTTATGTAGAGGTGAGTGGTGGTATCTATTTAGCTATTTGTGGTTTGGGAATGTGTATTTATAAGACGCTATATGCACACTTTCATTTCATTAACCCAGTTAGCATTTTTCGCCGTTCTTGGTTTGTTTTACTTTTGTGTTAGTAATCAATAAACGTGTGTCGAACGGATTACTGGCTCTGCAATTGGCTTCACTACACTACACCTTGGACCGTAGTGTGTCAGAACCAACGTGATGTGCTTAATTCTCTTGGTCTTGGTGATCATTCTAGCAGCAGCATTCTGAATGAGCTACAGCTGTTTTATATTTTTAGGAGTCCAGTTAAGAGCCCATTACAGTCTTTCTTTGACACCAGGCCCTTGATTCTGGCTATATTTTGAAGATGATAAGAATGTTGTTTTGGTGACCGCTTTTATATGACTGCTGAACATGAGATCCGAGTCCTCAATTACCTAGATTACGCACTTGGTCCCTGGTTTTTAGGGCTTGAGAATCCAGTTCTTTCCTAATATTATTTCTTCTATTTTTGTTGCCAAACACAATAATCTGTTTTAGTTTGGTTTAAGTGTAGACAATTTTGGTTGATCCAGGCTTTTATGTGCTCTATACAGTGACACAGTTAGTCTAATGAGCTGAAGTCATATGGTCCGAGAGCCATATATATTTGAGTTTCATCTGCATAACTATGGTATTTAATGATGCTGTTCTGTTGATTTTGGCCCAGAGGGAGATTGAACAAAAATGGTCTGAATTCCACATGTCATAGCCACCTTATCAGCTTTATAATTGCTGATACTGACAAAGTAACTCCGCCCATATAAATAAGACCTGAACCAATTAAGGACGATCCCGGAGACTCCTACCTAAATTTCCAGCCTGACCAGAAGTGTTATATGACCTACAGTGTCAAATCTCCTGTCTGGAGGAGATAAAGGTGTGGATGAAACACAATATCCTACAGTTAAACAGCTCTAAAACTGAGGCCATTTTAATCGGCACTTCCCACCAAATCCAGTCTTCCGCCACAACCGGGATAACTATCTCTGGTCATCATATCCCTTTCTCCCCAACTGTTACCAATCTTGGTGTTAGACTCGATCCACAACTCACCTTCGAAGCCCATATTAAAAACATCTGCAAGATTTCTTTCTACCATCTCAGAAATATTGCCAAACTCCGTCCAATCCTGAGCTTAGCAGATGCTGAAAAGCTGGTCCATGCCTTTGTTTCCTCCAGACTGGAATACTGTAACGCACTTCTCATCGGGATCCCTAACAAAAGCCTGCAGAGACTACAGTATGTCCAAAATAGCGCTGCACAGATTCTCATGGGAGTGCGAAAATATGACCACATTACACCCATTCTCCACTCACTTCATTGGTTTCCCGTCTCCGCCAAGATTGAATATAAGGTCTCCCTTCTAACTCACCAGTGCATTTATGGAAACGCCCCCCTTACCTGAAAGAGTTACTCATCCCGGCAACTACAACCTGATCCCTGCGTTCTGCATCATCCCACCGCCTCCTCCCCCCCAAAACCAAGCTCTGCACTATGGGTGACCGGGCTGTTCTGCCGCTCCACGTATCTGGAATGCCCTCCCCGACAAACTGAGAGCTCCACAAACTCTTGAGACTTTTAAAAAAGAACTTAAAACATTTCTTTTTAAGCAAACTTATGCGTCTTATGCATGTTAATGCAAATTTACTACTTATTACATTAATGTTTTTATCTTATTCTTTTTATCATGTTTTCTGTGTTCTTAACTGTAGCACTTTGAGGTTTGTCTAAATGAAAAGTGCATTATAAATAAAATCTATTATTATTATTTATTATTAAATGCAACACTCAGATCTTATAGAACAAAAACTGTAATTTTATCGGAATCAGTATTCAGTCGTATATCATTTCAAACTTTTATCAAAGCCGTTTCAGTACAATGATGTGGTCGGAAGCCTGATTGGAATTTGTCTAAGGGACCACTTGAGTTCCCAAATTTGCTGACTTGATTGAAGACAACCCAATAATCTTGGCTATGAAAGGTAGATTTGATACAGGTCAATTGTTTTTCAATATAGATGAAACCAGTGTTCTCTTTTAAATAGAGCTGTTTTTAGTGACATTGGGAAAATCCCTGATTGCAGAGAGTTATTAACTATTTGCTACAGATCCATTGTTATTGAGTTAAAATAGTTTTAAAAAAGTCTGATGGTAGTGTGTCAAGACAACACATGTAAGCTTTACGATGTCCAACTGTAATGGACTATTAGGTTATTTCATGTATTATTAGTGTAATGAGAGAAACAATAACTTGTTATTTTGTATACACAGTTATTACTTATTAAGTCAACATATTGAGTTTTTTTTATAAAGCTAAGGTATTTAAGTTTAAAAATTATAATTTTGTCAATTTTCTGGGCTGCATGTTTGCAATCTTTTATTTTGAAGCCTTCTACTGAAGCTACTGTCATGTATAAGGATGTACAGACAGGAAGAAATACCAGGGAATAGGAGAGAGCGAAAAAGCTAGCAAGTGCAAGATAACATCCTGACGGACAATTTAAGATTTTGTTTTATTAATGTTTAGCACCAGGCTGATAGGGCTCAAGCTCTTTCGGTTGTTTGTTTATTAGTGTAATCTGTACGGAAAAGGAAAAGTTGATTAAATAATTTTTAAACTCGAGTTTGAGTCAAGCGTTTTAATTATCAGCCGGGAATGCAGGAAGTTTTTTCTAGTGTTATTCTATTCACAGAGGTCAGACGTTTCTTGTAGTTGGCCACCAGGTTTGCACACATCTCAGGAGGGATTTGTCCACTCCTTTTTGCAGATCCTCTCCAATTTATTAAGGTTTCGAGGCAGACGTTTGGCAACTCAAACCTTCAGCTGCCTCCACAGATTTTCCATGGGATTATGGTCTGGAGACCTATGTGCTTCTTCTTGATCCACTTCCTTGTTGTCTTGGCCATGTGTTTTGGGTCATTGTCATGCAATACCCATCAATTACCCATTTTCAATGCCCTGGCTGAGGGAAGGAGGTTCTCACCCTTGGTCCCGTTGATGCAGTCAGGTTGACCTTAGCAGAACAACACCCCCACAGCATAATGATTCCACCACCATGTTTGACAGTGGAGATGGTGTTCTTGGGGTCATAGGCAGCATTCATCCTCCTTAAACGCGGTGAGTTGAATTGAGGCCAAATAGCTGAATTTGGTCTCATCTGACCACAACACAACTTTGTCCCTGACATTCGTGGACAGCTCTTTTGTCTTGGCCAGATCTAGACACCTTTTGCACTTGGCGCACATGTACCGTTTGACGTATGGATTTGAATCTGGTCCATTGCTCTTTCAACAAAAGCTCTTCTTTATAAATCACCTCTGTCTATATCCAATAAAGTGAGTACATCCCAAAAATATAAAAATATTGGGATCATATATACACCACACATACCTGCTGTTTCAAAGATGCCCTGAACCAGTTGCCTGGCCGTGACAATTTGGCCCATGTCAAAGTCGTTTTGATCTTTACTCATCTACCTATTTTCCGGCGTCCAAAACGTTGACTATGACAACTTATTGTTCTCTTACTATCTAATCTACCCAGACATGTGCCCTTACCATCTAATCTACCCTGACATGTGCCCTTACCATGTAATCTACCCAGACATGTGCCCTTACCATCTAATCTACCCTGACATGTGCCCTTACCATCTAATCTACCCAGACCCTGACATGTGCCCTTACCATCTAATCTACCCTGACATGTGCCCTTACCATCTAATCTACCCTGACATGTGCCCTTACCATGTAATCTACCCAGACATGTGCCCTTACCATCTAATCTACCATGACATGTGCCCTTACCATCTAATCTACCCTGACATGTGCCCTTACCATCTAATCTACCCTGACATGTGCCCTTACCATCTAATCTACCCTGACATGTGCCCTTACCATCTAATCTACCCTGACATGTGCCCTTACCATCTAATCTACCCTGACATGTGCCCATACCATCTAATCTACCCTGTCATGTGCCCTTACCATCTAATCTACCCTGTCATGTGCCCTTACCATCTAATCTACCCTGACATGTGCCCTTACCCTCTAATCTACCCTGTCATATGCCCTTACCATCTAATCTACCCAGACATGTGCCCTTGCATCTAATCTACCCTGTCATGTGCCCTTACCATCTAATCTACCCAGACCCTGACATGTGCCCTTACCATCTAATCTACCAAGACATGTGCCCTTACCATCTAATCTACCCAGACTCTGACATGTGCCCTTGTTAGGAGATGATCAACATTATTTGCTTTACCTGTGAGTGGTTATAATGTTTTGCCTAATCAGTGTCTAATACATTATCACAAATTGCTGATTACAAATGTGTGAAACATTTGAAAGACACGTTTAGTCAACCAATCACATGCATTTGCCCCGACACCTGAAGAAAAGCATTTTCTGTACACGTTTTAGGTAATTGTGTGTTTCACCATAACCAGTGATATTATGCTGAGCATACAATGCACCTGTTTTACCCGGCTATTAAGTTCATAGAGTAGCAGGTACCTTCACAGGTAGATGTTTCTATATTTATAAATGTGCTGTGTAAACAAAGACAGCATATATGTATATGCAAAACCAATTTGATTCTATCTATATCTAATTATGACGGAAATTGTGAAGTAGGTTTTACAGCCTTAGGACCTGTTTTTGACTTCCGTAGTATAGTATTTGGTACAATACTTACTTTTTCAGGGCAATGATGAGGTAGAGGCTTCGAGGCATGTAAAGGTAGGTTTGGTCCGTTTGGATAGCATGAATGATCTTCTTGGCCACATAATCCGGTTTCAGGATGGGCATGAGTGAGGGCCACCTACAGGAAGCACCCAATAAAATGTTAACAGATCAGCAGTTCAAAGCAATTGGCCGGCACGCATTGCACGTACTGACACCTTAAAATGATTGTCTAACGTTTCTTACAGTTGAATTCATGCAAAAATCTCAGAATGGCATTTGTTTTTGCCCTCATTCTGCTCCTTTAAAGACCCAAACACTGGAGAACTGTAAGGGATGGGACACTAGCGCAGTGTGGATGGAAGACATTTATTAACACAATTAACTATAAAATATGAAACACTAAACAGCGACAGAAGCAACTAAAACATGAGACATACGCCTAGCAAAGACTGACACGACACACTGGAAAATTAGGAACTAAAATAAGGACAGTGATTATGGAAACGGATGAAGGCAATAACTAATGAAACAAGTTTCCGTGATCCAAACGAGGGAGAGGGCGTTGGATTTCACAGGCCCGGGAATCCAGCCATGCCAAGATGTAACAACAACAGATCGCTTAGGAGAATAAGGGCGTTTTTTGCGAAGTAACAGTGACAATCCCAAACAAACACAGTAGCTACTGGATAAAAACACAAGATTAAACATCAGAATATCACATTCAAACGTCATTGTGATAGAATCCTGATTCATGTTAAAAAATGTTGCCATCATGTGTGTGAGAAAAACAAGATGCGGTGTGCTTCATCCTTCTCTTTGTTGAGTAAAAAGCTGAACCGAACAGCAGATATATAAGTGAATGCATTGGAGAGCTCTGTGAGCTAAAGAGCAAGACAAAGTGACGCTGGCATTGTAACTCATCCTGACATCATAAACACATGATCACTACTGACGTCTAAAGAAATGGCCTTAGACAATCCCTCTAGTGTCTCCATGGTACCTATCGTGGTCACCAAGAACTAGTAAGGAGAAATTGTCCCACATTGTATCACAGGATTAACTGACAGACATTGTTAAGTATCCTACCATTCATTGTATTTAAACCCCCTGGTCTACATTGTATACATCGACTGCTGGACACACATGTTCTACTTTGTTTACTTATGTCTACAGTTCTTCTGCTGAACGTAACCTTTAGCGGCACAACAGGTGTGTGTGTGTCTGTCAGGTGGAACACAGAACCCACTTGGTGATAGTACCGTCGAACATCCCAGTGCTGATGAAGAAGGGACACACAATGGTGGTCTTTACTCCATATTTCTTCGTTGCTAGCAACTCCAGTGCCACAGACTCAGCAAAGCCCACCGCTGCAAACTTACTGGCACAGTAATCTGAGAGTGGATGGAGCACACAAGTTGGACTGTATTATTGTTTGTTCACATTGGAGAATCTATCAATCATTGGCCCTTGATGGACCAGGAACATTTCTAAATGTAGAAGTTAGTATTAACTTCTACATTTCTAAATGTAGAAGTTAGTATCTACCATGTAGAGGTCTAAGGCAGTCTTTCAATTCACCAAGCAGACATCCACAGTCTAGGGTTGAGCCCTGTGTTCTAAGCCAAGAAGACTGGCTAGCTATGGGGAGCTATTGTCTGAAGTGATTTACTCATCTCACATAATACTAGGGAGTTCCACTGGTGTTTTTTGGGGGTTGCAAAGCTAACAAAAGAGTGTTAGCTTACCATTATATGCATTGACAAACATAGCTCCCTGGTAGGAAGAGCAGTAAAGTAAAATCAAAAGGACTAGGAGCAGATTTTCATGGGGAGAGCTTTACACAATCTTAAATATTCTAAAACTCGTAGGAATGGTACAATGTTGGACTGTATTGTGTTCATCCCGAAAAGGTAAAAGACTGACTAGCAGTGGTATCCAGAGCCAGATACAACAGCTTCATTTACTCATCCACTGGGATCGACAAGTTCAACGCAAGCCACTAGCCTAGTTACTAATTGACATATCCAAATGTTTTCTATAGATTTGCATATTTTTTGCCACTGAATGTTTGGTGATCTTCAACTTTATAAATAAATGAACCTGAGTAGACAACTAACACTAATCATGGGTACTTATTTAATTTATTTAAATATATTGTTCTTCTCTGTTTATAAAATGAATTTAATTAGTATACAAAACTTGAGCCATTTGTTTATCATGTCTATGTATACAGTATTTATGTCAGGACTCTAGCCCTTGAGGGTGGCCCCTAGTGGGTAAAGAGGGCATGACTGGGTTTTAACTATTGTTGTTTCTGTTATACACGCCCCACGGACAGTCTTGTCATTTTGCTTTGTCTGTGTGGTTCATAGTTGTTTGTGTCGTGAGTGCTGCCGGTTTGTTGATTATCATCTCATGTGGTGTACAACTTTTCGCCGTATCATCTGTATATAGTATGTATCCTTGCTGTAACAATTTGGTGTGATGTATTGAGCAATGTCAATTCCATTGTGTTTTTGATAGTATTTCTGTGTAACATTATTTCTTTGCAAATGTTATGTTTGTCATCTTAAATGTCTATTCCTTTGTACATATTGAGACATCTTGAGACTTTTACACACAACAAGCATTGTGTAAGGTTCAATAAAAATACCTTTTTTATCATGACTTACTTATTGAAGATCAATAACAATTCAGAGACAAAAAACATTTTCAAATTAAAAGAGAAAGTCATTTGAGTGCACTTGTGTGTTATGTATTAATATATATATATATATATGTATATATATATGTATGTGTGTGTTCAACAGTATGCCAATGTTTTTAAAATAACAGACAAAGATCTAATGTCCATAAGTTTTTAGACCTTGTGCCAAGAAATGCTTAGGATACATCAGCTATCCTGGCAAATTTGATTGATTTGACATGATTGCGAAAGACCTGTCTATATAAGGTCTCACACTTCACAGTGCAAGTCAGAGCAAAATGTAAGTCCAAAAAACTCTGTAGACTTCCGGCTTATTAAAATTTGATAAAGCACTAAAAGTTCACAGGAGCAAAGTCGGCCCCCATCATTCTGAAATGTAAGAACTTTGAAAAAAACAAGACAATTCCTTCTGTCTGGCCAAACAATGTAGCTGGGCAAGAGGGGCGACTGTCATGGACATACGCCCCTCCCTGACCAACGCCCTTTGATGAGAGAACTGTGATGAGAGAACCTAATAAAAAAAACAGCCATCTCTGCAGCAAATCAATAATCAGTCCTTAATGGTAGAATGGCTAGATGGAAACCAATACTGAGTAAAACGTATGTTAGATTAGGGATGGGTATCATTAATTTCTATTGATATTGATACCATTATTCAAACTGCTTAACGATTCAAAACTTTATTGATAGCACTATACTTTCCATACTTTCCTATTATATGGTAAAAAGCAAATACATTCTATGAATTCTATGAGCTATGATAACAGTAAAATTATATAGTAGCTGCAAAAAAGCCAACACAATCTCCACATGTTTCCAACAACAACCAAAATATATAATATATATACATTACACACTAACATTTTTTTACAGGTCTTCATAACAGTAGTAACAGCAAGCTGCACTGTAGATGCCTTGAATTGGCTTATTATTGTCAACAATGGACACTAGTTATGAAGTTAGGGTGTGGTTACCATGCTTAAGTTGGGTGAAAGAGGATGATTGTTCATGTTCCCCTGGTCCTCATTATATTATATTTAACATAATATTGGATAACAATTTCATGTGTTGTTATCCGTGTATATATGTGTTGTTATCCTGTTATTATAAATTTGAAAATGTCAGACGTCTTTGCTCCTCGTTCGTCAATTAGGAATTCAGAAAATGAGAGCAGTTAAATCAGAAAGGGTTTCCAAACGAGTAGCGTTTCTATACTTTATTGGAGTGTAACAAGCTCGCTATCATCAACTTTAGTATTAGGCAGCATTTTCACTTGACGACAGTCAAAGGTAATTTTTTTACTGATGCACAAATTTGAGGTGCTTTATTATTGGTCTTGTGTTTCCCCCCTTGCAATAATTTAACTTTGAACATGAATGACATTCCGCTTCCTCCTTAAGGTACACATCACCTGGAAAACCTGGTCGAGGCATTTCCAATAAGAATCAAAGACTCTCATTTACAATAACTTTGCTTCCTGCAAAAAGCACTTCTACTAAGAGCTGAATAAAGGCTCTGAATTCTTTATAATCCTATTTTAGTTTTTTGGCATACATTTATTAACATGTATTTTTGCTTTGTCATTGTGGTGTATGGTGTGTTGATTGATTGCATTTAAATGGGTCGGAAAACTTTACAAAGGATAATTTATTGGTGGCCATTTTATTAGGTACAACCATCTGGTACCTAGAGGTGTCACGAGTGGTGAGTTAGGGTACTGCACTGTCTGGTTTCGGGTGCACCACTTTTGGTTCACGTTGATTAGTCACAGCTGTTGTGTATTTGTTCATTAAGTTGGGCTATAAAGGAATTGTTAGGAAGTCACCTGGTTGCTGATCATTGTTTGTTTCACGTCACAGTTATATGAGGGTGAGTGTTATTGGGTCGGAAAGACTAACTGTAGATTTTGTAGATGTTGTGTAAGTCGCTATATATGCGCACTATTATTTCTATTTCACTGTTTAGTTCCTTTTCGCCGTACTCGGTTTGTTTTGTGTTTGATCATATAAATAAACCTTCTTGAAACGGATTACCGGACTCTGCACATGGCTTTCACTGCACTACGCCGCTCCATCTATGACACGAGGGTCATGTTGCCTCCAAAAAGTCAGACTTATTTGTAGCATGGACATGTTTCACAGGGATATTGGTCGATGCTAATATAATGACATCATGCAGCATCATGACATCATGCTCAAACAGTTGTACGTTCATGCTACAACTGTGAGCATCACTGGTGAATTATATCAAAGATTCTGTATTAGATTGAATTCTGAGAAATATTTTCCACCTCTTAACTGTGGAATGTTAGTGATCATGTCCATTCTATAGACATTTATTTTTCTATTGGAGGTAATGGAACCTGCTACTTTTTTTTTTACAATAGTCCTTCACCAGAGAGACCAATTGCTTAATACATACTGACTGTTAGCTTGCATCATAATACATACTTAATACATACTGACTGTTGGCTTGCACCATTCTTGCTATTCCCCTTCAACTTTTGTCAAAAATGGGGTTTAACCAAAGAGTTGCCAATAACTGAATGTTCTGGTTTGTTGCACCATTCTGGTCATATGATCATTCCACGATGGAAGTCTCTTAGGTCTGTTCAGTTAAACAGTCACTGAATACCTTAATGTCTTTCTGAAATTCATGTGACTGACTGTCTGTAAGAGCGTGAAAGAAGTGGTGTAGAAAAAGAACTGATCATTGGGTTTTTGTTACTATCCATAGCCTCAAGTGTAACCCCAACCAGTCAGAACGAATGCCTAAACTGTTTGCTATCTAGTTTTTTCAAGTTTTGTCCAATAATATAAACCTTAAGGTTTTATTAA
This sequence comes from Dallia pectoralis, assembly GCA_029465975.1. Taxonomy (NCBI): domain Eukaryota; kingdom Metazoa; phylum Chordata; class Actinopteri; order Esociformes; family Umbridae; genus Dallia; species Dallia pectoralis. Next base: position 4,711,115 of record CM055733.1, read on the forward strand.
ATGCATATCATACAATGACTGATTAAAAAAACACATGTACAACCACATGTTTTAGCAATCTGTGTTCTGGTACTAATAATTACAATTTATGGTTTTATAAAGTAACAGGGCTTATTAAAGATTGTTTTTATGCAAAATAACCAGTTCGTGAGTGATGGTGGGTTGACAGTGTGAAAATGCCTAACCTGCCAGGCCGTTGACTCCAATCAATCCAGCAGAGCTGGCGATGCTCACCAAGTGACCATGGTTAGTGGCAATCATTGCTGGTAGAAATGCTTTGTAGGTCTAAAGAAAAACACAGGATAATGGTTTTATGATTGTGTTAGCAATATGGTATGCAAAATTACAAAGACCCCATAGAGCAAAGACCATTTTTATTCCTAGTGCTGTAATATATCTCTCCTTGTTGTAGTATTTTTGTGAGTATTTGTGTAAAAGAAAATTGGCAATACAGCTCAGGACATATGGAAAGGAAACGTTTGGTATTGCTTTGCTACGTATGCAACTGGGGTGCACTGGACATTATGAAATCAGCAAATACTTATTTGAGATTTTTTATTTCAATATCTAAAACATGGTGCATCCTTAAACCCAAAATCCACAGCTGGGTCACCAAATATTGTCCAACATTTAAAGATTATTCAAGACGTTTTCATCTGTGAGACCTTACTTTGACAGTGGCCTTACACTGATTAAGGTAAGAAGTACTTTAAAGTAGTAGCTACATTGCTAGTTTGGTACCTTTAAGACCTAATTATCAGTGTGAATGTAAACAAAGTCCTAACTGTTAACTGCTGATGTTAAACTCTGAGGGAGAAACCCACGGCTGATGATAAATTATGACAATTTTAAACATACCCAGAAGTGAGCGTTAGAGTTGACCTCCATAGACTTTTCTATCAAGCTGTCGGGAGCATCCATAAACTTCTGCCCAGTCACAATTCCAGCATTATTAATGAGGATGGTTATGTCTCCTACTTCACGTTTCACCTGTGAATCAGTAGATTGTATGTAAGCAATAAGGCACAGGGGGGTGTTGTATATGGGCCACAACACATGGCAGAGTGCCTGGACACAGCACTTGGTGGCAGTATACCAGTCATACATCCCAAATCCTTAAGATGCCTTATGGTGCAACAGTGCAATAAGAGCTGATTTGATGTACAGCGTGATGTACCGTCTCCAATACCACTGGAACCAGTTTATCATAGCATAAAATAGCATCTCCAGCAGCATCTCCAGCATAAAGTATCATAATAAAAAAACTCAATGAAATAGGGACAAAATTACCACACATCTATAAATGGTAGATTACAAGAGAAGATGGCAGTTTTTTCACCAAAATCGGACGGGAAACATCTAAAAACATATTTAACTGACACAGAAAAATGTTTACTATTATAGGCAACCGCACTAGTTCGGCAGGGAACACCACTTATGTTGTTTAGTTATGTAAATTTAGTTATGTAAATTCAACACTGAAATACATTTGCATGGTTTCAGGAGGTTTGTAAAAATTTGCGAAAGATCAAATTACAACAATGACAATCTTTGTACAGAATGTTCATAAAAATAAAGACCTACAGCACAGACTCTCTAAAAATAGGCATTTAATAGACTAACTTTTTTCACTAAACATGAACAGGATAAACATTCATACTTGGCCAGGTAAATAGAAAACTCTTTAAAGCCCACCTGGTCAGCCACTGTGTAGACCTCTGCCTTGTTACTACAGTCACATAAGTATGAGTGCACACTAGTTGCACCTTTTCCCTTCACCAGCCGAGCCGTTTCTCTGTTTCCCTCCTGGCTGATGTCCCATAACACCAGCCTGGCGCCCATAGAGGCCAACTCCAGGGCCATCAGCCGGCCGATGCCGCTACCCGCCCCAGTGATCAGGACCAGGTCTCCCGCTAAGCTCTTTCTCCGGGATGGGACGACTAGTTGAATCAGTGCCTCCATGGTATAATATACAGACATGACCATCACATATAGCGTCTCCAGAGCGAAGTGCATCGTGATCAATGTAGAAACTAACAAACCGCATTCAGTTCTGAGAAATAAAAAAAAAAGAATCGGTATGAATCAATAAAAACAAACTATTCTCAATCGCGTATTTGTGTTGTCAGGCCAATATGAAATAGAAAATGCTAAAAACGGTGTATGTTATTAACGTCATCGAAATGTACAGGTTAGAAGTATTATGTTATTATTTGAAAGCATCCCTATTGCTTTAAGCAAATCCGGCACATCATACTTACCGTTTTCTCTTCAGAACCACAGAGGCAGAAACCGATATTTGGAATATAAAATGTTAATAATTATTCTATGTACCCGTGTGTATCCGAGGTTTACAGACCGAGGATGTAAAGGCAGACCCCGTGTTCAGATTTAAACGTGTTCAGATGTATTTCTATATTCCAGTCATTATAACCGTATCAGTATACCGAGGGCGTGGTCTACTACAATTAACCACTTAGACCCCGACAAGCCCGATGGGTTCATGATAATGTAATCGGTTGTCATTAATATTATATAACAGTGCACTTTCAAGATCGATCCAGAAGATAACTATTTGTTCCTTTTTTATGAAAAACTGTTTTTGCGAGTGTAACAATTTAACATCCCATTCAGCATAAAGTGCTGATGGATAATACCATTCATTTAAAACAAGCAGGAACACGATAAAGCTTTGTTCACTTTTTATTGTTTTTGACAAAATCTGAAAAACATATTTTGGCAAAGGTTTCATGTTATCACGTTTTTGCGTATGACCCAAAAAACGATTTTCAATTATCAATGTGTAAGATTTTTTGTACAATAAGAAAAAAAAATGAAAAAATTCTACAAAATGAAATTGACTGACATGTTAGAGATTTAAAATTATACCCGGTCTGTGTCGACGTCTAAACCCTTTAAACCTAAACCCATTAAACACTTGGAGTACAATATCCCTCCCTAAACCTGACAGGACTCGTAGTGCTGGACCACCTCATTCGGTAAGGGAAGGTGGAGAGAGGTCATGTTATTGTTTAGAGCCAGGATTCTACACAATGCCCCTTCAATTAATGCTCATTAAAGAACTGTCTAAAGGGAGTTGTAGCCACACATTATTGTACATCTACAGTTTCCTGGAAAAACTCAAGTTAACTTTGAGTTTTGTCCAGGGGCGTACTGGCCATCTGTATGATCTGGAGAATCACAGAACGGTCAGTAATCCAGGACCTGCCACACACTGGCCGGCCCACAACCCACCACCCATGGGCCGGCCCGCCACCCGCCACACACGAGCCGGCCCGCCACCCGCCACACACGGGCCAGGCCCACCACACACGGGCCGGCCCACCACCCACCATATGTCTATTTTTGCCCATATGCCTGATCTAGTTAAAACAGCTAAACTTTAACATTTTAGCTGTAAAATGCCACACGCAGTAGCTACTATTAAGAAATATGTTGTGCTTTTACTTTTAAATAGTTTCTGCGCGCTGATTGCTTTGGGCCGGGCCTAGTCGTTTTTTAGTGCCAGTCCGTCCCTGGTTTTGTCAGAAAGACATTACAATGGAGGGTACTCGGATGTGATCACCCAGATGAAGAGATATTCAGGAAAGATTTCTTTTTTAAAAAGAATATCATGAATGTGTTCCATCATGGGCAGCTTTATTGAGACAATGAGTAGCCTCAGTAACAATCCACCTGGATGATTTCATGCATCCAGATCAACCCTTGACGGGTGATGTCAAAGTGCCGTGAAGATCAGGTGATCCCGGTGACAAGTGCTCGTGGTAACAGGTATCCTGGTTGAGGCAGAAAACAAGAGTCAAAAACTGGTAGAGTATAAGAAAACAACAACTGGTAGCTTACGCAATGTATAGCGTGTGAACCGGCGGGTCTTTCACATACGATGTGACTTAACGATCCGGCAGGGAATGAAGGTCTGGTTGAGTCTTAAATCCCCTCCGTGATGACGTGATCAGATGCAGGTGTGGCCGAGTGGATCTCCCCAAACAGGTGTGCCGAGTTGGCTCATCAGGGTGCCTGCAGCACTAGCTCACAACCACCAGAGGTAGACAAACAAACATATACTCCCAGTAACCCCCAACCCCAGGTCCTCTAGACAGGATCATGACAGTGGCTCCACCAGCATTGACCAATGTTATCTGTAATGTTCTTACAATGATAGCCCTGTGTAATCAAATTTATATACAATGTTCAGTACATTTCTACCGAAACATTAGATGCAAAAATATGTTGCTAGATACACAGTATTTCCTTTGTATCCAGACAGCTTCCTCTGCCTGTAACCTTGTTTTTAACATTTCTAAAACAAAGATAATGTGGTTTGTTAGGAAGAATACTCCTTCTCCTGATATAATTACTAAGGTTGTGGAGCTTGTGCAACTAAACACTTAAAAGTATTTGGAAGTTTGACTAGACGCACACTGTCTTTTAAAAATCACATTCCCATGCTATTGGCCGAAGTCAAATCCAGCCTAGAGTTTCACTACCCTAATTGTTCATCATTAACCCAATCTGCTAAATTCACACTGATCCAGATGACTCTATTACCCATGCACATAAATAACATGTCAGATGGTAAAGGGGCTCTTGAGCGGATAGATGTTCTTTAACATTCAGCCATCAGATTTGCCCCCAATGCACCTTAAAGGACACTTCACTGACAATCTGTACACCTCTATAAACTGGCCATCACTAAATACTTGACACAAGATCCACTGGTAAATGATCCCTGGTGTAAAAGGATGGTGATGGTGCCCTGGTGCGAGGGGCCCCAACGCCGGAGGCACCGGGCTGGGGGACGGCGCCTGGAGCTCTGTGGTAGGATACATAAGGTCCAGCCATGCCCTCCACCACCTCCTCTTCACCTCCAGGGGTGCTCATCCTCCAGAGTATAAGGCTGAAGTGTTTTTCCATACTGGAGGGGCTCTTCCTCCCGCCCCTTGAAAATTCCCTATGGCCCCCCCTTACAAGTTGTATGAGGGGTCTTCGGGGCCTGCAGTTGGGACCACTGTCAGAGTATCCTCCAGTGCCACCACTGCCCTGGATGCCAGGCTGGATTCAGGGCTAGGCCACAGAGGTTTTCCTCTTCAGAGACAAGCTCCTCCTAGAAGCTCCTTCATGGTCCAGCTCTGCTTTTGTCCGTTTCTGGTGGTTTATTCTGTCACGGTTAAGAGTTGAGGTAGGACATAGGCACACAGCTTGCATGAACATAAAGAGTTTTTGAACACTAACTTTACAAAAAACAACAAATTTAACAGCATAAACAAATGACACAATCACAACATAACAATGAAACACATAGGGCTATGAAATCCACATTCAGTTTTGTCTTTTTAAAAACCGCAAGCTACTTTTCTTCACAACTGGGCGTTTCACTCTTACATTAAAAAACGCCTAATATTCTCCCCCGGGCCGTTGAGGATAAAAGTATTTTTTATGACAGTTACAGTAACATATTTTATCCATGTCGTTCATGGATGTTTGTAGGCTACAATACCACAATGTAAGAAATTACAATAATAAACAAATATAAAACAGACGATAAATTTACAATTTGTCTTGCAAATGTTAGAAACTTAAAGATAAAATACACAATCAAAAGGAGGTCAACGTCGGACTGTCAAAGTAGTTCAATTTTAGTTGTCGACCCTCTGACAGCAGACGGAACAAACCCGCATCTGAGCCTTAATGTGCTGTTGCCGGATTCAGTGGATTTTAGGCTTTACAGTTCTATACATCAATGCCGATTTCAATTTGAAGACTATCTTTTCCCTAACAGTGTTTTTCTGGCTAAAAAAAACATAAAGAGATTACAGTTACTGACTGGATTATGTTGAATATAGGCCTAGTTTAGCAAATGTGCAATATAAAGTTTTTAGTAGGCTTTGGTAATTCTTTTAAATACTTTTTTACTTTGTTAAATTATATTCAGGGAAATTCACAAAAAAATACGTTAAGTAAATAAATGCACAGTGTTTGCAAAATCAATTAATAATTGTGTGTTTTTAATCATAATCTCAATTATGACCAAAATAATTGTGATTTCGATTTTTGCCATAATCGAGCAGCCCAAGAACCACACCAGTGAATTTAAAATGGCCAATTAGCTTCCCAATTAGAGGCAAAGCACGCCAGCTCAGCTGTCCTGAGACCAAACGGATACCCTCTAGGCATCTCCCTTGTCAGGTGGTGACAATTACTGTATTCTGTGTGCTCTGAGGAGTGAAAAGTACAGCTCTTGAATTGAAACATAATTTACGAATTTAAAGTGGTAGGACATAGAATATAATGAGCTTTTTCGAACGTTTGTCATCCATTGCAGCAGTAAGTGCAAATTTTCATTAAAGCTGCACAAGGTAGGAGTGTTTAATTAAAAATAAAATGTTTTGTCTATATAAACATTGTGTGTGAGGGAATGAGGCCCTGTGAGTGATGGTTAGCACCACAGACAGCCTTACGCCCTGCAATCCTGCTCTGAAAATGTTGCTTGGGTAGTAACAATGCAGCCCTTCCTGACCCAGCAAATCTTAAGCCAATCGTGATAACTTCATTTAAGGTGTCCTTATTCCAGCATACTTATACTGTAACAAGTGTTGTAACAGAGGATAACTTGTTAAAGCGTAATTATATTGTGTAACAGGTTGTTATTAAGGTATAGTAGTTACTCTTGTACAACGAACACTTGTTTCCATGCTTTTTCAAATAGACACCTTTCTGGTGTTTCCTATATACAGTGGATATGAAAAGTCTACATGATGTGAAAAAATTTGAGAATGATAATTAATTTCAAAATTGTATCCACATTTAATGTAACCTATAAAGTGAACAATTTAATACCAAAAACCTTACAATAACCTGTTTGCACAAGTGTACACACCCTTAATCTAATACTTTGTTGAAGCACTTTTTAATTATAATGCAGCACTCAGTCTTTTGGGTAGGACTCTATTAGCATGGCACATCTTGACTTGGCAATATTTGCCCAGTCTTCTTTTGCAAAAGCACTCCGAATCTGGCAGATTGCTAGGACATCTCCTTGGCAAAGCCTTCTTCAGATCAACCCACAGATGTTGAATTGTTAATCTTCTTTGATGAAGCCATGCTTTTGTGGATTTGGAGGTGTGTTTTAGGTCATTGTTTTGCTGAAAGGTGAACTTCCTATTCATCTTTAGCTTTTTAACGGAAGCTTGAAAGTTTTGTGCCAAAATTGCCAGGTATTGAGAACTTAGGCCCCGGTTCCAGCTGATAAAAATAGCCCCAAAGCATGATGCTGCCACCCCCATGCTTCACTGGGGGTATGGCGTTCTTTATGTAATGTGCAGTGTTGTTTTTGCGCCAAACATACCTTTTGGAGTTATGGCCAAAAAGTTTAACCATGGTTTCATCAGACCGTAACACTTTTGCCCACATGCTTTTGGGAGACTTGAGCACCAACGATTTTTTTTGATTAAGCAAGGAATTAGTGAATCTGTAATGTAGGCTAGTAACATTATTACAACACGTAATACGTGCAACCTATGGACTGGTACAATGTCATTACTTGCTGTTGCACCGCATTTTGTTAGTTAATTTAAAGTGTAACTGGAAGTATACTTATATGTAACTACTGTGTACTGATACAGCCAATTACTCAGTCTGACTTGGTATTTATTAGAAATAATCTTTCAGCACAATCCAGATCTGAGAAATAACACACTAGTACACTGTATAGGGCATGTAACATGTGGATTGGTACAACGTAATTACTAGGTGAAACACAGGAGAGTTAAAATGAAGCGTAACCAGAAGTGTATTTTCATGTAACGAATGTGTACAGGTACATTGATTTATTCACATGGATATATGATTTGTTTAGCTTCGTATAGGAATAGCTAACAATAGGTAGCTTTCAGGGCAGCTTAGCTAACACTACCATGGCTAGTTACACAATAAAAAAAGGAAAAGTTGGACATGTTAGCGTTAAAGCTTGTGTTTTCCGAGTGGACCAGTGTTAATTTCGTTGACAAAGACTATGACGAAAACTATTCGTCAATGAACCTTTTTCACGGACGAAAAATAAACGAAAACTAAAAAAGTTATATATTAAGACAAAAATGTAACGAAATATAACTGACATTATCGAATAAAAACTAGACAAAAATATTAGGACGGGACGAATCGACAAGATATCCAATCATAACGTATTTTTGATTCACTATAGGGTGCACTAGATTATAAGATGCATTGTCAATGAATGGTATATTTATCTTTAGTCTCCAAGTTTAACAGTTGGGCGCAGACCGCATCCAACATGCCCGAATCCTTCTCGTCATTATACAAGTCCGTGTCTGTTATGGTGAAGCATGGCATGTATCACTCCGCGACGCTCCTGGCTACGGTACCGTAATGATGCAAGCGGTGGGCCTTTGTGGTTTACCAATGTTGTGCTAAAACAGTTTGACTTAGCGCAGTGAGGGCCTTGTAACACACAAAATCGCTTGTAGGTCAGTAAGCAAAACCAGAATTTGGGATTTAGTTGACTAAGACTAGACTAAGACTAGACTAAGACTAGACTAAGACTAAAACTCTTGTGATTTTAGTAGACTAAAGCTAGACTAAGACTAAAACTCTTGTGATTTTAGTCAACTAAAAGTAGACTAAGACTAAAAGATTTCTGATGACTAAAACTAGACTAAGACTAAATGACGTGTTATTCAAAAGACTAAGACTAAGGCCCAATCTGAATACTCCCCCTTACCCCTTCCCCTTAGCCCTACCCCTTAGTTTTGCGCGTTCGCGCGACACCAAGTGCTGTCCGAATACTCATTTTGATCAAGACGAAGGGGTAAGACGTAGGGGTATATACCCCTTGAAACCAAGATATTCCGAGAGCTTACATGAAACCAAGGGGTACCCAGAACTCAAGGCAAGACGTCAACAATGGCTGCTAGATCAGCAAAAGAGACCCATAAATGTAGTATTTTCGGATTAAATAACGAATTTAAAAATTACGACACAATTGTTTTGTGATCTACGCAGTCCTGTACATATATATTTTTAACCATTTTAATAATTGAAGGTTTTTCTAAAATCGCTACTTTTCAACGCCAAAAATACATTGCTAATTTGCACTAAAAGTCCCATATTTCTCTGACTAGCCTTTACTCAAAGCATGTTTGTCTACAGTTAACTCTTTTAGCAGATAATTCATATCAGTGCATAACATAACCTGTTGTGTTTGGAATAGCGATTAAAGTGCTTTACATACCGCCCCGAATCACACAGGGACGCCGGAGGAAACCCGGCAAATAATTCGCTTTCGGGCAGAAAATGAACAGAAGTTTCATGCTGTACAACCATAGACTGTAGTGTACAACATCATTTGGATATGATACAGGACACTGGTGAGGCCAAGACAGAGGTTATTGGGCCTCTTTGAAAAAATGGTTGAAAAACTGTAGTTTGTTTGTTGTTGCACTTAGCACATTGTTGTGAGTTTTGCACATTTAATTTAAATAGTACTGTTATTTAACAATTGTATATGTTTTACAATGTTGTTCAATAAATACAGGTTTTTGATTAAGGGTTTCTGAACATCGATCAATGACATTCAAAACAGTGATCACTGAAACAGATATAGAAAACACCATGCAGTGTGGATGAAAATATTTATTGAAAACAGCCTTCAGTAGTAAGCAAGCAGGTTTATTTATATAGCACGTGTGCTTTACAAAAACATTAAAAACAATAGTACACAGAAGAACATCTGCATCCATATGCACCGCCACCAAAGTAAACATAAAATAACTACTAGGTACATCAAACCATATGCGCAGTATAGGCGTGTTGGGGTTTATGGCACAGTATCTTGTTGGACCACCAGTCTGGATTTTTTTTTTTTACAATTACACCATTAATGGCTGAGTTGGGAAAAATGTTTGCTACCTTGTTGGTTAGTTCCGTGAACTTTAAATACAATACGATAATGTTGTTTGCAACCAATCGATACATACCATAAGTTAAGTTACCAGCATTCGTAGGCGTCGTAGACCTCTTCTCGCTTGATTTCTGTGATTTGTTGCAGACAATCGCAAAAACATAAATAAAATCCACGCAATCGACATACACAGTTTTCCAGACTGCATCTCGGAAGTTTGAGATAAACATTTGTGTCGCCTCTGGTGACGTAGCAGCCAGCTAGCGACGATGTATGCTGATGTAGCCAAAACCGAGCGGTGTCCCAATTCTCAGGGGAACGTAGCCCTTACCACTCGGTTTCGAGGGCCAAGGGGGAGGAGTAAATTAAGGGGTAGGGCTAAGTATTCGGATTGGGCCAAAATCAGAATTTGCTGTCAAAATTAACACTGGAGTGGACAGACCAAATTATGAAGTGCATTTTTATACATTATGTTTAGCTTGACATTGTGTCACAATAGCCAAATGTAGCTCCCAGTGGATGCAAGCTATCGTTAGGGAATTAAAGAAGCTGATTTCTCATAGTATTATATACGTAGCTATGGAAGAAAATCTGTCTCACCAGATTCTGAAATGAATTTCTAGCACTGAATTCATAAATTCAGTGCAAAAAAATTCTGTGTCAGAAATTCAGTGCAAAAAAATTCAGTGTCAGAAATTCAGAATCAACATCCGGGATACCAAGGAAAAGCAATCAATTCTGTCTCAACTCCAACCAACAAGCAGCTATCAAGTTCCGGTGTTACTTTTTAACTGGTGATCATGTTAACTGGTGACATACCAGATGCGACGTGGGCGTGTCATCGTATCGATGTTCAAAATAATGCAAACATCAATAAATCGTTCAAATGTTCGTAATTTTAGACTTTTTTGTGTCATAATCCTGTTTAATGTGTTTGTAATTAAATTAATTCAGCCTAACTGTCTGTTGTGTTTGTTTACGGCGCAGCACGAACGAGTACAGACCGCTAGTATAACAGAGTGTAGTGCGCCCAGATTAACTTGTGATACATATAGACCACTAGTATAACAGAGAGTAGTGAGCCCAGATTAACTTGTGATACATATAGACCACTAGTATAACAGATAGTCGCCCAGATTAACTTTTGATACATATAGACCACCAGTGTTGTGCCTGAACGCGTTCATTGAACGATAGTTCATGAACGCGTTCATATTTTGGGCGAACGTGAACTGAACGTACTGCTTTACTGGCTGATGAACGTTCCTGTGAACTCGTTCATTCTGGTGTCTTTGAACGGCACGTTCTATTAGTTGACCCTCGTTTAATATGATGCCAGATTTCTATAGTGCCTTCTTTGCGCAAACCCGGCAACAACAGATATTAATATGTATCGGACTAAACACCCAATCTGGCAACATCAACCACTAGTGTCGCACCACCGCATCATCATTAAAATAAAAACCAAAAGTATCTATGAGCGACAAAGGAGCAAGGAGGCGTCGAATTGTACTTTTAATGAGTTTTATGGCAAGGTCGGTGAGGATGGGCAAAATCAGACGTTTTTGTGCAAACTTCGCCCGCCGGGTTTTAAAAAAAAACCCACATCAATATCATCCAAAGCAACCTGAAACGGCATATTGAATTAAAGTACAATCAACGACAAAAAACTAAAACAGATCCTCGACCCAATCAACCCCGATCCCGATAACTGCCTACAGTAGCGGCTCCGTTGTCATCTCCCAGCCGCAGCTGGACAACCTGGTGGTGCAGTATATTGTCGGAGACCTGCAGCCTTTGAGTAAAGTGGAAAGCCCAGCTTTCGTTAACTTAATTAAACGGTTGCAGCCATCCAAAAACGTGCCATCGAGAAAGAAGGTACAGAGACTGTTAAACCCACAACACTGTTAACCCCATAAAACACAACACTGTTAAACCCACAACACTGTTAACCCCATAAAACACAACACTGTTAAACCCACAACACTGTTAAACCCATAAAACACAACACTGCCCTGCCCTCAAGCGCTCCAGTATGAGGCTCCTCAGCATCGGTGGTCTAATATTCAGGAATAAAAAGTGATTACATTACAATATTATTATTGGTAATAATTACAGTAAATACCCAGTCTCAATCAATAGTAATTGGTGATATTATTATAGTTCTGGGTTTCAATATAAACATGTCCAATTATTTCAGTGATTGCCTCAGCTTACAATGCTTTAATAGATATTACTGTGATCATTTTTGCCATGATAATCATGATGTTAACATTTCTTGTTCTTCATGTCTGTGGTTCTATATGGGCTCTGGCAATAATATGGAAAAAGAACTATAAATGAACTAGTTCATTTTAAAATGTGTGAACTGAACTTTGAACTAGTTCATGTAGAAAGTGAACTTTCCCAACACTGTAGACCACTATAACAGATAGTGCGCCCAGATTAACTTTTGATACATATAGACCAATCTGGCAACATCAACCACTAGTGTCGCACCACCGCATCATCATTAAAATAAAAACCAAAAGTATCTATGAGCGACAAAGGAGCAAGGAGGCGTCGAATTGTACTTTTAATGAGTTTTATGGCAAGGTCGGTGAGGATGGGCAAAATCAGACGTTTTTGTGCAAACTTCCCCGCCGGGTTTTAAAAAAAACCCACATCAATATCATCCAAAGCAACCTGAAACGGCATATTGAATTAAAGTACAATCAACGACAAAAACTAAAACAGATCCTCGACCCAATCAACCCCGATCCCGATAACTGCCTACAGTAGCGGCTCCGTTGTCATCTCCCAGCCGCAGCTGGACAACCTGGTGGTGCAGTATATTGTCGGAGACCTGCAGCCTTTGAGTAAAGTGGAAAGCCCAGCTTTCGTTAACTTAATTAAACGGTTGCAGCCATCCAAAAAAACGTGCCATCGAAGAAAGAAGGTTAAACCCAGAGACTGTTAAACCCACAACACTGTTAAACCCCCATAAAACACAACACTGTTAAACCCACAACACTGTTAACCCCATAAAACACAACACTGTTAAACCCACAACACTGTTAAACCCATAAAACACAACACTGCCCTGCCCTCAAGCGCTCCAGTATGAGGCTCCTCAGCATCGGTGGTCTAATATTCAGGAATAAAAAGTGATTACATTACAATATTATTATTGGTAATAATTACAGTAAATACCCAGTCTCAATCAATAGTAATTGGTGATATTATTATAGTTCTGGGTTTCAATATAAACATGTCCAATTATTTCAGTGATTGCCTCAGCTTACAATGCTTTAATAGATATTACTGTGATCATTTTTGCCATGATAATCATGATGTTAACATTTCTTGTTCTTCATGTCTGTGGTTCTATATGGGCTCTGGCAATAATATGGAAAAAGAACTATAAATGAACTAGTTCATTTTAAAATGTGTGAACTGAACTTTGAACTAGTTCATGTAGAAAGTGAACTTTCCCAACACTGTAGACCACTATAACAGATAGTGCGCCCAGATTAACTTTTGATACATATAGACCACTATAACAGATAGTGCGCCCAGATTGTGATACATATAGACCACTATAACAGATAGTGCGCCCAGATTAACTTGTGATACATATAGACTACTATAACAGATAGTGCGCCCAGATTTACTTGTGATACATATAGACTACTATAACAGATAGTGCGCCCAGATTAACTTGTGATACATATAGACCACTAGTATAACAGAGTGTAGTGCGCCCAGATTAAGTTGTGATGCATATTAGACTACTATAACAGATAGTATGTTGATTCTGAATTTCTGACACAGAATTTTTTTGCACTGAATTTCTGACACTGAATTTTTAGACACTGAATCTTGTATGCAAATAAATTCAGTGCTAGAAATTCAGTTTCAGAACCTGGTGAGACAGATTTTCTTCCATATGTAGCTCCTCTGTCTATCGAGCTGTCATGTAACAATTATGTCTGATGTGATTTGCAGTTTTGAGAAAGAGCGTCTGCCCCAAGAACACTAGGCTACATTCAGTTGTGTAACTGCTAGTCTAACTGAACCCAATAAAATGTACGTTTGTCAACAGAAACAAATATAACTAGATAGCTAATGTTTCTTACCAGTGTTGTTGACATTGCAATTTACCTGTTTCTATGTTGATTCATTTTCATTTCTGTCACGCTGTTAGTTTTGTTTCACACGACAAGACTGTAAGTGTGGTGCACATGGCTAGTTCTGTTTGCGTGGCTAGGTTGTTTTGGTAATACACAGCTGGGGTGAATTACCAATTAGTGGGGTTATTTCGGTGTGTTGGGTAATGTCACTAGTTTCTGGATATTGTTTATGTCACGTTTGAGTTCGGTGAGTGTTGTTTGTATTTCGGGACATTGCTGTTTTTATATAATATTAGTCACATTTTGTTTTCTAACAGTGTATGTTTTCTGTTCATGTTTTGGTTTATTTATTTAATATATAATAATTGAACATGAGATACCGGCTCTGCGTCGGGTTCTTCCCTGCACTACACTGGAGTTACATGACAATTTCGGTCAGAACTCCCTCCAAAGCCAGTCTACCGCCCCCTGGGGGCAGGCTTCGGCGTTCGTCCTCTCGGGTCTTCTAGCTGCTATCGTTCCGCTCCTCCCCTCAATTAATGGCTTGTTGGTATTTTAAGGCCCCAACGAAGTCTTTAAGGCAGCGCTGCATGGAAGGCACTCCCCACCAGTGTTGGGAACGTTACTTTAAAAAAGTAATTAGTTATAGTTACTCACTACTTGTTCCAAAAAGTAACTGAGTTAGTAACTGAATCTATAATAAAAGTAACTCGTTACCAGGGAAAGTAACTATTTGCGTTACTGTTAAAAAAAGTTGCTTATAGGTTTTTGTTGTGAGGCAGAAAGATCTAGCTTTTGCTGCTTAGAGGATTTTGCTCCGAATCCTTCTTTGCTAGTGGATGGCGAGCTATCAGAGGTATCAGTGTTTTTGGCCACTAGCTTTGTAGATGCGTGTGTTGTTGTAAGATGTTTCATTAAATTAGAGTTGCTATTAACTGATGTCGACAAGGTCTTCGCTTCTAGACATAATGTACACATTACATGCACGTTCTTGCCTTTGACTACAATGAATTTAAAGTAGTGCTTAAACCTCCACCTTGAAAATGCCAACTTTTCTTCGGATTGCTCCTCCTGACTAACCATCTCTGTTCTTCGTTGAATCTCCGCTTAGCTGTTGTGTGTGTGGCGCGCGCCGCGCGTGTGCAGGGCTGCTGGCATGTGTGTAACACTGTCTCTGATTGGCTAGTGGCTACTACCATGAAACATGACTCTGCCTTAGCCAATCATAATTGCTTACCTCGTTATTAACCCGCCTCCTCACTAACTGTGAGCCCGGCCCGGGGTGCATTCAAATTATTACAGTTTATTCAATCCATGCATAGTAAGGCACCGCATTTTACGTCTAGTAACGTTAACGGCGTTGTAACGACGGGAAAAGTAATTAGTTAGATTACCCCGTTATTGAAAAAATAACGTCGTTACCTAACGCCGTTCTTTTAAACGGCGTTATTCCAAACACTGCTCCCCACCCCCTACAGTTTCAACCAATCACCCTAACCCTTACCTAACCCTAACCATAACCATTCCCTTAACCCTAATCAGTGCTGTGATTGGTTGAAACTGTAGGAGGTGGGGAGTGCCTTCCATGCAGTGCTACCTTAAAGACTTCGTTGGGGGCTTAAAACACCCACGAACTCACTGAATGTCTGGTCTCGTCATCACAGACACCTGGTGAACATTCCCTCATTAGTAGAGTAATTAGGTCCCCTGTGTTCTTGTGCTTTGTTTTACTGCATCATACTGCGTCAGTGCTTGGACGATTATTAAAACACCTAAGATGCTATATGTCCTGTGCCTGGCTTCATCCTTCCTTCCACCTACTACCGAGGGACAATTTAGCTGTGTCTAAAAATTGCATCTGTTTGCCTGTTCATGTGATTAGAAAAGAGAAACCCAGCAGTCAATCAAATTCTGCCTTGTGGGAGAGAAGCAGTAGAAGGACGAATTGGGGTCTGAATTAAACAAAAACTACATAGTGCAGCTTTAATTTCAACAACATTTGAATTCATTGTGTGTGATTTGTATAGTTGATTTTTTTTACAAAAAAAACATTAAACATACTATTCTGGTCCTGAGATTGGACTTCCAGAAAATATTGGGTTTAAGTTAAAATAGCATTCAGATTTTTTTGACAGCAGATGCATCTTCCTAGCAACCCTCCCATATCTGACATTTGGATTCTGTGTTCTAATTTTTGAAGTATGCACAATAACGTGAAATGCAGAAAGCAGAAAATTCACTGCAAGTTAGGCATTTAACTGATGTTTGCTAAAATCTAAAATCTTCCATTACGGAATGCCAATTGGGTAAAAATTAGGTGGATCGTAAGGAAGAAGCTAGGCACAGGAACAGATAGCGTTCTAGCAGGACGTACCAGAAATTCAGTAGAGCGTAAACCAAGTTAATGTCCATGAAATGAAATTGGTGCGATGCAGACTCAGTAACTCAATGTCTTCACACGAAGAATGTAATCCAGTACTCCTTTAGGGAGACGCACAAAATGACACACATAACATATAACAATTCCACACAAAAGAGAAGACCAAACACAGGGAACTTAAATACTCCTCTAATGGGAAGATGAACTCCAGGTGAGGAAATTTGTCAGTGGCTAAGAAAAGCCGGTGACCGCCGGAACCTGCCCGCAGGTGGAGCTATCACACCATCAGCAGGTCCGGCAGCACGTTGACACCGACCTCGGGACCGACCCGTAGGATAAGGAGCTGGTCAGTCAGGGTGCCGACAATGGAACTCCCGTTGTAGCTCTGGGTCCAGAATGTCCTGAGGAGAGAAACATGAAACGAGGGATTAATATGACAGTCAGGTGGCAGCTGCAATCGATAAGTTACCTTGTTTAGTCTCCCCATGACTTTAAACAGCCCAACAAAAGCTCCATGAATATTGCACGCTGGTAATGTGCTGGTAATACGCTGGTAATGCACTGGTAATGCGAAAATCAACCTCCCACACTGCCTGTCATACGATACAGGTGCATAATGTCAACGCACTATGAGTACCTGGCGATGCAATACAGGATAATCAACGCGCTGTCAGTTCTTTGTACCTGTTCTTCATACCCGTAATGTACGATAGCGTAAACTCAAACTGGGTCACGAACAACGTCCACCTGGCCTGACGAGGGTTTAGCCTCCTCGCCGCACACATATACACCAGGTTAAGGTGGTCAGTCCAGACTACAAATGGGTGTCTCGCTCCATCAGGTCTCCACACCGTCAATGCTTTTACTACCGTTCCTATTCTCTCCTCGGACGCATCCAACTCCACTACAAATGGTAGGGATGGATCGAGGCGAGCCAGAAACTGCGCAGATGTAAACAGTTTCTTCAGGGCACTAAATGCGCTGTCTGCCTCGGCCGACCCGAAAATACGAGACGGCTCACTCTTTAGTAGAGATGTAATAGGATCTGCTACCTTGCCAAACCCTGAAATCTACTGTAGTAATTGGCAAACCCAATTAACCACACGGTTCATTGTTTGTAGATGCACTAATTATCTTGTAGTTCACTCAATGTTTAATATAATAGCTTTTGTTTTTTGATGTGTGTTTCAACAGTTAACTAATCATTAGTTAATTTGTTTACTAACACATGCACACCTAGTTAATGCATAATTCATGTAAATTAATGTATTCATTAATGATTATTACTGTATCCTTAATATAAAGTTTTACAGAATATAGTTAGCTGGTTCATATTTTTTTGTAAATGTGGGGGTTTTGTGCATAAAGATAAATCATTATTATTTCTGGAAAATAATTGTAATGTTTTCCATGTGCCAGTATATTTGTAACGGTCGGACCTTTCTGTTTGTCTTGGTTCGGCTTGTTCCCCTGCCAGCGGAGAGGGGTAATCAGTGACATTTGGGACACCTGCGCGTAATGCGCACCTGTTTTGGGTTGGGACTCATTAGTCCACTATTTAGTTCAGTCCCTGTCAGTCTGTCCTTGTTGGAGCATTGTTTCATGTATATGATATGAGCGCAGGTACGTTTGTTATTTTCCCAGTTAAAGGTACTGTAATGTTTGCTCACTGGCTAAACCGTATTTATATTTAATGAACGGGACCGACACCGAGCTTCCGAACTTTATGTCTTTATTCCTCCAAGTCCCTATCTCGTCTCGCGTGAGGCGGGACTTGCCCGAGAACTACGGTGTCCTCTTTAGGACATACAGTCACTATGTTACATCTCCCTTCTCAAAAGAAAAAAAAATGGCATTACCTAAACACACACAACAGTGATTATGTGAACATAACAATTGTGCTAACTGCACATATAAACAGTCTTACGTTTACAGTCTGTAGTTGTTAGTGTCATTGCAATAATGTAAACAAGTATAGACAGCAGTTACATGGCATAAGACTTAAGTCCTAAGTCAGGGATAGTGTTTCCATTTTGCATAACTTAAAGGTGAACTAGTTCTTGCAAAAGAAACAGAACAGGCAGTCAACTGATTTCACAGTGTTTTTCAGAAGTAGCAAACATGTAAAAGGTATGAGGACACTTTTTCTCTTGCTTTTTCTTACAAGAGACACAACAACAACTTAAGTGCAATCTTACAATGTTTTTTTTTTTTTTTTTTTTTTAGGGCAGCGATCCGCCTACACCCTTTACATTATAGGTCAAGGATTTGTCTTGGCCTGGAGATGCGGCCAAACCTTGTTGTGTAATTGGGTTCTTGTTGGTTTGTTGATTGTGGGTGGTCTGCAGGTTCGGGGTGTGTTGGCTGTGTGTCACTGGTGTTTGTGTCTGCTCGCTGTGTGTCTCTGGTGTCTTGAGCATCTCTGCTTTCACGGAGGTGCCAACGGTTGCGCCGTAGGATCTGTCCATCCTCTGTCTGGATGTGGTAACTCCTGTGTGTGTGTGCATGTTGTGTTATCGTTGCAGGTCTCCAGGAGCCATCTTCCTGACGGAAACGGATAGGTGTGCCAACAGGTAGGTGAGGCAATGGCTTGGTGCCTCTGTTGAAGTATACTTGTTGGCGGTGCTGGCATTCCATGTGAGGTACGCGGTGTACTTGTCGTAGTATGTTTGTAGTTTCTTCGCTTCGTCGTCTGTTAGTGTCCATGTGTTGAAGATGTCGCGCCCTTTTCCCCGATCCACAAGAGGAGGTAGCTGCATTTGTCCTGTTCGCGTTTCTCCCGCAGAGGTCCGGAGAATATTAGCTCCGCGTGCTGCTTGAAACGCCGCCATGCTTCTGGTAAGTTAGCCGATTCCCAATCCATCTTGGGTGCTGGGACGCCGAAACTATCCATGTTTCTTTCGGGACGTGGGTCCTAACCTCTACTCTGACACCATGTAATGTTTGCTCACTGGCTAAACCGTATTTATATTTAATGAACGGGACCGACACCGAGCTTCCGAACTTTATGTCTTTATTCCTCTAAGTCCCTATCTCGTCTCGCGTGAGGCGGGACTTGCCCGAGAACTACGGTGTCCTCTTTAGGACATACAGTCAGGATGTTACAGGTACGGTGTGATCCGTTTTCTCTCGACCCACTACCTTAGTTTGTACCTGGAGTCTGTTGAGTTGGTCTTTAAATAAAGACATTATTTGTGTATCGAAATCTCTGCGCTTGTGTCCTATTCCTGCTACCTGCCGAGAGCTTAATCGTTACAATATTTTTCTCTTCAAAGGAAGTACATTCACAACATAATCATGATAATAATAATTGTAGATAATTTTTAATTTGAAAATAAATAATAATAAACTACTGAAATAATAAACATGTAAGGACAAGAAAAACATTTTTATCAGCAAAAATATTTTATTCAGGCTTGTTTTACATGACCCCAGAGTCTCTGGTGACTTCAGGTGGTTCGGAAGGACATTGCAGAGGAGTGGTCGAGCTAAAAGACAGATCCACTAAGGAGCAGAGCTTGGTTAGTTTTGGGGACATGAAGAAGCAGGCTATAACTTGACATGAGACAAGACATACTTTACACCCAGATTGGTGACTTGGACAGATTTTTAAGGGGTAGCAGTTGAAGAAGCAAATCCTGTTCAAGCTAATTCTATTTTGTTCCCCCAGCTTCAGTTAAATGAGGGAGAGGGAGATTCGATCTGTCAAAAAGGGATCTTATGGATCCAGATAGTAGGAAAGAAAGATATTTGGACTTTACTTGTTGAAATTGGAGTTGTACTAATCTCAAAACCAATGTGCTCTGTATCCTAAAATGGACCTAGATCCAATAAACCCAAACCACTTTTTGTTGGGGCAATGAGACGCCTCCCACAACTAGTCTAGTCTAGACAAGACAGATTACATAGAGACATAGATACTGGCTGTCAGGTTTTGGGCCAGCTTCATACCAAATGTCCCGACCAGACAAAAAAAGGCCCAAAAAAGTCTGAACTTCCGACATTGACCTGACAGCATTTGTTTGTTTGAAATGGATTTTGGGGATCAGTAAAAACAAAGATTTGCTCTTAAAAAAACATAATTTGTCCCAGACTGCACCTTTAAACAATGTTGAAACAGCTGCAACTTTCAAATACATTTAGAAAAATGTTGCTTTATTCTGTATTCACACTTTTACATGACAAGTAAATTAGAAGATTATTTTTTTCAACAATCAAGAAGCATTTGCCTTTTATCTTCCTTTGTTACGATTTTGACAAATGAGTTGAACATGTCAAGTCCATCAAACTAATTTGAAAAAGATGCCATCTGTTCTGGCATCACTATTTGACACATTGTATTTATCTAAATTAGAGCTTTGTTTTTTAATCTTTTTATGACTGCCCTCACATGGGCAGACTAGCCATCTGGCATTTCTGACAAAAATGTCAGACAACTGAACAATTTTTTGTTGTGTGGTATTGTTTCAAAATGAATATAACATTAATTGAATCAGGTTTCGCCACTGATTAGCACAAAAACCCCTTTCACTCAATTTTCTGTAGAGGTACCTCAGGCAGCTAATACAGCTATGACTCTATGTGGATAAGTCTTTACCAGCTTGGCACATCTGGACACAGCATTTTTATTAATACTTCTTTGCAAAATTGCTTAGCCTTTGTCAAGTTGGATGGGGACCCAAACAGCAATATTCAACTCTTTCCACATACAGTATTCTTCATTTGATATCATAACCTGGTGTCAACTGAGCATCATTTTCCTCATATTTTTCCAGGCCTTGACAGAGAGCATCCCCATACCATAATGTTGTTACTACTATGCTTCACATTACAGATGGTGTTCTCAGGATGTTGTGAAGTGTTAGGCAAGCGGCCAACATAGCGGCAGGTGTTGAGGCTAAAAATACCTATTTGCCCTTGCAGTCGGTATAGGGGTACAATATTTTTAGTTTAATCACTTCACACCCAAAGCCGCACCGATGGCGACTCTACCAAAGACCTATGGTGGTTGACCAAAGAGCAGTACAAACACTGAGATCCAAATAATGATTCATGCTTTTTGGGGTTTTCAGGCTGGGTGTTTGTAAAAGCACATTGTGACAACTGCTGCTGATCTAAAAAGGGCTTCATAAGATACATTTGATAATTTTGCGGACAGTCTCAATTAATAATATACAAATATATTTAAATCTTTCTTTCTTTCCATCCCTAATGAGAAAAACCCCACAACTGAGCTACATGAGCTCTACTAACTTGCTACATGGGATCTAGCTTTGGGTGGCTAACAAATGTAACTGAAGTCAGACATGGATAGGTGGGTTGATGGCTCTTGAGTCATAGTTCTATTCAAATTTAAAAAAATCCAAAGATCAATAATGTCTGAACATATGATACTGCTATTGACACTAGTGGATCCATAATGTTACATTATGTCATGCGATACTAGAGTCATGTCATTTGAATCAAATCATAAGTGCACAAACATACAGTGGATCTACAAGTTTTAAACTTCATATCATATCAAACCTTTTTCAAAGTTGATGTTTGTTTTTGCAAACTTCAGCCGGGCTTGAATGTTTTTCTTTTTAAGAAAAGTCATCCACCTTCCCATCATACCGCATAGCCCATAGATATGAAGAATACGGGAGATTGTTGTCACATGTTGCACACAGCCAGTACTTGCCAGAAATTCCAGAAGGTCCTTTAATGTTGGAAGCCGCCCTGACCAGTTTTCTTCTTGTCTTTTCAACAATTTTGGAGGGACGTCCAGTTTTTGGCACTCTGTTCTGCCATATTTTCTCCACTTGATGATGACTGTCTTCACTGTGTTCCATGTTATATTGAATGCTTTTGAAATGATTTTGTACCCTTCTCCTGACTGATATCTTTCAAGAATGGGATCCCTCTGATGCGTTGGAAGCTCTCAGCGGCTTTTCTCATGGCTTTTGCACTAAGAAAATGTCAGGAAAATCCTACTAGAACAGCTGACCTTTATTTGTGAATAATCTGAGCCACTTTAAATGATGGCATGTTGTCACGACTCGTCGGGTGTAGTGTGGATGAAGCCATGTGCAGGAGCCAAGGTAATCCGTTTGGGTCAGGTTTATTAATGACAAAACATAAAACAAACCGTAAACGGCGACAAAAACACGTACTGGTCGAATGAAAGGAAAATGCGCATATAGCGACTTAAAACAAGCACCTTCAAACAACAATTCAAACGTGTTACAAAAACACTCACCTCTACAAACAATGTGACATAGAACAATGCGAAGCAACGAGTGCACTGCTCGCGACCCTCTTATAGCCCATTGATTATAAGTGCAAACAGCCGTGAGACAAACATAAACACGGAAGTGAAACAAGGAAGTGCATCACCGAAATATGTCCGTGTAGCAACGCCACCACACCAATCGTGACAGTATCCCCCACTAAAAGGCTAGCTCCCCAGATAGCCGAACGGAAACACAAAACCAAGACAAGGGAGCAACAGGGAGAGAACCCGCAGTCAAACCCAAAAGGGTCAGTCCAGGACCGCAGGTCCAGCCCTGAAAAGGCCTCAGTGGCTGAGAGGCCGCCATCTAGTGCGGCAGAGAGACCGCCATCTAGTGCGGCAGAGAGTCCGCCATCTTGTGCGGCTCAGAGTCTGCCGTCGTGGGCGACGTCGTGGCGGAGGCCATCGTGGGCGCCGTCGTGGCGGCGGCCATCGGGGGCGCAGTCGTGGCGGCGGCCATCGGGGCGCAGTCGTGGCGGCGGCCATCGTGGGCGTGTCGTGGCGGCGGCCATCGTGAGCGTAGTCGTGGCGGCGGCCATCGTGAGCGTAGTCGTGGCGGCGGCCATCGTGAGCGTAGTCGTGGCGGCGGCCATCGTGAGCGTAGTCGTGGCGGCGGCCATCGTGAGCGTCGTGGCGGCGGCCATCGTGAGCGTAGTCGTGGCGGCGGCCATCGTGAGCGTAGTCGTGGCGGCGGCCATCGTGAGCGTAGTCGTGGCGGCGGCCATCGTGAGCGTAGTCGTGGCGGCGGCCATCGTGAGCGTAGTCGTGGCGGCGGCCATCGTGAGCGTAGTCGTGGCGGCGGCCATCGTGAGCGTAGTCGTGGCGGCGGCCATCGTGAGCGTAGTCGTGGCGGCGGCCATCGTGAGCGTAGTCGTGGCGGCGGCCATCGTGAGCTTCGTCGTGGCGGCGGCCATCGTGAGCTTCGTCGTGGCGGCGGCCATCGTGAGCGGCGGCCGTGGCGGCGGCCATCGTGAGCGTCGTCGTGGCGCGGCCTTCGTGGGCGGCGATGCGGCAGCCATTGTGGGCGGCGATGCGGCAGCCATTGTGGGCGGCGATGCGGCAGCCATTGTGGGCGGCGATGCGGCAGCCATTGTGGGCGGCGATGCGGCAGCCATTGTGGGCGGCGATGCGGCAGCCATTGTGGGCGGCGATGCGGCAGCCATTGTGGGCGGCGATGCGGCAGCCATCTTGGGCGGCGATGCGGCAGCCATTGTGGGCGGCGATGCGGCAGCCATTGTGGACACTGGCGTGACGGCGGCAGCCATCTTGGGCGCTGGCGGGACGACGGCAGCCATCTTGGGCGCTGGCGTGACAGCAACAGCCATCTTGAGCGCTGGCGGGACGGCGGGAGCCATCGTGGACGCTGGCGTGACGGCGGCAGCCATCTTGGGCGCTGGCGTGACGGCAACAGCCATCTTGAGCGCCGGCGGGACGACGGCAGCCATCTTGAGCGCTGGCGGGACGGCAACAGCCATCTTGAGCGCTGGCGGGACGGCGGCAGCCATCTTGGGCGCTGGCGGGACGACGGTAGCCATCTTGGGCGCTGGCGGGACGGCAGGAGCCATCGTGGACGCTGGCGTGACGGCGGGAGCCATCGTGGGCGCTGGCGTGACGGCAACAGCCATCTTGAGCGCTGGCGGGACGACGGTAGCCATCTTGGGCGCTGGCGGGACGACGGTAGCCATCTTGAGCGCTGGCGTGACGGCGGGAGCCATCGTGGGCGCTGGCGTGACAGCAACAGCCATCTTGAGCGCCGGCGGGACGACGGCAGCCATCTTGAGCGCTGGCGTGACGGCAACAGCCATCTTGAGCGCTGGCGGGACGGCGGGAGCCATCGTGGACGCTGGCGTGACGGCGGGAGCCATCGTGGACGCTGGCGGGACGACGGCAGCCATCTTGAGCGCTGGCATGACGGCAACCATCTCAGGCGCAAGCGTGGTGGCGACCATCTCAGGCGCTGGCTCCTGTAAATCCAGCCATGTCCTCCACCACGTCCTAATAATGGCCGTGGGCTGGTCATCCAACCCCTCCGGGGGTTTTTCTGTCCCTGTCGTCGGCGGCAGAAAAGGGTCTTCCCACGGCGGGGGTAGTGGCTGTAGCCCCAGGGGTTTTCCTCCCCCTGTCTGCAGCCCCGGAGCAGTGGGTGGCCGTTCCTGCAGCACCAGGACCGTGGGTGTTCTCTCCGCGGACCTTCCTGAACACCCCGTTAGCTCCCCCCCAAAAATCTCTTTGGGGCGCTTCCGGGATGCCCTCATTCTTCCTTCATAGAAGGCCCGCGGACCCATCAGAACTGGCCCTGAATGCCGCTTCGGTGGTTCCACCGTAGCATACGGCCGGAGACGTAGCCACCGCTCCTGTGGTGTCTCCGGCCAATTCCACTCCCACCGCTCCGTGGGGCGACGGCGAGTTTCATCCGACGGGGCGCTATAGCTTGCCCCCCCGTGGAATCCACTCACCGTCTGCTGGCTCTGCTGGCTTCTTTGTTGGCTTCGCATTCTGTCACGACTCGTCGGGTGTAGTGTGGATGAAGCCATGTGCAGGAGCCAAGGTAATCCGTTTGGGTCAGGTTTATTAATGACAAAACATAAAACAAACCGTAAACGGCGACAAAAACACGTACTGGTCGAATGAAAGGAAAATGCGCATATAGCGACTTAAAACAAGCACCTTCAAACAACAATTCAAACGTGTTACAAAAACACTCACCTCTACAAACAATGTGACATAGAACAATGCGAAGCAACGAGTGCACTGCTCGCGACCCTCTTATAGCCCATTGATTATAAGTGCAAACAGCCGTGAGACAAACATAAACACGGAAGTGAAACAAGGAAGTGCATCACCGAAATATGTCCGTGTAGCAACGCCACCACACCAATCGTGACACATGTTTGTAATGACTTCTATTTAACAGGAATTTGAATGTGATTGGTAAATTCTGAACACAGCCACATCCCCAGTTATAAGTGTGCACACTTATGCAACTAGGTTTTTATTTTTCCCCCTCAAACATTTCAATTTATTTTTCATTGAACCTGTTCACTTTATATTTCACAGTAAAAGTGGAAAAAGATTCGCCATGATTTATCTGTCAAATTTTTTTTACATCACAAAAACCTGGCATTTGTATCCACTGTACATTTTGGCACTTTTATATCCACTGTACATTGGTTGTCTGATAAAGTTATTGAATTCAATTAAATTGCCTGCTAACCGCCTTTAAACTAAATGAATTGCCTCAAGCCCACATTTGCTTCATTTCTCATTTGGTTGCTTGCTAGGATTAGAGAACGTGTTAAATTAAGTCAGGGGCCACTAATAGTCCGGACCGAGATAGCAACTTATCCAGGTCCTTGGACTGATTCCATTGTTACTGTCACAACTTCTGTAGCCTTTAAGGTGCTGGTTTAGTGACCCAGGAAACTCAGACCAATTCCTTGTGGTGTAAATCAGCTCACATGTTGCTACTCATCCAATCAAATCTGTGTATTCCGATAAGCGGCAAACTCTAATCGAATGATACACACACACACATAAACACACACACAAAAGAGAGACGCAACAAGCAGTGGCTAAGATTAGCATACCTAATGAAATCAGAGAGGAGTTATTATCACCATAATGCTTTTTATCACTATGGACAGTTATAATACTCATCATGGCATTTTATACCAGAAAGTTGTCTGGACCTCCTTAAAAATGCACAGATCCTTCTACTATTCCATGTTTGTTTACAATGCCTTACTCCACAGGCTTCCGGTATACTTAAAAACACTATTGACACATAGATTGTCTGGATTCAGTACTAGATCTCAGAGTTGGATAGATTTTAAAGATACCTTTTGAAACTAATGAGAAGGATAGGCCTTCTCTTTTAAAGCACCTCATCTGTGGAATAGTACTCAATTAGAGTTTTGTATGAAATTATTGAAATTATGTTAGATTTTTTATACTGAGAATTGTATTTGTTACAGTAGGGTTAGGGTCACTCATAGAGTATTAAATACAAAATACCTCGCCAAATAAATGGATCCAGCGGAGCTCCGGGCGCGTTTTGCGCAGCAAGAGAAGAAAATCGAGGAGCTGTGCAACGTTCTCCGGCAACCTGTCGCTCCTGCCCCTCCCACAGTAGCCCCGCCGATGGCCGTTACTACACCTCCAGTCGCACTGCCTAACAAGTATGATGGGGCTCCCGGTAAGTGTCAGGGGTTTTTGATGCAGTGCATGCTGTAAATAGCACACCACCCCAGTATATTCACTGATGAAAATAGCATGGTAGACTTCACAGTGTCCTTACTGACTGGTAGAGCCTTGGATTGGGTTACCGTTTTATGGACAGCTAATAGTCCGGAGCGTCAATCTGAGGTACGGTTTCTGGGCCATTTCAAGGATGTTTGATCACCCGGTTTGGGACGCAATGTTGGGGATCAGCTGTGTGGGATCAAGCAGGGTTCACGCACCGGGGCAGAATAAGCATTGGATTTTCAAACCTTGGCGGCAAGCAGTGGATGGGGTAACCAGGCACTGCTTACAGTATACCGCAAAGGACTCCGCAGGGAATTGCAGACGGAGTTGGCCTGCAGAGGGGATAGAACCGTCCTGAATCAGTTCATCCGCATGTCGATTAACATTGATAATCTTCTGTATCGTAGAGGTTCAGGGGCTCACACGCTGCCAACCAGGAGGCCAGGTTACACGACGTTGCGATGCCCATGCATCTGGGATGATCGCCGTTGACTCCTGAGAGATGCCGTTGGAGACAAGAGGGGCTGTATCTGTACGGCGTGGCATCTTGTCAACCAGTGCCCCATGAGACCTCCCCGCCGAGGAGAGAGCTACGCCTTCTTTCACACCCAGGTAAGCGTCTCCCATTTATTAAACATCAGGCTAAAGCACCTATATGTTCCTGTTTGCCTGTCTGTCAATGGGGTTGTGCGTCACCAGGAAGGTTTAGTGGATTCGGGGGCAGCGGGCAATTTTATTGGCCACACAATTAAGGGTCCAGATCCTTTCCTTGGAACCTCCGCTGCGAGTAAACTCACTGGATGGGAAGCCGTTGGGAACGGGGTATGCGACCCATCGCACCGAAGCTATCGCTATACAAGTAGGAGTATTGCATTTGGAACAAATTCAGTTTCTAGTATTATCATCTCCCCAAGATCTGCAGGTCCTAGGTCATCCCTGGCTCTGTTGACAAAATCCCACGGTATCTTGGAAGAAGGGAGAGATTTTGTCATGAAATAAGCAGTGTATGAGGGATTGTATTGGTCTATTCTGTCTGTTTACGCACCGTTTTCACAGGTGTTTTCTAAGGAGAAGGCATCTATTCTGCCTCCACATCATCCCTTGGTTTGTGCTATTAATCTGCTGTCTGGAGCCACCTAGGGGGCGCATTTATCCATTGGCACTATCCGAAAGAGAGGCCATGAACAAGTAAATCGATGAGGCGTCCCGTCAGGGAGCTATTCACGCATCCACCTCTCCGGCAGCTTCTAATTTCTTTTTGTGCGTAAGAAAGACGGCTACCGAGGGTTGAATGACATTACAGTCAAGAACAGATATCTGTTACCTCTGATCCTTGCAGTGCTTGAACAGATGGGCCATGCCTCTGTGTATTCTAGATATAAGGAGTGCCTATCACTTGGTGCGCATTAGGGAGGTTGATGAGTGGAAGATTGCATTCATTATACGCCGCGGCCAATATGAATACTGTGTCATGCTTTACAGTCTCACTAACGCCCCAGCAGTATTCCAGATATTTATTAAGGACATCTTCCGGGACATGATCTACCGTTTTGTAATTGTCTATGTTGATGACATCCTGATTTACTCTCACTCTCTGGCCGAACATATATCCCATGTCCAGCAGGTTCTGCAGCGATTACAGGAAAATCAGTTGTACGTCAAGCTGGAGAAGAGCGAATTCCATGTCTCGACGGTTTCCTTTTTTTTCTAACACCCGAGGGATTGAATATGGAGGAGGGGAAAGTAAATTCTGTGCGTAATTGGCCACAACCCCCCAACACTGTCATGGAGCCACAGCGCTTCCTAGGTTTGCTAACCATTTTCAGAGATTTATTAGAAATTTCGGCCTGAAGGACGCCCCGTTGTCGGTTCTGACCAGTCAAAAGACCCGTGGTCTGCATTGGACGGAGGCGGCTGCTATGGCATTTCATAAGTTAAAAACCCTGTTTACTACTGCGCCCATACTGTGCCAACCTGATCCTGATCATCTGTTCACAGTGGATGTAGATGCGTCCGAGGTTGGTGTCGGGACTTTGCTGTCACAGCGGCAAGGGACACCTCCCCTTTTTCTAAGAAGTTCAACCCTACGGAAACCGTTAGCTAACTGGCCATAAAATTGGCTTTAGAAGAGTGGATACATTGCCTCAAAGGGGCTAAGCATCCTTTTCAGGTGCTCATGCTTCTACAGAAGACAAAAAGGTTAAACTCCTGGCAAGCCAGATGGTCGCTTTTTTTTAACTGTTCACGGGTTTCGGTCTCGTACAAACCAGGACAGAAGAATTCCAAGGTAGATTACTTGTCCCAACCAATACGATGTCTGTCACCATTTTGGCTTCTGCCTGTCGGGTTGGACCGGTACGGTGGGCTATTGACGAGACTATTCGGAAGGGTCTTCAGTCCAAACCTGCCCCGCCGGAGACACCAGCTGGGAGGACCTATGTTCCCGCCATGGTACGGCCACAACTTATTCCCTAACACACCTTGTCAGGGACTGGACATCCGGTTATTACGCGCACTGTACAACTCGGCAACCGTTACTGGTGGGTGTCTCTGGTCAGGGATGTTCGTGATGATGTGCTACCGAAGGTTAGACCCTGTTTCATATAATCTAGACAGCATGTCTGCCTTGATGTTCTTCATACCCGGAATGTAAGATAATGTCAACTCAAACCGGGTAAAGAACAACAGCCACCTAGCTTGGCAAGGATTCAGTCTCTTCGCTGTCCTAATATACTCCAAGTTTACGGTCAGTCTCAGACAAAGCTTTTACAATGGCGCATTCATCAACCCATATGGCATCATGAGATATTTATAATGACCTGACATGTCTTCCACTCATCTCCCTCCCGGATATGCAAAAATTTTTACGCACTCCTGAGATAAAATTTTGTGAAGAAACGCGCCCCATGCATGGACTCAATTAAAGACAAGATCATAGAAAGAGGATACTGATACCAAACTGTAATGTTGTTTAGTGCTCGATAGTCAATGCACAACGCATTTCACATATAGCTAAAACACACATCAAAAAGGCAGTAAGTACATTGTTCCTGGGTGGGTGCAGGGGAAATGCTAGAGATAGAAGGGGTGCTAGGAGAGGAGGAATGGGTGATAATCGTAGAAGAATGATTCGGTAGTGAAGTTTCGAACAGGCGAGAGTTGTGGAGCTCCATTCATGGAGCTACTGGAGGTACAGTTTGAAGAGGAATGTTTTTAGAAGTTTTTTGAAGATTGGTAGAGAGTCCGATGATCTGATCTCCAGAGTGGAGTTGTTCCACCATTGCGGGGCAAGCACAGAGAACAATTTAGACTGAGCAGATCGGGAGTTGCCCTCCCGTAGGGTTGGCACTACCAAGAGGCCTGAGGTGGCAGAACGAAGTGCTCGCGTGGGTGTGTACGGCTTGATTAGTGACTGGATGTAGGAGGGAGCAGTTCCTCTTGCTGCCCCATAGGCTAGCACCATGGTTTTGTAGTGGATGCGTGCTTCGACCGGGAGCCAGTGTAGTGTGCGGAACTATGTGGCGGTACAGCGCCTACCTGTAGCTCTATCACACGATAGAGGTAATTTAGTGGCCAATTTCTCAAAAAATGCAACTGACAAATCACCGAACTTAGGTGGAATGCACACAGTGAAGACACTGTCTGGACTTTCCACCGATGCTGCACCGCACTGACGAAAACACCCAAACACCTCCCCTGAGGCCACTCTTGCTACCACTCTTGCTTGTTGGAGCCCTCTAAGGCAATGAAAACTGAGGGTTATATACTGTATTGACAACCATGGTAAACCCAACACCACAGGGAAATTAGGTGACTCAATAATATCTAACGTGATTGGTTCAGTTTGATTGTGATTTGTGATCATGGAAATGGGGACTGTGACCGGCCTTGTCATACCTCACCCTAACGGTCATAGCTGTGATTGGTCAAGGACAGGCCAGCGGTACCAATGTAATGTGCAAGAGTGTAAGAGCAAGTGAACTGTCCATAAAATTCAGCTGCGAGCTCGCTGTGAGAGAGCTGGTAAACTCAACTGGAATAGTAACGTGTGCACCAGAGGGCTCCGATTGGGTGGCTGGTGCTCTTACCTGCGAAGATGCAGGAGTGTCAGACCTCCTGTCCTGCCGCTGTTAGAGTGCCCTTTCCTGACACAAAAGTGAGTAATGTAAATTCAAATTAATTTATATTTCCAAAAAAGAACTCAAACATGTTCTGTAATTATATTGGCATGTTATGTAATTCATACTCTAATATGGCGAACAGAACAAAATCATGTGCAAAACTGATATTCTTGTCGATGTCTCAGTCTGATGGAGCAGATAGATAAATAGATGGATAGAAAATTAATATCTTGTTTTAATTTGTTTGTTTTTGCAGATCGATCAAACAGGTGTACAAACAAGTAGGCTGTAAATTTTTAGAACGGCTTTGTGAATTCTTCATATTGTTAATGACAGGAAATATTTTGATTGATTTTTCACAATGGTCAGTAGTTTCACACAGTTTCACGTATTTCATCTATCTGCCGACGATGTCGCCATTTCTCATTTAACCCATTTCTGTGCGTACGCACAGGTCAGAATGTCCGTGAAGGACCGCACATTTTCCCACCAAGTTTTCTTTTTATAAATCCCAACTATTGGGTAGAGAGCGGTGTACATCTTATTTTGTGTGTACGACCGCGGTTATAAATGAGGACCCAGGTGTGTGCAACTGACAAGACATGACAATGTGATGAATGTGGCACTAGAACGCTGGTGATGACGAACGCCGAAGCCTGCCTGCAGATGGCGGTAGAATGGCTTTGAAGGTTGATAGGAAAAGACAGAAGACTCTAAACTTGCTGAGCTTGCTTGAGAGTTTTTTCACAAATTTTGATTTGTGAAATTATTAATTAGAATAATAATCAGTATACAAATTCACCGCATTCCAAATGTTTATGCAAATTATATTTTATACTGATTTTCCTAAATAGTTAATGCGAATGACAGTCAGTATAATCTTAGATGGTGGTGGATGGCCACCAGGTCCCAATAAAGGAGGTGGCAGAGTCATGCTTTGGGCCGGAATCATGGGCAGAGAGCTGGTTTGGCCCTTTTTTACTTTTGTATTTAACCTTTACTTAACCAGATAGGCCGAATGAAAACAAATTATCTTTTGACACGCTGTCCCTGAAGGTGTTAAAATGACTTTGGCAAAGTATATCGTTTCTGACTTACCACTTTTATCCATGTTACAAAAGAAAAACCTTGCCCCCATCCTCCCCTAACCTCAACCCTATTGAGAACTTTAGGAGCATCAGGCAGAAGATCAATGAGGGTGGGAGGCAGTTCACGTCAAAACAGCAGCTCTGGGAGGCTATTCTGACATCCTGCTAATTCAAGCAGAAACTCTCCATAAAGTCACAAGTTAAATGGATGCAAGAATTGTGAAGGTGATATCAAAGAAGGGGTCCTATGTTAACATGTAACTTGCCCTGTTAAGATGTGTTTGATTGAAATAGCTTTGGATTTCAGTAAATATGACCTCCTAATGCTGCAAATTCAAAAAATAAACAACAAAAGACCCTTTTTAGTTTTTACAACCTATAACATTTTTCAACTCTGTTGTGCATAATAATTTTGAAGATTGCATTTAGATAAATACTGTTTTTATTGGGTGGTTTGTTCAATGAAATTCGACTTATTCCGGTTGGTGACTTGAAAATAATACTATTTAGGGAAATCAGTGTTAAATAGCGTTTGTGTTCACAATGTTTTTTTTCAGTTTTGTATTGTCTCGATATGCACAGGTTGGGTAATCAAAAAGAATGTGGGGGGCAGTCTACGGACAGTCTAGTGCTGGAGGCATATTGCCTAGACTTACTGGCGTGGGGAAGAAGCTGTTCTTGTGGCAAGAGGTCCCGATCAACCTCAGCCGTCTGCCAGACTAAAGCACAATTAACATTACCAGTTGTATCCAAGTGTTCTCTGCCCATACTCACCAGCCAGGCTAGGGTTCTAGGATGGGTCTTGGACTCCACTGAGTGAGATTTGAAGTTCCTTAAAGAGCCACTTCACCGATTTTGCATTTAGCTTTGTATCAGTTGACAAATGGTAGTATTTTCCAATGACCTTACTCCCACCCCTCAACTCCATCTGATAAGAGCGATATCTTGATTTTAAGTCAGGAAAAAATCCTCCAATGACGTGAAATTAAGATTTTTACGTCATTTGAGGATTTTTAAAAAGAGGAGCGAATCCGATGTTCGTGGCTGCCTGTACGAGCCGCAATACAGCGAAACACAGTTGCGGTTCACGGAGGAACAAGAGGCTGCAGCTGCAGAGGAGCGAAGCTTGCCTGGCGGTCATGAGGAAGAGCCCGTACAGAGTCGAGCTGGGGCGGACTGGTGGTGCCAGTGCTCTTGCTGTGCGCTTATGGACACAGATAGAGTCCCGCTGCTGTTGCGAATTTCAGCTATGCCATTTTCTTCTTGAAGAAATAACTGAATCTGCATTAGAAACGGGACCGCCAGCATGCGTAATAGAGCACCTCAGCTTTGATCCACACGAGTTTTTGAAACTTATTTCAGGATTCCAAAGGTCAATGGGAAACGCCAGCCAAAGCCCGCAGGGACAAACGGACGCTTCAGTATAAGTGAGTATTTATTTGTTGTTCACGTCAGTTAGCTGAGCTATCGGTTATATTTACATATATGCTAGCTAGCCTATTGTAGGTGCAAATAGCTTGCGTTGCTAACGTTGTGCTTATTGTTTTCAGACAATATCGCCTAACAGCCTACCGTCATTTCGTGGAATGGGTCCTGCAAGGAGAGAGACTGGGGAAACGCTATATCGTCTGAAGCTCTGGAAGAGCTATGAGTGTGAAATTGTTTATATTATCTTTAAAAACAATAAAAGTTCAAAGTTTATAATGTATTACTTTGATTTACAAAAGAGTACAGGGAAATATGGAGAAATATATATACTTTTATTAATTACAAATATTCTCGGAACTTGGGGTGGTTGATAGCCCGCAGCCACTGTTTGCACCGCTGTAAATGTTCAACGGGAAAACAATGGAAACTAACTACATGTCCTTTCCTTGTGTTGGATGTACATCCCGGTACAACGCAAGGCTAGTATTTAAATTACTTTATCAAGAAACTCGTCACAGAGACTCATGTTAACCGGTGTCTTCTGTTTTCCAGTCAATTAGCTAGTAGCTATAGCCTTCCCTTCTGCCTGCCCTCTCGAGCCGGTAGGCGTGGCTTGGGAGTGGACTCGTAGAGCAGCGAAACAAGTGCATTCTGGGATTTGGTGTATTTCATCCACATGAGCCAAAAACCCATTTTAATCCTTTTCTCTGCCTAGAAGGCACCAATTTCAAAAATGCTTTTACATTTCTACTACATAAGTGACCATGATAAGTGAGAAAAAACATGTTTTTTCTGTGAAGTTGCCCTTTAAATAAAGCCAAACAACAGTAGTCCAATTCTGATAGTATTACCATACATTTGTAATAGGTAGCGTTTGTCTTACGGGCCGTAAAGTTAAAAAATCAGTTAATCACCTTTGTCCCGCATGACCTCTGCATGGATAATTTTTACTAACAGAATCATTTGACCTTTATAAATATTCTTACAGGGACTTTTTAGGAATGGTTAGGGATTGAGGAGGGCAACCACCTTCTGTCGTGGAAGGGGTTGAAATATACTGAAATGCTGCTTCTTTATGCTGCTTCTTCCCCTAGAACCGCTTCTCTCTCCAGGCTTTCTTCCATTTAGTTGTACATGCAATCAGGTATTGGGCAACTTCCAGGAGTCTATCCACTCCCCCATTTACCACACACATTGTAGTCAAGTTTATCTATGTCTCATCTTTCTATCCCGGTCCCTCATTTTCTTTAGCTGTCAAGGCCTGGGTATAAATAAAGCATTGTAATTGGAGCCATTTATTATTATTCTGTAGTAGTGTACTTTGGACATTATTTCTTTTAGCCACTTGGGGGAGTATTGAACTGGGTGTGGCACGTCACTGGGAAATAGGGAACATCACCCAAAGAGAACCAATGTCTGGACATACAACTTTTTGCTACGCGTTTGAGAACACCAAGCCATCCATACCGAGGCTTATGGGATAGCCTCCATATAATAGTTATGCTATGAGAGTGCTAAGAAATAAAAGATATATATTTCGATAGTGGTATTTATTTGATCTAAGACAGGTATTGCTTCAATAGAAAAGAAAATAGTAAAAATGTGTGTCCCTTTCTGTGCCATGTGGACACAATGTCATTAGAGTTTATGGGAAGCATTCATGATCAATACAGGACATTTAAGCCGTGATGTTCCGTTTTCTTATTTGGCTTTATTTATACAGTGCTGTAATCCACTAGTACAACGTTTTCAAAGTGGCAACAAAGTTAACAACCAGACATATTCAGAGTGAAAGAATATTTATTCATGATAAACACATTATATTGCAATTAAGCAAGTTATTCTTCTATGTACAGAAAAGCAGGTGGTTACAAAGATTTCAATAAAACAAATGGACAGCCTGCAGAGGAGCACTGATTAAAGCAACATGTATAAAACCAATTTTACAGTCTGGCAAATATCTTATTCTGAATGTAAAGAGCTACTGTGGTCGGTAGGGTTCTTAGAAGACATTACTTTGGGGCACATTTCAGTCTCTTCAAAAATAACAATGACCATAACAGAAGATAATTTTTTTTCATATTCCATTAAGCGATTGAATGTGTGCGTGAGGGTTTGTGTGTGTATATGTGTGTATACGTTTGTTCACACGTGATAAAATATCCAGCCTGGTAGTCTCATATAGCCTATTGCACACTGAGGTCAGACAGGTGCTGAGGGAAGGTTCTTAGAGGTGGAGAATGAATAGCACAGTGTTACGCCATTGAAATCACTATTTGGCTTTAGTACGTTTACTACAGCCAATCAGGTACGGAGACCTGAAAAAAACGCAGGCATGACATGGAACAGAACATGATTGAGCATGATGGTATTTAGGAAGGTCAGTATCCCAGGAAT
Source organism: Dallia pectoralis (assembly GCA_029465975.1). Lineage (NCBI taxonomy): Eukaryota > Metazoa > Chordata > Actinopteri > Esociformes > Umbridae > Dallia > Dallia pectoralis. The sequence goes on from CM055733.1 coordinate 4,747,097, forward strand.
CCTCCGTATCTCTTGTCGACAACGTCTGGAACGTCTTCTGACTCCACACGCTCATTTTCCTCCTCTTCCTCATCCTCTACCCAGGCACGCTTTTTGAGGAAGCCTCCGTATCTCTTTTGCTCCTCCCTCCACTCTGGCCTGCCCACCCTCCTCATGAAGCCACCATAGCGCTTTTGTAACTCTTGAATACCATTCTCCAAGTCAGAGCTCTGTCTTGCACTCCTCATAAATCCTCCGTATCGCTTATCGATCCCACCTCCTCCATCTACGCTCCTAACTAGTTCATGGAGGAGACTCAGCGTGTCTTGCGCCTCACCGCTTTTCTTCATGAACCCTCCATAGCGTTTGAACAAGATTTCCCTGCCATGGTCTACGTCATCATCAGAATCAGGGCTGTACTCTTCAGCGTTTTTCTTCATGAAGCCCCCGTAGCGCTTCATGAAGCCACCATACTTCTTTACTAATCCGTGGGGTTCATTGTTGTCTGGCTTGGAAGTCTCTGTGGTACTAGCCTTGTCTCCCTCTTTTGGACTGTCGGCATTTCTAGCTTGCAAAACCTCCTCACACAGCTCCCAGGTTTTCTTGGAGCTGAGAGCACCTTCGCACTCAAAAGTGCATGTCTGAAAAAAAATCAACCAGATCTGTGGTGTGAAAAAGGGCTATTCAGACCAGAACAATTGTTGTGACCAAAATGTCATTGAAAGAACATTACATAATATCAAAATACAATTCTGGATTTACACCTGCAATAAGAACATGCCACAATAACAAAGTTATTTCATCTCAAGTGATTACAACAATTTAACACGTCAAATTAAATGCTATTTTACACTTTTTACATATTCTAATAAGATAAAAGACACAAATTAAATGCGATACCAAAAGCTAGTAAACTAGCTGTTACTGATTTAGCAAACATGAGTTTTTACAAATCTACAGCGAGCAACTGCAATGTCTGTTAAGGGAGCTATTGTTGAGTAAACATACTGACAGGTAGGAGGATTAATATTCAATAATAATATTGTATGATTACAACGTTATGAAGCAATCCCTTTGTATCACAGAGGGTTAGTAATTCTACCTAACTAATTATGTCTGCCACTTATCATCAAGGTCCTTCGACCTCCAACATCTCCATTCAAATTTAACAACACATTTGTGTTTAGACTTCACGATGGGCATATTGCATGTCTATGATCCGGCTCTTGTGGACCCAGAGAGGCTCTTCCTTTAAAATGTTTAGAAATAATCCAAAACCCAAAAAAATGCTTATCACCAAAGTCAACACAAAACACAAAGTGAGAATTATGTGTGAGAAAACGGAACATTTTACTAGTCCAATAAGATTGCGTAGTATTGTTTTTTTTACTTAACCTTATAATAATCGTTCTTTATGAAAAAACGTTAAATTAACAGCTCCTTTCATTAATGCAATTAATTCTGCAGCGTTACCACTCATTACTACTAGGTAACTGCAAACAGCATACTTTAGATACTCAGGAGACAATTTACACTATTGAAGTTTTGAATTGTTTAATGCAGTACATTTAGCTGAAGTGAATAAACCTGAGGGGACATTTCTGTGCTCATTCCCAGTGGCATCATGCCAGATATCTGTATGTTTGTTGATAAATGCCTTAATGTGGACACTAGGGGCAATGATGAGTGCCATTACCTTAATGTAGGCTGGTGGCTTGTTAGAAGCCACACTCCAGATCTTAGGGATGTATTTAAATATAGTTGCTTTTTGCCCTCATTTTTCTTAGTCTTTACCAACATGTATTCTAAAACGTAAATACTTAGAATATAAAGTTTTTTATCACTCTGGTGAAAATCATATATTACTTTATTTCAAATAGATGTTTACGCCCTCTCTAAAACATCCTATTTTGACTTTAAGCTGTATCTTATCCACTCGCTTTCCAACGCTTTCTGAAGTGACTGGTGAGGGATTGTCCGCTATATATATACAATTACACAACAAACGTATTTTATTGTATCTAATTATTGTAGCTACTGAGTCAGGAGATCCATGCTGGTGCGACCAACTATAAATAAATAATAAAAAACTATAAACTATAAATAAATACCAAAACTGCATTCTAATTACTACATTAAACCAAAAACCAAGTGTTCCTATTCAAATTAATAATAATCCAATTGAGTTAGACTTCATTCTCGGTATAGATAAAACAAATCTATTTAAGTTAGGATTTACTCGCAAAAGAAAACAAAATAATAAAGATACTAACAACGATTACACATTAATTATGATGTTCTTTAGATGTTCCTATACATTATCAAGCGCAACGTCTTAAAAATTACATTTTTCAACAAGAATTGCAATATTTCCCATGAAACATTTATTATAAAATAGAATATTTTGAGGCATTCAAATATTAAATATCAGTGCTACTGAAATACAATTTAAGTCGTTAACCCTAAATTGTCTGCCGTTTTATACTCGATCTATTTGCATAATCCACAAAAAGATGAACACAATTACACCACAGGTCGTTTTGTCCCTATTATGAAGTGATATATTTAATATATCTTAGTCACAGCAACACGCCAGCCCGCAATCAGTTATTTTTGTGTGTTGAGTATATATTGAGTAGCAGGTAGAAGATTCTTAGCTATTTCAAGTATCTCCATAATAAAAAGTTAAATGAAAACCACAACAGCCTAAAATATGCATTAAAGATAGAGAATATGATAATCCGCTATATGAAATGAGAAACATAATACTCACACGCGTGTTGATGTTGGTCTGTTGGAGTTGTAGGTCCAGTACACAATATGCGCAGTCGGATCCGCAGTCTGCGGTCACGGTTAAGGCGAGACAGGCGCACAGAGCGAGAGTCCAGCAGGAGGGCGCAGATACACGCACAGATACCCGCACAGGCTGCTGCAAAAGAGGAGAGCAATGGTGGAGATGTTCACACACTATTTGCGCATACATGTTCAACTCACTGGACAGTTTTCACATGTTATAATTAAATGGAAAGAAACACAATGACACAGTATTAACACGTTTTTATAATTCAGGTATATATTCAAATAAATACAAAAGAACTTACCATTGTTATTTAGTCGTGTTGCTCTGTTTAATCAACTGATTGGATACACACCACTCTATGTCGTTCTGTTGCAGTTGTAGAATAAAGCTATTGGCTGTATTACTACTCAAGTCAGCAACTTCGGGGGTAATCTTGCGCCAAATGAACTTTCTGGCTATTCAAATGTGGAGTTCATGTCTTGGAAGAGAAAGCAGGACCCGTTCTTCACTTCAGTCACTGTAGCAGCCTGTAAAGGTTTGAATGTGGTCTAGTTATAAGTGCGTGGGTCCTCTGGTGTCCTGCCTGTGCGCTCAGACACCCCTTAAATGCCAACAACAGGGATCCGGATCCCTCAGATTCACAGGAAAGCTTCTCTTGACGTAGCCGATAATGAATGACGCACACATCAAGTGAGGTGCTTCGTATAATGATGAGTAACATTCATATAGAGAAGTTCTGGAACAAATATTTTAAAAGTCAGTGGGATCCCCCACATATAATGTAGGATATGTTATTAATAGTTGTGATGCATTTGTGCTATATTACACAATGCCTTATAGGCCTACAGTGCCACTCTGAGTGGTCACATTTGATTTGACGTTTAACTGTTTCTTTTTATATACCTTTATTGATTTGTTTTATTTAAAATGGTCAAAAGGAAACCAAATAGCTTGTTAGACAATTGTAATATCTATTTTTTAGGACTGTCTTTGTTTGATGGGAAACCTGAAACTACACACAAAGAATAAGCGGTTCTATATATAACCTTTAAGGGTTCTATAGCTTGGTACATATTTGGCACCCTCAAAAGGTTCTATATAGAACCATTTCAGAGGGTTCATTTAAAGGAACCCTTTTTGCTAAACAAAATGGTTCTCTATAGAACCTTTTATGTTTAATCAATATATTGACATATTGCATTGGTTGGCCACAACATTTTAATAATTTTGCAGAACTACCTGATTACTGTTACAATACTGAGTCTAGTATAATAATATAATGTAATACTGATATGAAGTGTGTTTATATTGCTCACTTATAATTTTTAGATACAATAACATACAGTGCCCTTTGCCACTACCAACCTATTGCAAATAGAAGAAAAAGACAAGAAAGGGGGTTTCAAATTGACTGTATTGATCATCCAAAAATAGTCAAAAAATAACTATACACAATATATATTGTAGGCTACATTGCAAAATATTAACATCCATTTCTCCACTTGTGATGGTGACTCCATCCATCTTTATGGATGCTTTTACAGCAAGGAGGGGATTCTCTGCATCATGGAAGGTGATGGTTGGGAATGAGCTTGTTGGTTCCTATAAGTAAAACATAATGTAAAGAACTAGCTATAGCTAGCTATATACTGTATGCAATTGACAATGTAAACTGATAAGGTATTTAAACATTTAAACAGTAAAGCAACTTGGAGCTCTCCTTGAATAGACAATCAGTATTGCTGCGCTCCTTTGCAGGTCTGAAATTTAAAAGGAAATACATTATCTCTGCATTAAAACCATGTTAATGAATACAACTGTGTGAGAGTGCAAGTACATGTACATCCATACACCACCTTGGTTAGTCTCAGTTCCCAGCAGGCTTGACAGGAGGCCCCTCTGGTTCCCACTACGAGCCACCCTTAGGATGTTGGGTTTCAGCACATTGAGAGCATCGTAAAGATATGACCGCACGCACGCACGCACACGCACACGCACACGCACACACACACACACACACGCACACGCACACGCACACGCACACGCACACGCACACGCACACGCACACGCACACGCACACGCACACGCACACACACACACACACACACACACACACACACACACACACACACACACACACACACACACACACACACACACACACACACACACACACACACACACACACACACACACACACACACACACGAATACATATATTATATCGGTATACGCCTATATATATATATGTATGTATATATATATAGGCTATATAAAACAGGATAATGGTAGTAATAATATCCTAACTTAAGCATTAGTCAATATAGGCAGGAGTAAATGTTTTCAATACACTTACTAGGTCAAATGTATCGCTATAAAATGTACAGTAGCATACTTATGTGGAAACGCGGTCTTGCCTAACGGACGTCGTGCCTAACGCGCTCTGCGGTGATCTGAAATCACTGTAAACTACGGACTTTTGTGGCTCATTGATTTCATCTTAACCATAGACATTAACTCCATGTTTTGAAAAAATAGCTATATCCGTAACTACACATTTATTCACCAAGCTAACAATCATCCTTAGACCTTTAAGCACTGTACGTAATTAGTCTAACGTAACGCTAGCAGTAACCGTTAAAGACGTAGCCTACTGTACTTTATAGTGTACAAGAAGATTTAAGGTATATTTGTTATATATAACATTATAATAGACACTTGCCATACACACGGTTCAAACAAACACCATGATAAAACAGATAACATTTATCAACAAATATTATTCGCATTTATAAAACTCTGTCGGTCTTTTACTCACCTTTAGTTTGTTGGAAAATAACGGCAGGTTTCCAGCTGTCACCACAAGTGCCGCTCAACTGTGTGGCACGCGCACATTCTATGAAGCATTTAAGCGCCTTTTCTATGGAAAAGGGTTCTTAGATATTTTATAGAACCATTTTAGACAGATGGTTCTTTAGTGGAGGATATAGAACCTTAGGGTTCTACATAGAACCCTAATGAACCATTTTTTTCTGAGAGTGTACCTTTAAATAGTAGAGAGGATAAGATGCTTATTGGTTTATTATTTACAACTTGCCCATGCTACGTTTCAGGCCAGAAGTTCAATACCATCTGAACAGGTTGAAACTCCAGGATTCTTTTCAAAATTAGGCTACCTGATGGTGCCGACATATCATCATGAAAAAAGGGAAATCATGTTTAGACCGCACAGAGCCTTTAAGAGTTTATGTGTAATGAGTGTGAAATGGCTATTCAGTATCAGCTAGCGCTGATTGCGTTTTAATCGGCTATGTCACTAGACTGTGAAGTATTTGCTCCGCAAAAGCTGCAGTTTTTAATGGGCGATGGTAACAATGCATTGTGGGTGGGGGGTTGCTAGTTTGAGATTTAGCAAAAAGTTTGTGTTCCAATTTATCCGAAAGGTTTAGAGGGGGTTGAGGTAAATATTTTTGGAAATCTTTATGAAATGCATGTATAGGAAAATTGAAATGATATGTCATAAATTACTCAATCGTCAATGTAGTGTGTGGAGGAAAGCCAAACGCAGAGCTGTTGTTAGCATTCGATTGATTTATTTCATACACAATGAAAACAAACACGTGACACTGAATGGACAAAACTAGAGACTGGAATTAAAATAAAATGCGCTATACAGCAACTTACTGTGAAACACACAACATTGATCTAGATAAAAAGCACGACACTCACCTATGTGGACACGTAACATAAAACAATGCAAAGCACAGCACAGTGGAAACCAACAACCTTAATACCCCTCCTGATTACCCAACTGAAAACGGATGTGCATCATAACAACAACAAAACAGAATATAACGGTGGCCAACTAAAACTCAACACAAAGTGAGGAAAAGTCCTCACTCATGACAAAGACCTTTTACTCCATTAGGAAATAGGTTCAAAAGACCCTTTCCTTGTGGTCTTGGTAGAACAGGCTGTTAGTAAACAGTAATAAAAACTTTTAATAAAAACAGTATGTGCTGACCAACCATCAGATCTCTTTACTGGTATTTTCAATCCATCACTGCTTTAGTCTGTAGTCCCCACATGTTTCAAGACCACCAACATCCCTGTCCAAAACAACAACCAACATCCCTGCCCAGAGTAATCTTTGTCCACTATCCAAAGCGCCAACCATGGGCACCAGAGTGTCGGAACTGTACCGTGAACCAGGTACAGTGTATGTGTGCACCGTTTACCTGTGGAAGTGATGGCACCTGGATACACTGAGAAAAGACGACAAGCCCCTGAAGAAAGTGTGATGCTGTTGGCAAAGTGCATGTCAACCTACCTAAACTTTGTAACACCTACCTAAACATTATTGCAGAAAAGGTAAACCCCTATATGGCAATTGTATTCCCTGATGGCAGTGGCCTCTTTCACCAGGATAGTGCACCCTGCCACACAGCACAGATTGTTTGGGAATGGTTTGAGTAACATGATGAACAGTTCAGTTCGAAGTGCTGGTCTTGCCACCAAATTCCCCAGATCTCAATCTGATTGAGCATTTATGGGATGTGCTAGACCAACAAGACCAATCCATGGAGGCTCTACTAAGCATGCTTACGAGGCATGCTTGATCTGCACACCTTCAGGGGTCTTGTAGAGTCCATGCCTTGGTGGGTTGAGGCTTTATTGGTGGCAGGTGGAGGATGTTTGACCAACAGCATATTTGGCTCAGTACATGAGAATGCTGTTCATTGATTATAGTTCTGCATTCAATACTATGTGCCCCAGAGATGTGTGGTGAATCTCAGCCCTCAACCCGGCCCAGTCGAGGTGTATTCTTGACTCCCAATCAGGCAGACCCCAGGTGGTTCAAATGGGCAGCTCCACTTTTTCCACGCCTTATCTCAACACCGGTGCTACCCAGGGGTGTGTGCTCAGTCCCCCTCTGTATACACTGTTAATGCACGTGTGGCCATGCACACCTCCAAAGTAATTGTTAGGTTTGATGACAATCTATCATCAATGGCCTGATCTCAGAGCATGACAAGTCAGCCAATAGAGAGGAGATGAGAACTCTGTCATCATGGAGTCTGGATAACAACCTCTAGCTTAAAGTCAGCAAAACTTAGTGAACAGTCAACAGTGGAAAGTCAGCAGCATCAGGTTACACAAGGTCGACGTTAATGACAATCTGTCCCGGTGTTACTACTCCAACTAGTCAAGGTGAGAAAAAATAGATTCTTCCTTTTCACTTTGTCGTGAGATGTTCGGCATGAACAGGATCTATCGAGAGTATACGGACTGGCTGTATCTCCTCCTGGTATGGCAGCTGCACTGCCCTTGACCCAAAGGCTCCAGGACGGACCTGTAAGCTCTGCATAAACGTTTCACCCAAAGGTGGACAAGGAAAGTCCCTCCTGCCATAAACTGTTCTTCCTGTTTGAATCTGACAAGAGTCCACAACAAACAGATCAAACGGGAGTTTTGCTCCCATTCACTTGATCTATACACTCAACTATATACACTTGTCCATTACACATACTCACTTAACCATACTTTTCCAGGATCACTGTTCTTGATACTGGTTTGAGCAATTATGTACATTCAGTCATTATATTGAATGTATTGCACATGTAACACCTCAATTAACTTACTTTTTCACATTTTCTTTTATATTTCTAATCTGTTGTATGCTTGCCCTGTTGAGGAATGTTTGGGGGAACCAAGCATTTTATTGCAAATGACACTGTCGTAATTCAAAACGTAATTCCCAAATGCAATATTTTGCTGTAGCCTAAAGAACCCCTTCACAGTAACTTTGGGGCTTAGCTCAAATGAAAAAAACAGAACCAGACTCTAGACCCATTTCCTCATCAATCAGGTAGTGTTCTCCTGGCATGTGCCAAACCAACATTGTGCTGAAGCTGTGTCCAGAAGTTCTTTGTAGTGTTGTATCCGAGAATAGACAAGAAAGTTTTACACACTATGGGCTTTTGACATTGCTGGTACCATTTCGTCAGCCATTAAACGCTAAGCTATTTGTAGATTTAAAAATTATATTTTCCCTCCACCCAGCAGAAATGTATAGGGTAGCAAGGAAGAGCATTTTGAGGTTAACTGAAGTCAACTGAAGTTAACTTACAAACATTTGAACTGCCTGAGGGAGTCACTTTGTACACTTTTTAACTTACAGTTTAATCAGCATTGTTCTAAGAGAGCAGCAATTTCACAAAGCTGGCATCCAAGCTGGCATCCAATGACCATGGTGCCACGTTGTAAGTCACTAAGCTATTTAGTATGAGTCATTCTACTCATTCTCACGTTTGTCTATAAAACTCATATTTATATCATATACATATTTCTGTGATACACAAGCTGTTGAGAGATCAAGAAATAGTAGGGGTCTGGTCAAACTTGGCCGGTTATCACTAAAGAAAATGCTGTTTCTAACATCCTCTCTTGGACTCTTGTCTGTGAAATTCATTTATGTCTCTTGTCAAACTCCCTGCTGATATTATAAAAGCAATTCAGACCATGAGAATATGTCTTAGAACATATACTTGAGGGAAGCACAGACATCAATATCGCTATTTGGAATTTATAGAAATCACCACAGCTATGGAGTAAGTACCACACAAAGAGCACAGTGCTTTTAAATGTCGAGCTGCACTCACCCTCACTTTAGTCCATTTTAAACTAGTACTTTTGTAGGGTTATATAAAAGGCCCATGCAGTCACCGTTGCCTTGAACATGCTTCAGATATCACCATGCCTACCTGGCATTCTGCTTAGACAATACTGACAGACTAAATCAAGGTATTACCGCTGCAGTATTTGAAAGCTGTTTATCGTGTACATAGCATTTTTAAATGAACTCTATCCTCTGAGACATTTCGTCATTAAGAGTATTTTACTTCATGTGTAGAAATGCTGTGCACTACAAATGTATTGGTTTGTCTGTAAGGTGTGTCAATTAATTATTATCATGTGATGAATAAAGTTGGAAACACTCACTGCTTGCAGACACTTTTATACAGGTGCTACAGATAAAGTTCAGCCCTACAAAGAAATAATTAAAAAGATAACATAGCCCCCTGCCACCCCACCCCTGGCCTGGCTGATGCTACATATTTCCCTGACTGAGCAGAGAGAGTGTTTCAGACAGGAGGCTATTGTAAACGCAATATTAGCTCATAAAATGTGTGAGCATTTACATTTGGTTGTTATTTACCAGCTATTGTCATGGACAACCCCACAGGTTTCCTCACACATTTTCCAGGCCAAATGTTCTGGCAATAAACTGGTAGTAAACCTAGAACATGATGCATTCATTTTTAGTGGGGATATCTAACCTGCAGTGCGCATCTGCTTCAATATGGATGCCTCTTGCAGACATGCACACATTACAGACTTTACGTTTGTATAAAACCCTGCTAGCATCCTCTACAGTCTAGGCTTGAACGTTGACCGTGCTACCTGCCTGTGTCTGGTTAGGAGTCCCATGGGGAGGTGTATATTGGTATTGCCGGCAGGGATTTCCTGAATCATTGCTTTTAAGTGACTCCCTCAGGCAGTTTAAATGTTTGTAAGTTAAGTTCAGTTCAGTTGACTTCAGTTAACCTCAAAAGGGTCTTTCTGGCTACCATACATTCTTGCTGGGTGGAGGGAAAGTATTATTTTCAAATGCTTACACTATGCAGCTTTTATTTTAATTTGACAGACTAATCTAGTAAAAGTTTTAGGACCTCTCAGAGACAAAAAGTAACCCCTGGCTCATCAAATAAATAAATGTACTTCATTATGTACTGAACATGTAATGTATTAAGAGTTGCTGTTTTATATTGTCTCACAGTTAGCGAGGCACTGTGTAGAATCATGCCCCTATCGTTAACCAGACTACATTTTAAACATTAAGATGACTTGTCTCTTACTCTCCCTACTTTCCTTGAATAACTACACAGGACTAGTTTAGTTTTAGTGTAGCTTGAGTATGGAAAATTAACAGGTTTTCAGTGGGTTTAAAGTGTGTATGAGAAGATTACAAGTCATTGCAAACCAATAGACTGGTCGGCAATAAAGATGCAATTGGGAATATTTTGGGCACAATTTTGCAAAAAAAAGTTTCATCATAAATTCCTTGTGTAATGAGACAATGTTGTTAGATTCATATGCAGTGTGCAGCAGACGTTTGTTGTGCCAAATCAGAAAACAGGAATCGTGATCACATGCAGGCAATGGTTATACACATGTATTCAAACAGGCAGGTAAAACAATCCAGAAGGATAAGGCTAAATTGTTGTCACAGGCAGGTAGGAGATCTAATAGACGTGCCCCAAATGTATCCATTTTTAAAGCCAGGCTAAAACATTTCTCTTTTCACAAGCATATGACTGAGCGCTTGAACTTTTTCACGCTGTTAACTCTATTTAAATGTTCTCTTCCTCATTGAATTGCCCATTTCATGTTCTTATATGTTTTTATTCTGATGCATGGCATAAATGTTAACCTGTAATGTATACATAAAATATCAGAAGTTCTAAAGACTGCTGGGCCAGATAATAGAGACCTGGAACGGTTCTAAAGACCTTTCGCCAGTAAACAGGTTTTTTGTAGATGGCTCTGCCCAGCGTTCTCCCACAGGGGAGCCCTTGGTAGCATATGCTGTCATTTCAGCATTACAGGTTGTTTTGAATATAAATTAAATGCATGTATTTTTTAATTATTATTTTCCTCTGTAAAGCACATTGAATTGCTTCTATGTATAAATTGTGCTATATAAATATACTTGCTTGCTATTACTAAGCCAGAAGCCAGAACAACAACAGGTAGACTGGGGTTAAAGACTGGTCCCAGAACATAAGCTGGTAACATGGCAGAAGCATATAACTGGTTCTCACAAACATGCTAGGAAAAAGGGTTATCAGAGTCTAAACAAACAATACCTCACATAGGAACAAACATAATGAACTAAACTAAGGAACTGATGAGGGTAATCAGCAGGTGAAATAAATGGATGAGAAATGACAGACAGAGCTGTTCAAAAAACACAACGAAACAGAACACAAGGTTGATTATGAAAATAAATACACAACTGAAACCGAAAACACAATAAATAAAGGGGATATTAAACCTAACAACCTGCCGAGGTCTTCTGGACATTTATGCTGGTAGCACAATAAAAATACAAATGGCCCCTTTAATTGGCGAACAGTTTATTTGTTGCTTATTGATGTGCAAAATTAAGCAAATAGAAATCATAAGTCAATTAGTAGTCCTGTCAAGTGTTCTTTAATTTGCTGTAATATAACACATTTTGATTTGAGCACATCTTAAATATTGTCTTCCTTAGCACTAACCCAATGTCTCATCCTATGAGAAATCAATTTTTTTACAACAGCATTTGATCTCTCCCAGCGTTACAAATTATGACAAAAAGCACTAATGCCTAGACTTATTTATAAATGTATTTTAAATAAAAAAGAGGTCTTCATATAAACTCACAGATATTCCAACTTTCCCTGCAATTTCACTCTAAAGGATATTGTTCTGTCCTCTCAGACAGGAAGTCAATGTCAGTGAGTGAACTCTAGGAGAAAGCTATTATCTCAGTATCCAATCACATTCTCCGACACTAACAGCGCCCCCTTTTAATTAAATCTGCATATGACTTATCTCTATAAAGAAAGCATATCAACTAGATCAATGCTAAAGTATGCATTTTTTAATCATGAATTCGGAAAATAGAATGTAGACATGGATGTGATAGATTAGGTACATAGAACCATCGCTAAGGATTATCTGAGCAGCATATACGGTATCTTAAGACTTAAGCTTGAGTCACAGCACTTAGAGGTCCACAAAAAGGCATCCTGATGTCATTACGTGACCCACCTTTTAATAATAGAGCATTTAGAGTTTGTTCCAAAATCAAGCTTATCTGAACTGAAGTCATGAAGTCAGAGCAACAACTTAAGTGATGTCAACACTCAGATTCCAGATTTATTTAAGATGCAGTTTTATAAGGTGTGCAATACAATGCACTTCGGTTGGTGTGAATTCCATTTTGTGGGGGCACTAGCAATTCATATTATAACCTTAAAGTTAACATTTTGAATAATGGAATGAGAGAGTAGTTAATTCATATAAAGATGTATATATATATATATATATATATATATATATATATATATATATGTATTTCTGGACAAGACAAAAGAACAAGCTTTAACTATATTACCAAGCCATAACTAAAAATAACAAAAACACGTTATTAAAAACAGTGGTAGACTATCACAATGCACTTCCAATAAACACAAAATAATTGTGTTGCAAATAGAATATTCATGAAGGTATTAATGTGCATTTTCTACTGCATATGTTCTTCCCAGTATCACATAAAATGTAATTTGGTGCAAGAAAGTCAGGGTCTCACCAATGTCGTCCATAAAATGGTACATTAAACATTGCAAATATAAATGCAACTGATGAGCACAGCATGTCATTTCAACATGGATAACAAATTCATATTTTGTCCAGAAGTTGATCCCTGAGATTACAACCTAGAGTATGTTTACCTTTTCAAAAAGACTTACACAACTTTGAATTACCAGAACCGAATCCATTCTGTCTTTTGGTTCCCAAAGACTGTTTTTGTTCTGTTTACTGGCCCACGTACACTCCTCCATTATTTGAAGATCTCTACCAACACTAGCTTTCCTTACTTTCCGATAAAATAATATATTCCTATTCAGTTAGACTTCAAACTGGTCACTCTAACATTGTCAACCATCAGACCATGTTCTACGTTCTCCAAGGGCTGGTCATTTTAGACTCTGCACCTGTATGGATAAACTTGGCAGTTCAGAGCAAGTTGAAGATTTTCAGGGATAATACCAATTTTCATATATTCTAAAAATGGAACTGTGCATACCCAGGGCTTTTCATAAAATCAGACTGCATACAAAAGAGGCACAGCACAGATACTACACACTATACTAACCTTACCGCAGTTGATAAGGGAAACTATAGGATGTTTGTAAAGGAATTAGTTCGAACACCAAACAACTACTCGTTCACCCCCTTATATTTTAAATATATATATTTTTATTTGTGTCCAACATCAAGGAAATCTATTGTACAGTACAAATCAAACATGGTGCACAACCTGCCCATCTGCATTATATTAAGCCTCTCAGAAGAAGAAATGTAAGAAATTGTTATAAATAACACATTTATATTACTACACCAAGTACAGTATCATTAGACATTTTGGCCGCTTTACGGGTACTCCAGTGATCAGTCCTTTGGGGAACCACAGATGTAGCAGGCCCTGGTTGCCTCTTTTGCCCACCCCAGCCAACGGTGTATCTGGAAATAGTCGGCATAGAGTGTCACAACCTGACCTGTCTCACCTGGCTTGTCATTGTCTCCACCCCTTTTCACCAGGTGATCCCCATCCACTGATTGTTACCTGGGATTTATATGTCAGCATTTCCTGTTACCTGTTGCTAGATCGTCTTTGTACTCCTGTGCTTTGTGACCTGTCTTGTTTTCCCGAGTTCCCAGAGGATGACCGTTTTCAACGAACCAGCCTACTCCCGTTTACCAAACCCTGCCTGTCCATCACCATGTTACGGTTTACCCCTTTAATAAAACATTCTTATTTGCTTTCCTGGTCTCCGCCTCTGTGTCTACAATTGGGTTCATAGTTCTGGTCGTGATAGCAGGATCTCATAGCAGGGTGTCTTTGGAAGCGTGAAGCATTGATCCCCATCTTTTTCGCGGTGATAGGTCATTTGACCCATGCATGTTTTGAATGGGAGGATGTTGCTGACACACAATGACCAGTAGATGGCGCATTTTGTTCATCTTTGCATCAGAAGGACCAGGCTGTTGTAAAGTCACGGTGGCCAATGAAGTGAAACCAAAATGCTACAGACTTGCAAATTAATATAGATGGCCTACATCTAATATAGATGGCCCACAGTGCACATATATTTAGGCCTTTATGGTGCCATATTACCACACTAATACTTCTTTTTATTTTTACATATTGTAGACATGATTGAGTTAACATGAATCACATGACATATATAATGTCCTGTCACTTCTGTCTAATGTGTTTGTGGGACGACGCCGAATCAGGGAAGTTTTAAACAGCCCGATTTACACTTCTTTGTCAATGCACAAACAATAATAACAACATTTTATATAAAGTTTAAAATAGCTTTTCTAATTAAAATTGTGTTTGTTCAAATAATACACGGTTAAAATGGATTCAGCGCATTCTGTGGGGATATTGTGCCATAAAATATACTTTTTTCTTTGTGTATAAGTAATGTTTGTGCGACAAAACATAGTAACCTTGTTTGTGACAGAGCTTTCACACCATCATAAATGTAAATGCAGCATTTAGAACACATTTTAAGACATTTTAAGATTTACACAAAACAGTGCAAAAAGAGCAAATACACAAAAGACGAACAGTCAAGAGACCCTGCCAAGAAAGCATATGTACTGTGTATTGAAATTGGGCTAAGGAGCAGTGTCTAGATGTGTGAGCAGATTGCAGAAAAAAGAAATAGCAATGACCAGGTTCAAGTGACAAATTGTGAAAAAGAGCAATATTTAGTTATATATACAGTTGTGCAAAAGAAGGGCAATATTTAGTTATATATACAGTTGTGCAAAAGAAGGGCAATATTTAGTTATATATACAGTTGTGCAAAAGAAGGGCAATATTTACTTATATATACAGTTGTGCAAAAGAAGGGTAATATTTACTTATATATTGTCACGATTGGTGTGGTGGCGTTGCTACACTTCCATTTCGGTGATCCACTTCCGTGTTTTTGTTCTCACTAGCTGTGATTACTTCCTCTTTCACGTGGTCACAGCTGTTAGTAATCTGTCACTTTATGTGGGGATAAAAGGGGTCGCTAGCAAGTCACTCCTTGCTTAGCATTGTTTGTTACTACATGTCACTGTGTTTTAGAGGTGAGTGTTTGTATATATATATAGCTGTCGTTCTTAAACGTTTGTGTGTAAGTCGCTATGTGCGCATCTTTGATTTAAGTTCACAGTTTAGTGTGTTTTCGCCGTACTCGGTTTGTTTTATGTTCAGGTTGTCTTTAATAAACCTGGTTAAACGGATCTATTGGCTCTGCACATGGCTTTCACCGCACTACGCCGCTCCATCCGTGACATATATACAGTTGTGCAAAAGAAGGGTAATGTCCAGTGTTAATGCAGGATGTCAGGTCATGAGGAGCCTTGTACAAAAGGGATGTTCCTTAGACACACTGAAGTGGGGAAGAAGCTGTTATTGTGGTGGGATGTTTTGGTCTTGATAGACAGTAGCCGTCTGCCAGAGGAGAGAGTTCTGAATAGTCCGTTACCCGAATGAGAGGGGTCTGCCTCAATCTTTGCTGCCTCAGTGACCTGACTTTAAACAGGTTGTTTTGGGACGGCAGCTTACAACCAATGGTCTCTTCCGCAGACCGGATGATGTGTGGCAGTCTTCTCCTTGACACTGGCAGTGTACCAGAAGGTGATGGTGGAGGTCAGGATGGACTCAATGATGACTTCATAGGCATTTTTCATCATGGATGTTGGCAGTTGGTACATTCTGAGCTGCCACAGGCAATACAGTCTTTGTTGTGCTTTCTTAGTGAGAGAGGTGATGTTCAGATCCCACTTGAGGTCCTGGGTGATGGTGTTGCCCAGGAAGTGAAAGGACTCAACTATGTTGATGGGGGAACCCTCCAGGACAATGGGACAAAGGTGAACTGGGCTTCTCCTGAAGTCCACTCTCTCATCTCCACTGTCTTTAGGACATTGAGGTCCAAGTTGTTGAGACTGCACCAGGTGGGTGGTGAGACTAGACCGATGAGGGAGGTGTCATATGCAAACTTCAGAAGTTTTTACATGTACTTCTATATTTGCATGTACATTTTACATCTAGGTTCAAAAGGTATTTAGAACATTTTCAAGTCTTTAGAACTGGCCATATTGTAAATATGAATCAGACTTTAGTTTATACTAATGACTTTTATTTCCTTATCTTGGTCTAAAATGTTTATCCCGGTCTAATTTGAAGCACGGACAGTAACAGTATACATCCCAGATTTTTTTTTCATTTCTGTATAAATGCCTCCAAAGTGGTAAAACACTGTTATGGCAATTGCAAACAGCTATTATTGGAATCTTATCTGTAATAAGAGGCGCATTACACATAGTTCAGAACTATTTTCAGTACATTTATTAAAACTGACTTTAAGTACAGCAGGTTTCTTTCCCCCAACCAAATTAAAACAACGAAACTCTAAATACTCATACTGTAGGTCTATAGTAGGAATAGGCCTAAAAAGTGAAGAAAAAACAAGTGTTTACAATGCAAGTGATAGTCTCAACTTTATTTAAACGAAGAACGTTAAACGCTAGCGATGGCCAATCGAATTATTCTCTTGTTTCTTGTAACGCAACAACCTTTCATCATGCTAAACATTCCTAATTGTTTTTACAGTTTCAAGTCTGTGTGGCTGCACTACCATCCCTTTTTGATTAATTTCTGTATCTGTCTAAAATAAAAGTGAATAAATTAGGCATGGCACAGAGTTGCAGATATTGTGTGTCTGGCTGGTGGGTTTTTGTCATTTTATTTCAGTCCTGTCACATTGTATGTATTCTGGCATTGATTTTAGCCCCAGCACTATATGGATTAGCCCCAGCACTATATGGATCAGCCCCACCACTATATGGATCAGCCCCACCACTATATGGATCAGCCCCACCACTATATGAATTAGCCCCACCACTATATGGATTAGCTCCACCACTATATGGATCAGCCCCACGACTATATGGATCAGCCCCACCACTATATGGATCAGCCCCACCACTATATGGATCAGCCCAACCACTATATTGATCAGCCCCACCACTATATGGATCAGCGCCACCACTATATGGATTAGCCCCACCACTATATGGATCAGCCCCGCCACTATATGAATCAGCCCCACCACTATATGGATTAGCCCCACCACTATATGGATCAGCCCCACCACTATATGGATTAGCCCCACCACTATATGGATTAGCCCCACCACTATATGGATTAGCCCCACCACTATATGGATTAGCCCCACCACTATATGGATTAGCCCCACCACTATATGGATTAGCCCCACCACTATATGGATCAGCCCCACCACTATATGGATCAGCCCCACCACTATATGGATCAGCCCCACCACTATATGGATTAGCCCCACCACTATATGGATCAGCCCCACCACTATATGGATTAGCCCCACCACTATATGGATTAGCCCCACCACTATATGGATTAGCCCCACCACTATATGGATCAGCCCCACCACTATATGGATTAGCCCCACCACTATATGGATTAGCCCCACCACTATATGGATTAGCCCCACCACTATATGGATTAGCCCCACCACTATATGGATTAGCCCCACCACTATATGGATTAGCCCCACCACTATATGGATTAGCCCCACCACAGCTCCACCACTATATGGATCAGCCCCACCACTATATGGATCAGCCCCACCACTATATGGATCAGCCCCACCACTATATGGATCAGCCCCACGACTATATGGATCAGCCCCACGACTATATGGATCAGCCCCACCACTATATGGATCAGCCCCACCACAATATGGATCAGCCCCACCACTATATGGATTAGCCCCACCACTATATGGATCAGCCCCACCACTATATGAATTAGCCCCACCACTATATGGATCAGCCCCACCACTATATGGATTAGCCCCACCACTATATGGATCAGCCCCACCACTATATGAATTAGCCCCACCACTATATGGATTAGCCCCACCACTATATGGATTAGCCCCACCACTATATGGATTAGCCCCACTGTTCATACCAGTATATTTCTATACGTTCACAACGTCTACCCGTTTAATGTCCCCCGATATTTATAAATAAATAATATTACATGAGTCTGCTCTCATTTGGACCGACCCAATGTCTCTACCATGATTATGCCCTGGCACCCAAGGCTCAATGATGCGCAAGGGCGACACAAGCTATCCTGTCAGGTTCTACTGTGATAATGTTAGTGTTGGTTACAGGATGTCACAACACACTGTGCATCGCACCCTGCTGTGTATGGGCCTGCGTAGTCAGAGAACCCAAGATGACCCTGTTTACCATTGAAAGTGCCTGATGAAAGTCACCAATGAGTCCCATTTTCATTTACATCACGTAGAAGGCAATGTATGTGTGCTGAAACCAGGACGCACTATGATAAGACCACACGCATGTGGACGGTGTGTGATGCGCTGGGCAGTGTTCTGCTGGGAAACCCTGGGTCGGGGCAGTTGACACCTACCTAAACATTGCTGCAGACCAGGTTCCCCCCTGCATGGCAAAGGAATGCTAATGTATTGGTGCCAGATACCACAGGACACCTTCAGGGGT
Source organism: Dallia pectoralis (assembly GCA_029465975.1). Lineage (NCBI taxonomy): Eukaryota > Metazoa > Chordata > Actinopteri > Esociformes > Umbridae > Dallia > Dallia pectoralis. Next base: position 4,766,346 of record CM055733.1, read on the forward strand.
CTTTCAGAGTCCATGCGTTGATGAGTCTACACTGCAGAAATGATGCTGGTCATAATGTTTTGGCTCATCAGTGTATATCCTATTTAATAATAAAACAGACTTTAATAGCTTAGCTTCATAGTCCACAAGTGCACAATACACAATGTTCAGAATGTCTGAATGACTTACTGTTAGTGGGGACAAAGTCAATAAAGTCATAAACCTTTACGAACTTTTATTCATTTCATTGCGGCAGACAGCAGAATTTCAATTGGCTGGTCTTGTAAAATACTGTATGATCCATATAAACTTAATGAAATAAAACCAATGGATGCCCAGGAAATCCCATTGTCCTAAAAAATGAAACTATGAAGAATTGTTAACTAAGCTGATTCAATAACAGCTTTTATGAGAGACAATTCTACCTTCAGGTCACTAATATTGCACGGAATTGGCAAGAAATGAAAATGAATACAAAATATAATATACCCTAACAGCATTAGGTTTATGGTTAGAAATACACATATGGGCCATTTCCGAACCCAGGTTTTGTTGAATTTGTTCAATTGAGAGATTAAGAATGGTGGCCGTTATATTGTTTGTACGGATTTGCAGCAACTTAGTGTTAAATATGTAGTGCTGATGCACGAAGAAAGAATAGAATGTCCCCCCATTCAGATGCATGTGTTACGAAGCCTAACACATAAAGACAGGCTGCTGATGGAAATATAAGTCAACCTGGGCCATCGTGGCACACTTAGCATTCTCTCCTCTCTTTCAATCAGCAGGATGAGTATGAATGATTGGGCACAATGGGCAGATCTCTACTGACAACATCAATACAGCTGCTATCCACTCCAATTCAGTCCCAATCAAATGTCATCAGTTTACACAGGATTAGATTCAAACGTATTTTGATACAATTCAGTGCTAAAACCCTTTCAGTGAATATATTTTTTAACATTTGAGCCTCTAGACATATAGACCCTTTTACTGTTTGTAAACAATGATGACGTAGAAACGTATGCGCGCGCGTTTGGGTAACAGAAGTACCGCGAGAATCAGCTGCCTGTCAAGCTACGCGAGCGGATTAAGCAACACAGACAGAGAAACTTATTTGAAAAAGTTGACTTTATCAAATGGAATCCGGCTACCAGATTCGTCTATTATAGTAGAGGGGATAGAAGAAGTTAGCAGAAGGCCAAATATACAGTGGCCAGATATATATACCTATTTAGTTGAGAAACCGAGCGTGTACACCCGAGAGAAATGACGAGCATACAAATCACTTGATGCTTGTGAATACGTTGTCTGTGGTCATTCTTTCCTACATTTATTCTTATTCTTCAACCAGACCTACATTTATCCTTTTCCTTACATTTTATGTTGTTGTTATTGATTGCTATGTGTTGACGCACTTCTGTTATAAGTTGTGTTTTGTAATGCTATAGTACTTTAATAGTAACTATATTGCCTACATACATTGAAAGTAAACGTCTAATAACAATTACAAATGAAATCGAAAAGCACTGTGGATTGTCGAGATAATCTTGGGGGAAGTACATTATACAAACCAGTGGCAGCTAATGTTGGGAGTTTTGTTATAATGCATTATGTTTATGTACAGTAAATACTTTTTACAAATTTAAATCACGTTAAAACTAATACATGGTAATGTGTTACTCATTTGAGAACAACACTCTTACAGAGGTTTGTGAGGGCACCACAGACAGTCACAACATCGTCTAGCATGTTAACCTGTGACACTGGAATAACTGTTTGCAAAATCTTAAAGTTTTTCCACCGACCAATAACGGCCGTGATCCTCTCGGAATCCTATAAAACTTAAGCCCCTTGGTGGAATATCGATTAGTGCAACCGTAAACGCAACAACCTGACATTTTGATGCTGGTGATGCAGTGGGGAACAACCGTAAACAACACCTCTTTTGTAGCCCTAATGCGCGCGCAACTATTTGATCACGTGGGCTGTAAAAGGGTCTATAGGTTGAAATATAGGGTTCAATATTTTCAAGGGTTTTGTATTTTTGAAGTAGGATTTAAGATTCGAGAAGTGTGTTCTTCTTCCTTGAGGGGTATATACTAATGCTTTTGACTTCCATGCACAGTGCTGTGGTTGCAAACAACCAGTTATTTAGATAAAAACACAAAATTGTTCTAATTGAATATGAAACTGTAGGGAGTTGATAAAATAACTACTGAACCCCTTTGCAATTATAGACTTTAATGACCCTGGGTGCAACAACTGTCTTTAGAAGTCACATCATTTGTTGAATAGAGTCCACCTTTGTGCAATCAAAGTGTTTCATATGATTCCTGGTTAAATATACCTTTGGGGGGTGCCACAGTTGGTTTGTAAAATTCCTAACAAAAACTATATGAAAAAGAAGGAACACTCAAAGCAAATCAGTTATGAGGTGCTTTAAAAACACCAACCATGGTTAGGATATAACAACATTTCTGATACATTAAATATCTCCCCAGAGTCAAAGTAAAGTCTATTATTAACCAATGGAGAGAATATGACGCAAGTCTTTATCTGCCAAAAACAGGCCGTCTTCAAATATTGACTTTTAGGGCAAGAATTGCACTAGTCAGGGATGCCACACAGAGGCCTGTGGTAACTCTAAAGGAGTTATCATCTTGCAGGGCTGAGCAGTTTTGCACTGGTCATACTGCAACAATTGTCCAGGTGTGAGAACTCCCCCAAAGCCAGTCTACTGCCACCTGCGGGCAGGCTTCGGCGGTCGTCCTCTCCGGCCTTCTAAACTGCCATCGTTTCTCTCCTCCCCCTGCACACCTTGTTCAGTCTCGTCATCACTACACCTGGTGTCCGTTATCTCATTAGAGGACTATTTAAGTTCCCTGTGTTTGGTCTTGTCTTTGTGTGGAATTGTTACATGTTACGTGTTTTTGCCTCTGAGGGAATTACTACATTTATTCAGTCCGCGGGACTTTCATGCGCTGCGTCGCATCATCATTTGGTTTATTATAGTACCAGAGTGTACTTGTTTTGTGTGTGTCGGAACTGGACATTAAAACCACCACACACTATCAGTTGCTATGTCTGACTCCGTCCTTCCTCCTCTACACCTCACTAAGACCCGTGACACCAGGTGTTAGGGATGGGAATCGAGAACCGGTTCTTCTTTAGAACCGGTTCCCAGTGAATCGATTCATTGGAACCGTTAGTGTACCTGCTTAACGATTCCGCTTAGCGGTTCGGCTCGTTGCAAATGTGTCATCATGACCGTCACACACGCGCTGCGCATTTTGGTTACGCAGAAGCGATCTAAAGTGTGGTTATATTTCACTCGAAAAGACGCCAATGCAGTCATTTGCAACAGTTGGAAAAGTTTAATTTCGGCAATGGGGGGGAACTACCTCCAATATGCAGAAGCATTTGGCCACACAGCACGCAATCCGTTTGCAGGACTGTCGCGTGTTTGATTCTCTACTACTCAGCGACACAACAACAAGTGAGTCAAGCAGCAGCGGAGCTAATGAGACGGCATCTGCTATAAATGCCAAAGGTAACTTGTCTATTTAGTTAATGTGAGCGCCATTTCATTGTGTAAACTTTTACTATACGGATAATAATCTCTATTGTCAATCATTTGCCCAAGTTGATAGTTGTGGTCTTTACAGAAGACTTCTTTCTATTTTGTATGTCAGTTGAGAGTTGAATTTAGTTTCAGGTTGAATATTCCCAAAGGAACAAGCTCTTCCTTGACTGTTTACCGTCTATGTTGTTTTTTTTATGGCACTTAAATGGCAGTTTGTTTTTTTTTGGCTGGACCAATGAATGTGAAAAAATCTATAGGTCCCTGGACTTTACTTTGTAGCTCACCTACTTTTAGGTTTGTTCTGAGGTTGCTACACATAATTTGTGTATGCTCTGAGAATGTGCGGTATTCTTATCAGATATTAAAGCAAGTTAATACAAACAAACACATTTGTAATTATTTCCTCACCCAATGAGAATCGATAAGAGAATCGATAAGGAATCGGATCGATAAGCAATATCGATAATGGAATCGGAATCGTTAAATTCTTATCAATTCCCATCCCTACCAGGTGTATCAGAAAAAGTGTCCTTTATGGGAAAACGGCAAAAAGAAAACAACTCACATTACATCTTGGCTAGAATTTGTCAAAAGGCATGTGTCAGACTTCGATACCAAGTGGAAGAAGACTGGGAATAAACGTTTTGGCCCCAAAGCTAAGCACTATTTTGTGCATGTTTTGTACATTATGATTCAAAAACATAATGTAAATTTTCACTGTTATGCTGATGACACACAGTTGTTTTTCAATGACAGATGGAGATGCCTCCAAATTAGCTACTATGAAAGCATGTGTTTCAGACATATGGATGGATGATGGATGAAACACAACTTTCTGCTTTTAAACTCAGAAAAACAAAAGACATTTGTTGATAGATCTCACTTTGAATCTCAACGGATGTATGGTCGGGGCGCAAAAAACTGCGAGAAACCTTGGCGTGACCCTTGACCCGGATCTCTTGTTTGACGTACATATAAAATATATATTTTCCATCTTCTACTGCAAAAATCTAAAACTATCAAATAATGAAAACGTTATCCATTCATTTACCTGAAGATAAACAATTGGACAACATCTCATCTCATCTTCAACCGCTTATCCGGGGTCGGGTCGCGGGGGTAGCAGCTCTAGCAGGGGACCCCAAACTTCCCTTTCCCGGGCAACATTAGCCAGCTCTGACTGGGGAATCCCGAGGCGTTCCCAGGCCAGTGTGGAGATATAATCTCTCCACCTAGTCCTGGGTCTTCCCCGAGGTCTCCTCCCAGCTGGACGTGCCTGGAACACCTCTCTAGGGAGGCGCCCAGGTGGCATTCTTACAAGATGCCCGAACCACCTCAACTGGCTCCTTTCTATGCAAAGGAGCAGCGGCTCTACTCCGAGTTCCTCTCGGATGACTGAGCTTCTCACCCTATCCCTAAGGGAGAGGCCAGCCACCTTTCTGAGAAAACCCATTTCGGCCGCTTGTACCCGCGATCTCGTTCTTTCGGTCATGACCCAGCTTTCATGACCATAGGTGAGGGTAGGAACAAAGATTGACCGGTAGATCGAGAGCTTTGCCTTTCGGCTCAGCTCTCTTTTCGTCACAACGGTGCGGTGAAGCAATTGGACAACATTACCCTGGTATTAGCCTCTTTACATTGGCTGCCTGTAAAGGCTTGGGCAGATTTTAAAGATCTATTATTAACCTATAAAGCTTTGCATGGACTAGCTCCTACCTACCTTGTTGAATTAGTCCATCCATACATACCTACACGTAAAATAAGATCAAAAGTTGCTGGCCTTCTAATTCAATCTAACATTTCTAAACAAACAGCCCTAGGAAGTGTTTTCTCTTAAAGAGCTTCTCAATGTATTATTTCAGCACAGCCTATGGTTAGTTTAGTCTGACTGCACTACGGGGTGGAGTCACTGGCTAGCTGATGTTCTCCATTGCCGTCTACATCAACTCGAGTAAATCTGTGAGTAAAACTGAACTTTCCCAGAGTGGTTGCGGATGACTAGTTTTTCTTGACTGATGCTTGATATAGTGGGCAAATTGTTTTCAGGCTTGTTGGGCCCTGTCTGTGGTTTACTAGCATGTCTATCTATTTTCCCTATTATATCTATCTATTTTCCCTGTGTCTTTGTTTCTGTTTCAATTAAGGAGGACACGTGCCCTTGACTACAATGTGGGACCGACCACCCCAGGAGGTGTAGCTGACCCTTCCTAAAACCCACATGGTTGTGTTGCAGTTCCGGCTTCATTCTGTCAAACCCCTTTCAGACTGGTCATGCATTTGACTTGGATTATTAGATTTGTATAATTATTAAACTATTATAAGTTCACCTAGCACAGCCAGAAGAAGACTTCTCCTCTCTTGGTGTCTTCCTAAATTCATTTTTGTTTTCTTTAGCCATCATGTATCAAATTGTTTATGTGTGGCTCTGTCGAGTTTCTGGCTGGGTGTTTGTAAAAGCCTTTAAGTGACAACTTCGTTCATCATCCTGAGAACACCGTCCCTACCATAAAGTAGTGTGTAGGCAGCATCATGCTTTGGGGATGCTTCTCTGTGTCAGGGCCTGGATACCCTGATATTTCTTGCACTAGCACTGTAGTTGCCATTGTACCTTAAGATTAACGTTTACTGCTCGCTATGGTCCCGCCTACCGAGAATGACTGACAGGTTGGTAGAACATGGAAATGCAATACCAGATAGCAGCATTTTCATATTAATTTAGTCTACTATATGCTTCCATACAATCACAGAATAATGGGAAAAAAATTGTTGCATCCAGAAGTACAAAGCTGGTAGAGACTCACTACCGAATATTACCAAATATCTACTAAAAGTACTTATGCAATGAATTATTTTCAGTTCTGTATCATTCATTCATTTAAAACCATTTGTAGACTTCATTTCATGTACCACAATGAAATGTACAATAGTCCAAAAAGGGTAAATACTTTTGAGAGCCATTGTATATATTACATAGACATTTGTAAACATTTTATAATGTTATTATGTTGAACAGCAAAAGACCTGCACCCACTATCCCAGATATAGACCTGTCATACCATAAAATGCTTGTTTCCAAAGCTCTGTTTCCCCCCAGAATACCAGTCCTATTAGTCCTAAAAGCTGGTATAATAGGTGGGTTATCTTGGTGCCAGAGAGAAGAAAGGGAACCCACCTGCCATTACCAGACCTGTGAACCAGCCTCATAATTAAACGACTGTGTTTGTTTTGGAAAATGGGAAGGCAGGGGAGATGAAGGGGGGTAATTTGAAGTGATTAGGCTCAATGTGTTCACATTACCGTGATTTCACAGAGGGAGGGGTTGGATTGTGTGAGTAGACACAAAGGCTATGCCAAGGACCATGTTCGATCTAATGCGCTATCTAACTAGGTTTCCAAGGGTAGCTGGAAATATCCTTTTCTAAGCACAATGAGAGAAATTATCTTAATTTTGGATTCCCGGATCTTAGGCACACCATATACACTATATGACCAAAAGTATGTGGACACCAGACCATCATACTATATGAGCTGGTTGACAATCCCATTTCAAAACCATGCACCTTGAAAACTCATCAGCCACCACTCTTCTGGAAAGGCTTTCCACATAATGTTGGAGTGTCTTTGTGGGAATTGGTGCCCATTCAGCCAAAAAAGGATTTGTGAGGTGAGGTCATGCACTGATGTTGGGTGAGAAGGCCTGCCCGCAATCAATCAGCATTCCACGTAATTCCACACCAACCTCATTGTGCTTTAGACTACTCCAGCTGATGCTTGGTCTTGCACATGTTGATGTGAGGCTCGCGTACAGCTGAACGGCCATTGAAACCCAGTCCATGAAGCTCCCAGCACACAGTTCTTGCTAATGTTGCCTATAGAGGCAGTTTGCAGAGGTGGTAAAAGTACTCAGAAGTTATACTCAAGTAAAAGTATTTGTACTTAAATACACTATTACTCCAGTACAAGTAGAAAGTCCTCCATTAAAATATCACTTGAGTAAAAGTACAAAAGTATCCGATTTAAAAAGTACTTAAGTACTGGAAGTAAAAGTAAATATTCAAATTAACTGTAAATATCAATAATGAATCAAAGCAATTGTTTTTGGGTGATATCCAATGTTTTTATTGAACAAATTATAACATTATATACTGCAATTAAGATTAAGATCAGATTTCCTATCAATAAAGCACCTTAAAAGGATAGTTCACCCAAAAATGAAAATTGTGTCATCATTTACTCACCCTCAAGTTGTTTCAAACCTGTATGAATTTCTTTCTTCTGCTTATCTCTGCAAGATAGAAAGAATGGATTAATATATGTGCATTTCCCCAAGTATAAAACTGTTATAAACAACCATATACAGTAGCTTACATGTGGCTTGACAGCTTTATTGAAACAATTGTTTACAATTGTTTCAATTGTAAACAATTGTTTCAATTGTTTACAAGTTACCAATGCAGTGATAGATAGCTAAGTTAGCAAAGGGTGTGCTGGCCTCACATGATGTAAGAGCTGCCCATGTGTGGCACAGGAAAAATCCACATTCACTTTTTATAATTTAAATTTCGGAAATTGTAGGCTTACCATTTCTTAAAATAATGTTTTCATGTCATTATTTCTAATAAAAAATTGCATAGGCTTATAGCAAGAGGCAACATAGCTGCATTCAAAAAGTATAAATAGGTTATATTATCTGCTGTTATTTTGTAACCTGTTTAATGTCATGGTGGTGTGCTGTGCAGTGAGATGTTTTCACATTAAACAGTGTGCAGTGAAAGAAAAAAGTTGGGGGAAACACTGAGCTAACGTTAGTATGGCAAATTTGACTCCAAGTCTACCCCCGACTGGATCATCCATGACCGATGGATCGGCAGCATGCAGGGAAGAACCAACCATTTTCCAATAAAAAAACGTAACCTCATCAGGAATCGATGCTGGTCACTCTCCTGAACTGTTAATTTTCACTAGTGAATATGAATATCCACCGAATGTCCAACGTAAAACTAACTTTACCGCGCTATCAATATTGACTATTGTTAGCTAGGCTACCTGTGTACAAGGCACATTTCAAAATGAAATCAAATCACTCGGCAAACAATAGTAACAAAAATAACGTTAACTCACCTCAATATGTTTTTTCAAATTTTAAGGTGAAGTTTGAAAGGCTGAAATGTCATTCACCCGTGGCAGGCAAAGTTGACATCTCAACAGATACGAATCTCCCTTGAGACCAATGAATTTGAACATATCCCGTAGATATGGCCATGGGTGATGATCCCTGTCGGTGTCGGGATCTCATTGCTGGGCGAGCTGGCAGCGAGAGCTGCGTGTTCACCTGTTTCAACGCCGGACATCTTCTACTTCACAATGACGGACTGACAACAACTAGCATAAGCTAGCCTATGTGCGCGTATGCTGGGAAAGAGCTCGCGGCCTCGCGCATTGTTTTTTTTTTAAAGGAGCCCTACGGCCTCGCGCATTGTTTTTTTAAAGGAGCCCTACGGCCTTGCCCATTGTTTTTTTATAAAGAAAAACACGTTTTTCAAACATTGTTTTGGAAAGCCAGTGTACTAATACTTGGAGCGGGCATGGGGAAATGTATCGGAGTAAAAAGTACATTTTGTCTTTACTATTGTAGTGGAGTAAAAGTAAAAGTAGATGCAAATAAAAAATACTCAAGTAAAGTACAGATACCCGAAAAAAATACTTGAGTAAAGTAACGAAGTATTTTTACTTCGTTACTTACCACCCCTGGCAGTTTGGAACTCCGTTGTGAGAGTTGCTACAAATGATAAGGACTTTTTACATACAGGTAGTGACATTTAATAAGAATTGGATGATGTAGCACACAATTAGAAGTCCTGGTAAAATAATGGGAACCTACTTGCTGATATTCAACAAAACACCTCTAAGTGAATCTGATGCTGTACTTCGTATTATTCAATGTTTTATGGTTTTCTAATGACTACTGAGTTGTTCTCTTTATTTTCAAAATTTTGTATGGATTTAACAAAACTGAATGGTGCTATAATTAAAAGGGCATTTCACCGTAGCAGTACAAATTAATGTACTGATTACTAATATCTTTTTAAAGATATCTTTTGTCATATTTATGCTTGATTATTTGAAAGTGAGCTGCAAATGATGTAGGCAACACTAATTATCAATGTTAGCAATGATACATCAGTGTCATAAAAACACAAGATTTCTTTGTTTTTAATAGCAGGAGACACATATGCTTGTTGATTCCCTTTTTGGTGATTCATTCTGTTACAAACATTTTTTTTTTACTTTTATTTATCCAGGGAGACACATTGAGACCAAGGTCTCATTTACAAATACAACAACAATTAAGGACAAATACAAACAAATAGCAGACACACTGATATGAAATTCAGCATCTCAGTCAATTAAAAACACAGACAATTCTCGCTATAAATATGCAATAAAAAAATTTTTATTGACCCAAACAAAAATGCAAATTAGAGTTTGATGGTAATTTGAAAGAGAAGGCTGGACTATCCAACTCAGTAGTTACAAAAAATATCCGTAATAATATCCAACCCTTTGATCTCATTTTGAATCCAGACGATCTATGTGTCAACTGTGATCTAGAGACAACAGTGAAGTATACCGGAAGCCTGTGGACTAGCTTTGTAAATAAAAATAGAGTAATAGAGGGATCCACGCCTTTTTAAAGAGGCCCAGATAACTTTCTGTTAAAAAATTCAGTGATGACTAATATAACTGAAGTTTGAAGTAATATAAGTAATATAACACAGGGCACTATGATAAACAGAGTCAAGCCCCTTCAGAGTAGAAGCAGATGCACTTTGGTATATTGTATCACCATAGTCCAGACCAGGCAAAAAGGTTGACTGAAAATGTGTTTCCTGTTTGCCAAAGAAAGTCAAGAGTGATTCCTGTAGAAGAAACCCCCTTTATATTTACAGATTTTTAACAATGTTATATGTATGTTTCTTAAATGAGAGGTCACTTTTAATTAAAGTTCCAAGGGATTTGTATGAAGGGCCCTTTCATTAATAGAACTATCCAAAGTGAAGATGTATGTCTCAATTAAATGTGTGCTCCTAGATTGGGGATGTAGGAGTGTGCCCATTCTTCCTTGTCGAATTGTTTAAGTTCATTTTTATCCTTAAGCCATTGCATAGTTTATTTGGTGGTGTGTTTTGGGTCATTGTCATGCCACCTGCCCATCTTCAACTGTCTAGCAGAGGGCCACAATTTTTCTTCAATAAATTGGAAAATGTCTTCGATCCTGAACAATTGCCCAGTCCTCATTGAATAGAAACACGCCCAGAACATACTGTTGCCACCACCATGCTTCACAGTAGCTGTGGTGTGTTTTGGGAAGAGTATTGTGTTTGGTTTTCACAAAGTGAAGGAGTTCAAGTACCTCGGGGTCTTGTTCGCGAGTGAGGGAACAATGGAGCGGGAGATTGGTCGGAGGATCGGAGCAGCGGGGGCGGTGTTGCATTCGCTTCACCGCACCGTTGTGACGAAAAGAGAGCTGAGCCGAAAGGCAAAGCTCTTGATCTACCGGTCAATCTTTGTTCCTACTCTCACCTATGGTCATGAAAGCTGGGTCATGACCAAAAGAACGAGATCGCGGGTACAAGCGGCCGAAATGGGTTTTCTCAGAAAGGTGGCTGGCCTCTCCCTTAAAGATAGGGTGAGAAGCTCAATCATCCGAGAGGAACTCGGAGTAGAGCCGCTGCTCCTTTGCGTAGAAAGGAGCCAGTTGAGGTGGTTCGGGCATCTTGTACGAATGCCACCTGGGCGCCTCCCTAGAGAGGTGTTCCAGGCACGTCCAGCTGGGAGGAGACCTCGGGGAAGACCCAGGACTAGGTGGAGAGATTATATCTCCACACTTGCCTGGGAACGCCTCGGGATTCCCCAGTCAGAGCTGGCTAATGTTGCCCGGGAAAGGGAAGTTTGGGGTCCCCTGCTAGAGCTGCTACCCCCGCGACCCTACCCCGGATAAGCGGTTGAAGATGAGATGAGATGACACTAGCAGATCAGTCCAAAAGGTTCAAAAGTGTCATCTGACCATAAACGTTTTTGCCACATAGCATTAGAGTCTTGCATGAGTTTTTATTGTCAAAGTGTAAGCGAGACTCCATGTTGCCCATTTACAGAAGAGGCTTCTTTCTTGCCACACTACCATACAGGCCAGCTTTGTGTAAAGATTAGTTAGTCTTTTTGTATCCTTCTCCTAACATGTGCCTTTCCCGAAATCATAGTCCAAAAACAGGCAGGGTTCTAAATACCATTATATCAGAATAAACAAGCAGAAGTACAAGGGAGAAAGCTAGAGGCATAAACGTGACGGACAGGCACGGATCAAAAACCAGAATAAACTTGAATATCTAATGGCTAGGAACAAAGGCTCAGTAATGCTGCACAATCAAACGTTACCTCACAATGTGTTGAGGGAGAGAGGAACTATATATACAAATGATAATGGGAAACAGGTTATTAGTATTCTGGTGATTGAGAACGCTGATGTGTGGTGGTGGTAGCAGGAGTGTCGATGGCTGGACTAGTGGCGATAGCCGGTGTCACAGTACCCCGCTCTCCATGGGTGGCTACTGTTGCCCGAGTGGAGCGCCCAGGGGGTCTACCACAAGCTCACAGAGCAGGCCGGTCTGGGTGGTTTCTGTGAAACTCCTCGGTATTGTTGGCCACCTCCCATGATTGCTCCTCTGGCCTGTATCCCTCCCACACCACCGGATACTGAATAACTCCTCCTCTGCGTCTGGAGACCTCCAAGGCATGTACTTATTATGCTGGCTCCCACCCTTCCTCCAATGTAGAGGAAACACTGTGTCGTGACACCGGCGGATGCATGGGGCTGTAGTGCACAGGTTTGAGGAGAGAGATGTGGAAAGTAAGGGAGATCCAATTGTGACTCGGGAGCTGTAAACGATAAGACATCGGGTTAATACACCCAAGGACCTTGAAGGGTCCCACATGCCTGGGAATTTGCTTGTGAGAAGGAAGGCGTAGTCTCTTGTTCCTTGTTGAAAGCGACACCCTCTGTCCCGATTGGCTGACCGGAGTGGACCGCCGACACCGATCTGCAGAATGCTTTTGACATGCAACGGCTCGTTGTAGATGTACGTGGGCAGTTTCCCATAGCTGCCCACTCCTCCTAAACTAATCATCCACCGCGTCCATGTTGCTGGCTTCTGAGTCCCACGGGAACAATGATGGTTGATAAGCAAGAACACACTGAAACGGAATTAACAGCAGGGACGTGTGTAACGACGAAATCTGTGCATATTCTGCCCATGGGAAATAACGACACCAGTCCAACTTATTGATAGCACTATAGTGGCGCAGATATTTACCCTAATCTAGTTTAGTCTTTCCGTCTGCCCATTGGATTGTGGGTGGTACCCCGACGAAAGGCTGACAGTTATGCCCAACCTTTCGCAAAAGGTACCCTGGAGGTGAATAGGGACCCTCGGTCCGACACGATCTCTTCCGGTAATCCGTAGTAACAAATGACATGATTAAAAAGACTATCTGCCGTTTCCATGGCTGTGGCTGTGGGGAGACTGGGAAGAACTGATCTATCAACTGGCATGTTTTTGAAAAATGATTAACTATTACCAGAATAGTAGTGCCTCCTGATGATGAAGTCCAACGCGATGTGAGACCAGGGACGATGAGGCACACGTAGAGGTTCCAATTTTCTCACCGGTTGCCGCCATGGCGTCTTTGATATGGCACACACAAGGCAAGACAAGACAAAATCCCTGACATCGTCACTCAGGGAGGACCACCAGAACTGACGGGTTAGCAATTCTCTGTTGCAGGTTCCCAGATGCCCAGGCATTGCATTAGTTGTTTTCTTATTGAAGCTGGCACATACCTCTTGCACGGGGGCATGTCTGCTGGAGCAGGATCGGTAGCAAGGGCTCATTGGAGAGAGTCCATCATATCCCATTGTACCATAGCAACCATTGGAGGTAGGCAGTATCGGTTCTGTAGTGTCCATGGAATCAAACTGCCAAGACAGCGCGTGGTTTGTGATGGTCAGTGAGTACCAGAAACAGATGCCGTGCCCCCTCAAGCCAGTGACACCACTCCTCTAGGGCCATCTTCATCCCTAATTACTCCCGATTAGCTAGTTCATAATTCCTCTCCACAGATGAAAGCTTGCGGGAAAACAATTAGCAAGGAAACAATTTGGGGGGGTTTACCCTGTTGCTGTGAGAGGAAGGCTCCCCCTCCTACCTCCGAGGATTCGACCTCGCTCACGAAAGGCATAGAGGGATCAGGTCTTAGGATCAGTTTTAGGATGGGGGCCGAGGTAAACTGGGTCTTCAACTCCTCAAAGGCACTCTTCGTCTCCGCGGTCCAGTGTAGCGTCAGTCCCTTTTGTGCTGTCTAGGTGTTGAGAGGCGCTGCAATGACACTAAAGTTGTGGAGGAATCTCCAATAAAAGTTAGCAAACCCCAGGAAGTGCCGTAGAGTCCACACAAAACCCCAAAAAGAGACAATGGAGACATGGAACATCTCGGCCTTCACTCAAAGAGAGTGTTCCTTCAGACATTGAAAAACAAGCTTGACAGGATGGACATGTTCGCTCAGACTGTTAGAAAAAATGAAAATATTTACTATGACAAACTGATTCACAAAATCCCTGAATATGTCGTTCATAAATGGCTGGAACACCGAAGTCGCATTCGTCAATCCTAAGGGCATCACCAGATATTTGTAATGCTCCCAGTTGGTGATGATCGCCGTCTTCCAGTCATCAATGCCGCCGGGATAAGAGGCACGGGGAACTGTTAAATCATTCAGGCCCCTGTAGTCAATGCACGGCCTAAGGCCACCATCCTTTTTCCCCACAAAGAAACAACTAGAGGCAGGACGGCCGGATCAACCCCTGGGCCAGAGACTCCTCTATATAAGTATCCATAGCCTCCTCCTCAGGCAATGATAACGGGTACACCCTACCCCTAAGTGGAGCAAGGCCGGGTAGCAGATCAATACAACAGTCCCAAGATCGGCAAGGCGGCAAAACAGCCGCCTTGATCTTACTTAAGACTTCTTTGTACTCCTCTGGAATAGCAGAGAGGATATTCCGGGCTCTACCCACTTCTCATGGACCTGCAGGGAACAACTAAGCAGTGTTGAGTACACCCCTCACTCCACTTCGTCATCTCACCTCTGCACCAGCAGATGGCGGGGTTGTGGAATTGCAGCCAGGGACATCTTAACACCAGCGGTTCCTTTGGTGAGGATAAACGTTGATGTGTGGTGGTGGTGGCAGGAGTGTCGATGGCATTCCTAGTGGCGATAGCAAATGTCACAACCAGGTGTTTCACTTATTACTGTTTAATAATTTTTCAGAATGTTATTTTCAATTTGATGTTGAGGAATATAACATGTAAGCTGCAAAGATCATGTGTAGAGTAATGTTATGTAAATGCTGCGCTTTTATATAGCGCTTTTATCCAAAGGGCTTTACAGTGTAGCACATCTTAAATGGATACTATGGATACTTATATAGAGGAGTCTCCGGCCCAGGGGTTGACACTTAATGCAAGCTCTTCAATAGTCGCACGGTCAAAATTGGGGTACGCTGAGTGTAGAACCGCACATCAGCAGCATATGCTCCCTGTGTTTTTCCTTGTTGACAACCGAACCATTGAGGAAGCTGGTTTCGCACACTCTGCTTTGAAGTCCTCTGTCCAAACCGCTGCTCTAAAGCTGCAAAATCCTTTGTTCTGCTGATGTTAGGTCCAACAGCACCTGCAATGCCTTGCATTCCAGTGCCAGGGCTAGGCAACCAGCAGTTTCTCAGTATTCCACTTCTTGTGTAAGGCTTTCTGTCTGACTTGATTGAGATAAGGCTCAGGAGAGGTAGTGCCAGCGTATCGTGGAAGCATCAAATTTTGTTCTGGGCAGTGGAAGATTGACTACTGCGGCACCAGAAAGCGTTGCCCATTTAGGTTTGTTAAATGGCAGTCTTGGTTGGCATCATCAGTATCCACATCATAGCGAGGAACTGGCTTTTCAGCTTCTCTTCTGCGCATTGAGCAACGGGGTCGGTCGACTTCACCCGGCCTCTGCCTCCAGACTCTCCCATCCTCAGCTTGGATGGTCGGAAGGCTGATGTCCCATCTCCTCTCGAACCCTGCTCTTTATCCTGCTGCAAAGCATCTTCCATCTGCTTCAACTCTTCCTTGATCATCTTTTCCACCATTTTCTGAGATCCCACTTCTGACACCAATGTTGCGGCCGACAGCGTGGAATGAGGCGAGGAAGACCGTAAGTAAGTTAACACTTTTATTAGTAGCAGAACTGACACCTCACCAACAGAACAACTAAGGTAGCCCTTTAAATCAACAGCTTTCACTCTAATAGTGACCACCCAAACCCAAATAGTCACCATTTGTCCCTTTGCAATGCATGCTGGGAAACCAAAGCGGCGTCGCAACAATATATTCCGATTTTTTTTACGCAATAACAACTTCATTGTGTACGTTACTACGCGGTAAGAATGCTTATAATTGAGGAACAAACTATATGAAATACAAATACATCAATAGATCTAGAAATAGCTAAATATTGCTATTTAATAGGGCATGATATCGACATAATGATAAGTCATATTTTTTTAAGATGTGCTACATTGCAGCAGGCTGTAAGCTTTTGCTTACAGTTGTATGCATGCATTGTTTGTACAAAGTATGTGCATTGAAGCAAGCTAGGTCTAAGATGTCAACACATTTCATTTTTGTGAAATAGACACGATTTCTGTACCCAAAATTTGTGACACGCACACGTAAAAGTTTGTTTTTTCGTGTCCTGGACACGATTAGTTTTTTTGTGTACAGGACACGTAATATTTAGGACTCCACGGAAAATCGTCACACACACACAAAAAAGCACAACAAAAGTTTTTGGTCAACAACACGTTAAACAAATAAGTAAATCGAAATGTTAGGTATTGGTTAAGGTTAAGGTTAGGGCAAGAGTAAGAGTCAGGCTTTCGTTTAATATTTATAGTAATAAAAAGAGTTATATTCCCGAAAGTTAAGTCCGTCGCGTTTACAATTCAATCTACGCCCACTTCCTGGTTGAAATGCAAGTTAAGTCAACCAATCACGACACTTGCTTTCAACAGCTCAAGAAAATCTTGTCCAGGACACGAAAAAACTACCTTTTACAAGTGGATATCACACATTTTGGGTACAAAAATCCTGTTTATTTCACGAAAACTCATGATACTGTGCTGAAGATGTTGTACAAATATCTATTTATATATGTGTATTTCATATTATTAATTCCTCGATTCTAAACATTATAACCGTAATTTTTTTTATAAAAGCAATTTGAATAAAAGCAATTTTCAACTTTATATCAAATGTTGTTATTATTGATTATTTGGCTGTGCGTTGACTGAGAAGCACAATGAAGTGCTCATTTGTTCTGTTTTAGCTCAGTTTCTACATTGTAGGTTGACAGATTGCACAAGAGTTGTTCAATATCCTTGTCAATATCGCTCAATGGTTTTTCGGTAGACCGTTAGCCTAGAGAAAAACATTACTGTTGGAATTTTTGCCCCATTACATAACATAATGTTCTGTTTCTAGTGTGTGTTGAAAAACACATATGTTATACACACAAACACTGTTTGATGAACGTGGAAATAAAAAAGCTATTGCGTTGTTGGAGAGAAACTAGAGATGTGTCATCCTCCTATATAGCGTGCTAACATGTAACAATACCACACAAAGACATGGCTTAAAAGTTTATATATCAACAGTCCAATTGTCTTGTCATGTAGGCAACTTGTTGTGTCATGAAAATGAAAACGTGTTACGTAAAGCACAATAATTATTTTAAATTATACCTAAGTAGCCAATTACCCAAATTTCTGCAAACATTTAAATCACATCAATTCATCTGTGGGACGTTGCTTCTGCAATTGTCATACATCAAAATTATTTTTGGTTTAATCTAATCAATCTAATGTAATCAAGCATTCTAACCAAATATAATTTGAATAAACGCTTAGAGCAATTTTCAACCTCATTTAAAATGTAGTAATTATTATTTTTTTTGATGCTTTGACTGTGAAGCGTACATAAGTTTGTAAATGCTGTAGCATTCATGACAGACAAATAGAGCAAAAAACGCACAACACGAACAGTTCGACAAGAGACCATGTCTAGCTTAAGTAATGGATACATATAGTGTGTGTGGGTGGGGGGTGGGTGAACAAGATGAACAAGACCAACAACAAAACCAAAAGCAAAAACCAAGAGAGAGACTAGCAAATAAACATTGTCTTTTATCTTCTGGGCAAAGAGCTGGTTATTTGACACAGGTGCTGCCACTGACGTGAGGGAGGAGTCCAAACCGGAATCAGTGCTTCGCCAACCAACAGGACAACCACAGGAAGACACTACATCACTCGTAGTGTCGTAATGTCTATGCACACTAGGAAAGACCTGGGCGAACTACCCCCTGTATTTTTGTTGGCGCTAGGTTAGTTTAGATGTGGCAGGGGCTTCTTAATCTTTGCCTTAATTGTTTTGGTTCCATCCCGACCCTTTTCCCCAGATTTACTTCTATATGGAATAATAAATTCCTAGCAATTGTGTCTGTTTTCCTTACTCACACCCACCACACCATACCTGTCACCCATTCCACAGAGAGTTTCTACGTGTAGTGGGGGGTTATGTTCCCTCTCCCAAAGGCATACGTAACAGACAGGGACAGAGAACACCACATAGGCATGGTCAATGTTATTTTTTAGGGAGGCAGTGTTTTATTTTTGCAGTGAACTTGTTGGAGTAGGTTTAAGGAGAATATTTTGTGTTCACGGTCGACACGCTGCACTTCAGAGACCTTGAAAAAGAAGAACCTATGTCTGCGGACTTCCAATTAGTAGGTGTAAATTTGTTCCTCCTCTGCTTCTCCTGTTTGTGTTTTAATGTTGTGGTGTCATGTCCTTTGTGTTGGTGAATGTTTGTACGTATAGAAATGTAGACAAAATACAACATGATTTGTACCGCTAAAGGCACCACATAAAAAGGTTGACCCTGTAACATATAAACGTTATAGCACAAGAACTCAGATATGAACAATTTAGAAAATCTCATTGAGCCCTGTCTAATGTTTTACCAAGAAACACCTTTTGAAACATATGATTTACTTTAGATAGATGAAAACACCCAAAGCGAATAAGTGAAAAACAATTTCTGATTTATTCAATGTCCCGAAAACTACAGTTAACCAACCAACACATTATGTATCCATCATTCTGCTGTTGAAATGCATCTACTGTTGGAAAGGATCCCGCAGAGTGGAGCACTGCAGGTGTCCCCTCCCTCCATCAGACCGTCTGCCTCCTCCACTGATGAGATATGATTACTCTTTTACGTGAGTTCTTTCAACCTAGGGCTGATTTCAATAAGTGTGATATTGGTAATGATGATTAGAATCATACAATATCAAATGACAGATGTGGTTGATAATGAAATCTTTGCCTGGGTTTCAGAGGTACAGTGCGATTCCACTCAATATTTCCTGACTACTCAGAAATACCAATGTCTCCTGACCACCTAATTTTCTCCCTGCAATAATTTTTCTTCATATTGCCAAATATGAGACTGGTGATAGATTGAAAAAGAGGAATGTAGGCTTAATTAAATGTCACACAGAATGACAAAAAGGCTTTTGCTTGTATCCGTATGTGTACTTCTATGATGGTTTAGGAAACAATGATTTTACCACTGATTGAACCCATTTCAGTTCCAGATACAACCGTTTTACGTACCAAATGGTTTCTCCCTAGAACTTTAAAGGGTTCCAGCAGATAGCTAGTTAGCTATGCTCCTGTCAGAAAGTTAAATGTTTTGTTGTACGACCCTATCCCTAATTGCTTTGGTAAGTTGCTCTGAATAGTGTATGTACACATTGATAACCATCCAATCATTTCTTTATAGCCACACAGCTCTGTAGGCTATTCTTCCTCTGAGACATTGTTGGAGGTAAGGAAGACAGAAGTTTTTGGCTCTACATGGTCCGATATTTCACATATCCTCCCCTTCTGCTCTTGCAGGTCATTACAAATAAGGGCATGTGCTCAATGAATTCTTGCAGATGTGTGCTTATGGTCAGATGATAGTCACTATTCTGATATGCAAAATGTTTTGTAGTACTTGTGGTAGGATCGTTATATTTGTTGGAATTGAACAAGTTATTGAAAGGGTCATCACAACTGCTTCAACACAATATTGAATTCAGAGTGTATTATTAAAAACAATTTCTATTTTGTTAACATTACAAATACATTTTTGCGACAGCTTTAGATCTTGAAGCTGATACTCTACTTGTAGAGTTTATAGGCTACTCTGGTAAATTGTGGTAGTTTATGATCAGTAGGAAGGTTGCAACAGTAGAACAAAACCCTGACCCGGCCAAGTAACGTTCATTGTTTCTGAGCCGTTAACCCAAATTCTTCCCAGGCTGTTGGTAGTATACAAGTGTGCCTCTCTCCCACAATATATTTTTTTGGTTGATTACTTTTGAATAAGAACTAGAAATACTACTGCGTCCTGAGAGCCATCAAACGCAATTTATCTGACCATGTGCTATTGTCCTTGTTCATCTCACTTCATTCATTTTTTTTAAAATAGGGATTCGTGACTTCATTTAGGCAGAATTTAAGATTGCCACCCGGCGTTACACTGGCATGGAGGGGGTCTTCCTCATATTCTCTGTCTCTACATGAATATGTAACAGCCTCCTTTTCATCCTCCTCCTGCGCCATTACAGAAAATCCAATTATGTCCCAATCTCAGCAACGTCGACCATAATGCAGAGTATCAATTTCACCTACTGTGTAGATGGGAATAATCTCCACGATAATCATCCCGCGTGAAAGAGTGGGTTGATCACCACCAGTAGAGCAGAGCGCTTTGGAAACACTTTGTTTTTTGACATTTCCATCATTGTGAGTGTAAGTCACAGTTTTCTGCAGACCAATATGCGTCAAATACATCTGGATGTTTGTAGTTTAAATACAAATGAATTGAATGTATCAATATTTGCCATAGATTAGGGAATTATTACAAGCAATCCTTTATAAGTAAAGTGTGAGCTATAATTTCAAATATATAAGGAGGAAGTGACACAGGGAACAGATGTGAGTGAGTTTTCTCCAAATGGGACAAAGGAGGGAGTAGTACTTTAAAATGTTATCCATATTCTATATGATTTTTTTCAAAATTACCACTTTGGAGGCACACATTCTACTTTAAATAGGTGAGACTTGTAAGTTACAAAATTAAACAAAATTCCAGATTTCAGTTTCTTAAAAAGTTTTAGAGATAGAGTATTTCATAGCAGATAAGGTTGCATAATGAATATTTAATCTGTTCAGTGCTGGCTTTCTCACTTGAACAGACCCCGAGTAAATTGTAGCAATCAGGACATGACAAAGGGGTGTTTTCTTTGCCCCAATGAAAACTGGTTATATAATGTAAAATAGTATTCATATATCTGTTATTATATAATAACTATAGATAATAATCGTTATTATCTCTATTTGTCATCTAATTATATCATTATTTTATATCAATTTATATTATGCATCTATATCAATCACATCATGTTATCAATATGCAAACATTTGAACAGCTGCATTTGCAATGCTGTTATCAAAAAATGTCATTGTCTATTTTTTTACATTTCCCATAGCTGTTACACAATGTGCTTTTCTGCTAAAATGCTAGCAAAAATATTATAAAGTCATGGAGGCTTCTTTCTAGCTACCCTGCCATACAAGCCAGCTTTGAGTAAATATTATGAGCTTGTTGTCACATGCACAGACCAACTTATCTAAGCCATTAGGACTAGGAATGGCCCGATCTAGGCAAGGTGTTGATGGTGCCATTAGTTTTAGACTTCTTAATGATGCTCTGAACGGTACTAGTTAATGTGCTTCTTCTTGAGCCACTCTTTTGTTGCCTTGGTCACAGGGCCTGAAGTTAACGTTTTTGGCCACCAGCCACTGTGGCAGGTGGATTTTGAAATCTACCTGCCACAGTGTTTTTTTTACCAGCCAAAATGTTTTGTACCTAAAATAAAGGTGAATGACTCAGAAAATGCATAAGAATGGTTCTTGAACTTGTACAGAATACACATTAAAGTGCTGTCGAGTTATTAACCAACTTAACCAATCTAATTTATGACTAGATCAACATAATGACTTACAACTGTATCTGACCTGGTGTGGCAGGCGTTTAGAATAGAAAATAACAAATATAAACAGCCAATCATCTCACTGAAGGTCTCATTTATTTAGTTAACACCTGCAAGTTAACGGCAATCCATTAGTCACTTTTTAGATTAACAATAAACATAACATTTATATCAAAATACTATTTTTAAGTTTTTACTAGGGTTGCACGATATTGACAAAATGTGATATTGCGATATTGATATTAATTTCGATATTATTAAACATATGTAAAAACCCAAAAGTTATGGGAAAATGCCTCAAAATAGATTAATATATATAAACAAAATCGATTGTGGCGTTTGCACTCATCCTATAGTGGCATGTGTGGTTTTTAAGATGGGAAAAAAGGGTTGGTTGTATTTCCTGTTGCCCGGTGTATCACCATACCGCAGGGTTTGCAGAGTACAACAGATTGAGCGACATTAGTTTGCTGAAACTTTTCTTAAACTTCTCTAACTCGCTTTTTCTCGCTTTGTCCGGGGGTCTCTATTTCTCTTCACTCACGTAGTCGGAGTTAACACATACGTCACGTGTTCCATAAGGTCTGTTCGTTTAGTGGACCCGTGCGCTCACACATACGTCACGTGTTCCATAGGGTCTGTTCGTTTAGTAGACCGTTTGCTGTCACTTGCATGTGACAGGGCAACTGACCAATTAAACGTGATCATTATATATAGTTTTCAAGCGTGCGCTTAAATCGAACACAACTAATCCACAAAGCCAACCGACGCATCTCTCCACAAAATAAATGTATAAATAAATATCGCACTTCTTGCGACATTTTCGATATTGTGCAACGTGATATTTTATTTTTGGAACCGTCCTCCTCATCCTATTTTCGTTGCTCTACAGCCGGCAACCTCTTCACGCCAGCATTTTGTCTCGAACGTCCAAGAAAATAGCGGGGCTTGCTTAACAAAAACAATAGGCTACGTGATTGGTCAACAACACAACGCTTGCTCGATGTTGTGTTGTCTTATTGGCTACCCGCCAACGTGGCAGGTAGATTGACGGTTTCACAAAAGTTACCAGCATTTGGCGGGTGGGCGGGTGCCAATTTCATTCCCTGCTTGGTCATGTGTTTTGGGTCATTGTCATGCTGGAATACCCACCCACAACCCATGTTCAATGCCCAGGCTGAGGGAAGGAGGTTCTCAACCAAGATGTGACGATACATGGCCCCATCCATCATCCCTTTGATGCGGTGAAGTTGTCCTGTACCCTTAGCAGAAAAACACCCCCAAAGAATAATGTTTCCACCTCCATGTTTGACGTGGGGATGGTGTTCTTGGGATCATAGGCAGCATTCCTCTTCCTCCAAAGACGGGGAGTTGAGTTGATGCCAAATAGCTAATCTGACCACAACACTTTTAAATAGTTATCCTCTGAATCATTTAGATAATTATTGGCAAACTTGACGATGGTCTTGTAGCCCATTCCAGCCATGTGTAGGTCTGCAATTTTGTCCCTGACATCCTTAGACAGCTCTTTGGTCTTGGCCATGGTGGAGAATTTGGAATCTGATTGATTGATTGCTTCTGTGGACAGGTGTCTATTATACAGGTAACAAGTTGAGATTATAAGCACTTACCTGTATAAAAGACACCTGGGAGCCAAAAATATAGCTGATTGACAGTACTATAGCGATAGGCTTGTGCCTAAGAGTGTGGCTAGTAATTAAATATCCACTACGCAACTCTTCCTGTTCCTGGCTCCTTCTTCCATTATGCACCTCACTCTGATCGTGATGTGAAAGGTAAGGCGAGGGTGGGTTTTGTAGCTCTTCTGTTATTTGCAAATAACAATGGTTATGAATCGGATCCCCACAGGTAAGAAAACAAATGTGTTGGTGGTGTTTTGGCAAAAAATTCCTCATATTTGCACTATTGAAATTGCTATCAACAATAAATGCTGCCTTAGGGTGAGCGTCCTCTAGAACATTACGCAGAGCTGTATTCCTGAGGAAGGTGTATGCGCTGTACCATTAGGAGCTCTAGGTCTGGTGAGTAGTCCGGTAGGTTGAGAAAAAGTGGATATTTAGTAATGAACACATTTCCCAAAATGCTATTCAGTCATACTGTATGAGCGACAGTGCAGCATGTACAAGAAACCGAAAAAAAATGCAGAGTCATTGCCAGTGCAACCTTTCTCTATGGCACACTGGAACCAGTGGTTGATTATAATGAAGTTAATCTTCATTTAGGTTTCCTTTGTCTCTCCACCTGCTGAAGAAAGGTCCATAGATGCAGGGGATCGCCAGTGCTGCAGTAAAAGCACTCCCTGATGAGATTCTGAAATTGACTTTTTGTTCGCTACCGAACCATGTTCGTTAATGATTGCAGAGTGGATATGCAACCATGTATTACATTTTACTACATTATTACACATGTGGTTATCCTGTCCAAATAAATATGGCACCCTAAAACAGAGAAACTATGTAATAAATGAACTTTCATTAATATATGGTTCATAGCTGGATGAGAATGCATAACGTCACATTAAAACTGATAGTCATTTAGGGTGACTGTTTGTCTAGAGGTAATTAGTAATTCAATGCACCATAGTCATAGAAGCACACCAGTGAAAGAGGTGTTTGAGGCTACATTCAGGGAAAGAGGCATCTCTGTTGCTGTCAATGCAAGATGAAACTCAATACTGAGACAAGTGAAGATAGTTATTCAATGTCATGACAAAATGAAGGGAGGAGGAACAGTTTCTACATCAACAATGGCCGAGGCAATGATGTAACAATTATACGGCACTGTTCTCCTGACTTGGAATGTTTTTTTATTAACTGCAAACCATCACTGCTACACTACAATCAACAATACCAACATACAGGCAAAAAAAATATATTTTTTAGGTACAAAAATAACCTAGCCTAGTCCTTCCGACACTAATCATTTCATTGGCATTGCAAAAATGCAGAATGTGCTGTCTACCGGCTATTATGTGTCAGCAACACACCCCCATTCAAAACATGCATGGATCAAATAGACCCATCCCAGCTCTTCTAGCAGGTGTGAATGCTTTGGTGCGTCTACTGTTAATGTCTACAGACCTGACATTTGTGGTTGTTAAGTCATTTAAGCGTCTAGTGCAGTCCCACCTCAAAACCATCACTGACCCACAACCAGACCCGCTGAAGTTTGCCTATAGACCCAACAGGTCTGCAGACAACACATCAACATGGGTCTCCACTTCATCCTCCAGCATCTAGAATCCCCTGAAACATATGCCAGAATCTTGGACTTCAGCTTTGCATTCAACACCATAATTCTTGCTTTGCTCCAGGTCAAGCTCTCTCAACTGGGTGTGCCTGAGTCCAAACATAGAATCACAGCCATCCTGTCCAACAGGAGACAGGACATGAGGCTAAGCAAGCACTTGTGGAACACCCTGACCATCCGCATTGGCTCCCCCCAAGGTAGCCTTCTGTCCCCTGTGTCTCAGTTTCAGGATTGGGTGTGTGTGTTATTCTTCAGCCGAGAAAGTGTATTGGAGAGCAGAGGGAAGTCTTTGATTCACTAACGGTGACTGCCTGTCTAGGGGTAATTGTATTAAAGGTATTAGGGACATTTGTTGACCTCTGCCTTTTCAGGAAAGGAAACCTCAAAAAAGTTACCTTGGAGTTATCAAAGACCCATCTGTTCCCCATGATTGATATGTGTGATACTGTGTGTAAAAGTGTGGATGTATCTACATTCTATAAAGCTTTGTATCTGAACTAATGTAAAGGCAGAGAGCCTGACAATAGCAGTGTTTCAATCTGTGTCTGTGAGAGGCTTGTCTCAAGTAATCTAGTTTGTAATTACCTTATTGTGTGAACATGGAACACTTTGGTCCGTCTTACTTTAAGTCAGAATTCAGTGTTTAAAACATTGATTAGTTAGTAGGAATATACATTTCCAGCACAAAGTACATTTACTAGTCACTCCTTTTAATAAGCACTTTTTAGAATTGTGGTTACATAAATAAGACAATATGGGTGGATACTACACAAAATGTGAGTTCCAGCACCCTTCTTTATATCTTTCTCAAATCTGTCACACAAACTTTGTAAAACTTGATGGCTTGCAAGACATTGATTCTAAACAGCTGTAGCACAAACCTTTGTTATAACACTTGTCACAACTCCTGTCACAAGACTTTTCACAACTCCTGTCACAACTCCTGTCACAACACTTGTCACAATAAATGAATAGGGATTTAACAGGCCGGACCCCAAACCTTTGTAAAACATCAAACATCTACCCCGGCTGTTAAAACAACATATTCCCCCAAACTGGATTGGTGGCCTATTGTAAACCCTCAAATATATTATTTTATTTTACATTCATTTTATCTAAAGATGTTTCTTCTTCTCAAACTGAAAATGCAAGTTCATACATGAACACTGAAAACAGGCAATAAAGCTAAGTTATTCTGGGTGTATCAAGAAATAGATAAGAGCAATTCATTTTAAGCCAACCACACAGCAGGTTAACAGAATGTTTGTACTTGTAACCCTTTGCATAATAGCTTGATTGAACTTGAAGGCTCCAGCCAGACCTCTAGCAGTCACTAGAGTGCAATAAGACGAGGCAGCTGCTCTACTTCCCTGTACTCCAACATCTACTCACCCACTATGGACGGCATTGGCCGATATTTTGACCCCAAAAGGTTCTTCCAGACGCAGTACAGTTTGTTTAAGAGGAGCTGTAACAGAGAGAATGAGCTAATTCTCTTAACTGAGTTTCGATCTGGTCTGCAGGGTGGCAGCGTCACATTTAATTTCCAGGCTTAAGGCCCTCTTCAGGAGATGAACTCATTATGATGCACAGTTAGAACCCATTGCTGTTAAACCTTCTCTCCTTGAGCAGCGCTTTAACTTGGTGCAAATGTTGAAATCCCATACATACAGTACATATGCTCCTGTACACACATACACACTCCTAAAATAATGGACTTCCATAGTAAAAACAGATGAACAATATGTTCTACAATTTGCCACTTCAATTTAATTTATTTGAATTGAGCACTAAAGCATAACACATGAGGGGTTATGTGGATACAGCCCTTAGGTTTTACAAAAGTTTGTCCTCCTCGTGGTATATGTTTAAGTAAGCCTTGATCCGGATATATTTAAGAATTACCAACCAATATTTAACATCCTGTTACTCTCATATAATATATAATATTAGAAAATCTTTGTGATGACAACTTACTGCCTTCCTGAAGACAAATAATATCTATGAAAAACTCAACACTCCGGTTTCAGACACCAACATAGCACTGAGAGTGCACTCATTAATAGCATTGTTTATGACCATAGTAATCCATAAAAATCCATATTCGGTTGAGAATCAATGTTTCCAACGCTCAAGCAGCATTGTTTTTGCTCAAAACTGAGTTTTCCAGGCAGAACTGATGTCGAAATCGAAGGTAAAGACTTCATTTCCCATAGGGCTTTGCTCCCATTCCCCTACAAAGTAATCCGGGAGGTGATTGCATCACTCACAAGACTGAATGAGTCATTAAATGAGCTAGAGACTTGAAACAAAGCCTGGCATCATGCTGAGAACACAACTGACCAGAGATTCAGAGTCTGAGATATACATTTTCAAAGTCACTGAAAACGTTTTAGCTCATGCCAGATGTTATGTGTTATGTTATCCATAATTAATTGAACATTTCCACAAAATTCTGACCGTTTTCTTTTAAATGCCCTTTACCAAATATTCCTACATGGTTCTGTTCCAGACCAATTTTCATTTAGATTGGGGTGGGTCATTTTAGGCGTAGAAGATCAAAACATGCTGGGTCTAA
Source organism: Dallia pectoralis (assembly GCA_029465975.1). NCBI lineage: Eukaryota > Metazoa > Chordata > Actinopteri > Esociformes > Umbridae > Dallia > Dallia pectoralis. Next base: position 4,794,014 of record CM055733.1, read on the forward strand.
ACAAACAGCCAGAGGTAGAGCTTTCTCACATAGAGCTCCTCTGTTATGGAATGAGCCAATCAGGGTTTGAAAAGCAGTCTCAGTGCAAATCTCATCATCTCATCTTCAACAGCTTATTCAGTCGCATGGAGCAGCAGCTCTAGCAGGCGACCCCAAACTTCCCTTTCCCTGGCCACATTAGCCAGCTCTGACTGGGGGATCCCGAGGTGTTCCCAGGCCAGTGTGGAGATATAATCTCTCCACCTAGTCCTGGGTCTTACCCGAGGTCTCCTCCCAGCTGGACGTGCCTGGAACACCTCTCTAGGGAGGCGCCCAGGTGGCATTCTTACTAGATGCCCGAACCACCTCAACTGGCTCCTTTCTTTGCGATGGAGCAGAGGCTCTTCTCCAAGTTCCTCACAGATGACTGAGCTTCTCATCCTATCCCTAAGGGAGAGGCCAGCCACCTTCCTAAGAAATCCCATTTTGGCTGCTTGAACATGCAGTCTTGTCTTTCAGTCATCACCAAGCCTTTATGACCATAGGTGAGGGTAGGAACAAAGATTGACCGGTAGATCGAGAACTTTGCCTTCTTGCTCAGCTCTCTTTTCGTCACAACGGTGCGGTGAAGCAAATGCAACATCGCCCCCGCTGCTCCGATTCTCTGGCCAATCCCACGCTCCATTGTGCCCTCACACGCGAATACCCTGAATAACTTAAACATCTTGACTTAGGGTAAGTACTCACTCCCTACACAGAGTATGCAATCCACCTGTTTCCTACTGAGAGTCATGGCATCAGATTTAGAGGTGCTAATCCCTGCCATTTCACACTCGGCTGCGAACCAATCCAGTGAGTGCTGAAGGTCACTGACCGATGATGCCATCAGGACCACATAATCAGCATATGCAACCCCTCCCCACCAAGATAACGCCTCGATATCCTGTCCAAGAATATCGCAAACAGTATTGGTGACCATATAGGCCAACCCCCACCAAGAACAAATCCGACTTACTGCAGAGAACCTGAGCACAGCTCTTGCTTTGAGTGTACAGAGATTGGATGGCCCTGCAAACCGGGCCCCTCACCCCGTACTCCCCTAGCACCTCCCACAGTATCTCCCAGGTTACCCGGTCATACGCCTTCTCCAGATCCACAAAACACACTTAGATTGGATGGGCATACTCGCAGGCCCCCTGTAGGATCTTTGTGTGAGTAATGAGCTGGTCCGTTGATTCATGGCCAGGACAAGATTCGACTAGGTTCGATTATCAGCCGAACCCTCCTTTCCAGCACTTTGGAGACTTTACCAGGAAGGTTGAGTGTGTGATTCCCTGTAATTGGCACACACTCTCTGGTACCCCTTTTTGAACAGGGGAACCACCACCTGATCTGCCACTCCTTTGGCACTGTCACAGACTCACACACAATGCCCCTACCCAACCAAAGCTTTTAGCATTTCTGGTCAGATATCATTAGTCCCCGCAGCTTTGCCACTGTGGAGTTGTTGGGCTACTTACCTTTTTAGTCTCTATTAAAAACAAATCTCTTTAGCACGTTCTATGGTTGAGTGTAGTTGGGCCCAGGGTACTAATGTGAACGAAAGGCTCGGATTTTCACTACTCTAACGTGAACAGAAGCCTCTCGTCTTCCTTGGTATGTTCTCATTCCAATTGCTACTCGAGGGTGGCTCACTATTTCGCCACGGTTTTGCTGGACCCCCCTGTCTTATTTATGCTGCTATAGGATATTGCAGAGGACGTCAAGAACTACAGCGTGTAATCTTTCCCTGTGTCTTGTTTTTGTTTACATTAAGGAGGACGCTGTGATACCTGCTACTGCCACTAGTCAAGCAATCATTTCTCCTGCTACCACCACCACACATCAGCGTTTTTCAATCACCGGAATGCTAGCACCCAAGGCCCCCCTGGTTGTGTTGCAGTATTAAACTACTGTAACTATTATATTATCCACCTAGCACAACCAGAAGAGGTCTGGCCATCCCACCGAGCCTGGTTCCTCTCTAGGTTTTTTCCTAAATTCGAACAATCTGGAAGTTTTTCCTAGCTGCTGTGTATCAATTTGTTGATGTGTGCTCTGTTGGGTTCAGGCTGTGTGTTTGAAAAGCACTTTCTGACAACTGGGTTTATAAAATACATTTGATTTGATATTGGACATGTACAAGGGCTTTCAGACAATCTGCATTCAGGATTCAAACTACTATGTGTAGATAAAATACTGCTTCTTATTGTGGTTCCTAAAGCTGTATTTTAGAACCTGTAAAATACATCATCTTAGAGAGCTAATCCTCTGCCAACACTGATAACAAAGTTCCAATTAGGAAAGGCCTTCACGTTAATTCTAGTCTACTGCAAAAGTTAATTAATAATGAGCCAAAAACCTCAAGTGTGTTAATTGAATGTCAAAACACAGTGATTAATTAAAATAGAATTATGTATTTCACAGCTTACTAATGAAGTGATACAATTTATGAATAATGTGTGGTTTTCTACTTAACAGCACACACTTTGAAAAACTGATAATTAAATGTATACCTTGGCAGATATTCCATCAAAATAGGTGAAGGGACATCACCGTAAATAGGGTTTGCTGAGTACATAATACTAAAATTGGGACATCCTGGGGTCTGTCAACATTTAATAAAAATGTTTTTGGATGCTACCAAATACTGTTCTGCTAATCATATTACAAAGACATCAGTTGCAAGAAACATCATTTTGTCAAACATTTGCATTATATAGCCTAAGTTTATTCAGCTGTTTAAGCCTCTGCCTCTGGTGTGCACTTTCTGCTTCAGCGTTGGGTTGTGCCCTACTGCTTTTTAATCAAAAAGCCCCCTCTCTTTCATCACTATCCTGTTCTATAAAGCAGGGCAATTCCCCCCCGAAAAAACCCTGAACAAGTACAGTTCACAAAAAAAACTATTCAAAGCTTACAATTAATTTAAGATACTTCTGTTTTGAACATGTGAAAAACAAATAATTAGCACTTGCTTTCCTTTTAGGTTTAGTGTAGAAGCATCATCCAGACAGTTGTTTTGGTTAGTGCTCAGAATAAGCAAGCATTCAAAATGGACCAACAATAAACTACACAACCAACTCACCTCATTTGGTCAATTTAGGCATGGCAATACTAAAACATTTAGCTCATTCCACTATTACTGTCATAAATATGTATCATTCAAACTGAATATTCCAGTCTTTGCCTTAGTCTTAATTTGAAGCCACTTTCTAGTGCTACATTGTTTAATTTCTCGTCTGTGTAGACAATCAGGACATGACATGCCATGACATCCTTTTTATGACATGTCATCCTTTTTATCAGTGAGACGAAAAGACAATGCATGTACATGACTGTAGTAGCTTTGTTTTCTTGAAATGCACAACAAGTCCTACTTCAGCTCTATCATCCATCCCATTCACTACCTCAACCACAGCTATAACAATTATACAACAGTTACAGCGATTTCTGAAACAGGTGGTGCTCCAGTGGTAAGACCCAGATTGCTTCAGACTCTGCAGGAAGCAATTATGAATCGTTATATGATAGCGCTTGTTTTTCATTTTCATTGGATAAGATGTGCATGCTCCTTAAAAGAAGCCAAACTTGCACACCGAATTGGATAACGTTTTTTATTTCTCTTTTTCATTTTCATTGTATAAAATGTGTATGGTTCTGATAAGAAGCCAAACATGCACACGGAATTGGATAACGTTTTTTTCTGATTTTCATTGCAGTCTACTACATTTCTATCTTCAGTATATTTTGGTTATGTTTCTATGCTCTTTGATTGGTCACATCTATGTCTAGTTTAGGCTTCACCTGTATCTCATTTGTCTCCCAGCATGTCCCTACTGAAGTTTCTCCGGGCCTAGTGTTTCTTGTCAGTCATTATTTTGATGTTGTTGGTTTGTTTCAGTAATAGGAAAGCATTCTAAGCAAATTAGTCGTTGCATTAAAGAAACTCGTGTTAAAATACACTTTTGCACCTGGCTCTTGCTTAAATACCATGACAGTTTGCCTGTGAGGTTATTTTCTGACAACTGAGTGAATTATTTGGTTATTGTTGGAAAAAGAAAAAGGGTAATATGGAAACTTTACTATTCTGGTACAGTGGGGAGAACAAGTATTACACTGGCGATTTTGCAGGTTTTCCCCACTTACAAAGCATGTAGGAGTCTGTCATTTGTATCATAAGTGCTGGAATCTAAAACCGAAATCCAGAAAATCACATTGTATGATTAAAAAAATAATTTTGCAGTTTTTTGCATGACATAAGTAATCAGAAAAGCCAAACTCAATATTTGGTGCAGAAACCTTTGTTGCAATTACAGACATCATACGTTTCCTGTAGTTCTTGACCAGGTTTGCACACACTGCAACAAGGATTTTGGCCCACTCCTCCATACAGACCTTCTCCAGATCCTTTAGCTACTTCATCAAAGGAAAATAAATCAATGAGCGGGCGCACTGCACAGAAACTTGATACAGATCCGAAATAATTTTCTTCACACTTACCAAAACCCCAGGGGCTCTATTGAAATTGTGGCAAACTACCTCAGAAGTGGTGTCTCGAGCAATGGATTTCTGAAAGTTTACGCAACAAAAGAATATAGCGAATATAGTTCTTTGCTGTCTCTGAAGATGTATTGAAATCCAAACCCGATGGTGAAAACCCAGCCAGCCTTCCAGCTAGCCAGCCTTCCAGCTAGCCAGCCTGCCAACCCTGTCTTACAAGCACGCTAAGCCCAAGTATTTAGTCACATGTTCAGGCAATATGAACCAGCCCCCGTGGACAAAGGGATTGAACTGAACCGACCAGCGTTGGCTCACTAATTGCACCAGTCAAGCATATAGGAAGGAGAGGCGCTCAAGATGGCGTCGGTGTAGGTCGCATGTTTTGAGCTCTTTCTTGAATTTTGTGCAAAACTTGATTTTTCCTCCCCGTTAAAGACTATATTTTGTCCTAAATGCTCTGATTTTAATTTTGTTCACGACCCCCTGACAACATACTCAGTTTTACGAATTCCTAATCTGTTCCCCTCATCGACCATTTAAGGCTGCACTACACGTGGACTGGAGCCCTACTGTGTGGCGTCATGATGGAGACAGACAATATCCCGAAATCTGAAAGTGTTAAGCGTATGCATAATTATTCTAAATCTGCCCAGGATCTGGATTCATTGGACATGTCTTTTTCTGAGTCTCCGGCGGCAAGCCCTTTACCGAAAATGAGACGCCCGGCGTCAGACCCCTCAAATGCCATTTTGCTGGAGGCAATAGAGAGACTGGGTAAGAAACAAAATGACTTTATGGAGAAACTTCTGGAGGTCGAGAAGTCGGTTGCATCAAATTCCGTCCTCATCTCCGATCTCACCTTGCGGATTGACGCTGTTGAGAAATATTCAGAGAATACAGCTGTTAAATCTGGTAAAATGGACTCCCAGCTGTCTTCGCTGGTTGCAGGAAACAAACGCTTATGGGATAAAGTGGATGAGCTGGATGCCTACAAAAGGCGTTGGAATCTGAGGATATCGGGTGTGTTGGAGGAAGAGGGGGAGAATGTCAAGATGATAATACTGGACATTTTTCGTCAGGTGTCTCCAGGCTTAGCAGATGTTCTGCAGTCTTCGATTGATGTTGCGCACAGGCTTGGCCCTAAATTGGGCTATACACGCCCTCGCACGATAATTGTTCAATTCCTCTCTCGGTCTCACCGCGATCGTATATGGGCTGATGCAAGAAGATCAGAAGTGCTCAAACAGAAGAAGATTAGGATATCCGAGGACCTGACGCAGAGGACGAAGGAAGCACGGAACAAGCTGTGGCCTTTGGTGGAGAAAGCTCGAAAGGAGGGTCGTCGTGCTGGCTTTAGGGGCCCAAATGCTGTCGTGGATGGAAAGAGGATTTCGGCGGACGATGTCTGATTGTTTTAGAAGCTGAAAGCCGAAAGTAATATGGCAGGGTTGCGCAATACCATTTTGTCTGAAGTACTTTTGTTTGGAGAGATAATGTTTGACATTTGCAATCTCTGACAAATAAGGACCCTTCATTGATATGTTAAGATATACAAAGGGACATAACAGATAGCCTTAACCGTTGTTGAGGGGTACGGATACGTCTCAAGGTTTGTACATTATTTGTATTTTCTATCACTTTAATAACTTACGATAGTAGTACAGTAGACTACTACCTCTTGTTCACTTTTATTGTTCTTGTCAACTTGCTGTTCATATGCCGGTTAGGCTCTCTTGTTTTTCTCTTAATGTACGGGGGATTCGTGATTTATCTAAACGCAAGGCTTTATTTTTATTTTGTACGTCACAGAAAAGGGATGTATATTTTTTTCAAGAAAGTCATTCTTGTTACGAAGATGAAACTTTCTGGCGCACTCAGTGGGGAAGTAAGGTTTTATTTTCTCATGGTACTAACCACTCCGCTGGAGTGTTGATTTTATTTGACCGTAATTTTAGTGGCTCGATATTGCAGTCTATTTCTTCTGACGAGGGTAGATATATAATTGCTGTTATTCTTCTAGGGGATGTTTTCTTTATCTTGGTTAATGTTTATGGTTTTAATAATCACACACAAAATAGATTATTTTATCGGAATCTGTCTTCTAAAATTCTTGAGTTGAAAAATAAATACCCATCTGCGGCAGTAGTAGTTGGAGGAGATTTTAATGAAGCTCCTGACCTATGTCTGGATCGATTTCCCCCAAAACAAGACGCATGCAGATGTAACAATATTATTAATGATTTTTGTAGTAACCTTTCTCTTTAGGATGCTTATAGGTATATGCATAATAAAGATTGTTCATATACTTGGTTTAGTAAAGATCTCTCGAAAAAATCGCGTATAGATTTCTGGCTTACGTCAGACTTTATGTCTTCTTCTATTAGGGCCAGTAGTATTTGTCCTGCTCCCCTCACATATCATTCTTTTATCGATCTCGTTTTATCTGATTTTGGTACTGGTGGTCAGAGAAACCCCGGGTATTGGAAGCTAAATTGTTCTCTTCTACAGATTCCTTCCTATTGTTCAGGTATTAAGAACATCATTGAAGAATTTAAAACAAAGCCTGGTGTCTCAGTATCTTCTAATTGGGAAATGTTTAAATACGAGTGTAGAAAATTCTCAATTCGTTTTAGTAAACAGTTAGCAAAGGCAAAATCCTTAAAGTATACCTCTATATTATACGAAATGAATCAAATTTTAGGCAAGCAACAGACAAATGAAAATGATATAGTAGCTCTGCACATCCTTAAAGAAGAGTTAAATAACTTGTATGCAGAAAAGGCTAAGGGTGCATTTGTTAGATCCAGAGTAAAGTGGCTAGAATTCGGGGAAAAAAATTCTGCGTATTTTTTTAATTTAGAAAAGAAAAGAGGAACATCTAAGAAAATATCTTCTCTAATTATTGAGGGCAATTTGGTCACAGATGAATATAGAGTTTCTAATTTTGTTTCCAATTTTTATTCGCAGCTTTATTCTTCTTCATTTAATCCTCAGTTTGCTGATAGTTTTTTTGGGAGAGTTCATGCATTCACACCTATTATAAGTGATGAAAATCGATCGTCTTGTGAGATGGATTTGTCTATGGGAGAGTTGGATGTGATTATCCAGAAAGCCCCCCTCAATAAAAGCCCTGGTCCAGATGGACTGCCTTTTGAATTTTATAGAACCTTTTGGCAAGACATAAAAGAATTTGTCTTGGAAGTTTTTAAGGACTGTATAAAGGAAGGTGAATTGACTGAGTCCATGAAACAGGGCCTGATCACTTTAATTCCAAAGCCTAACAAAGATTCTTCATATTTAGATAATTGGCGCCCAATTACTTTACTTAATTCGGATTATAAATTGTTAGCTTCCCTTTATGCAAATAGATTGAAACCATGCTTAGAAGAACTTGTCTCAGTTTCTCAATCTGGCTTCATGAAAGGTAGGCATATAGCAAATAACATTCGTCTTGTTTTAGACTTCTTAGATTATAATGAATTGATAAATGATAGTGCAATCATTTTATTTTTAGACTTTTATAAGGCTTTTGACACGGTCGAGCATGAGTTTATGTTTGAATCTTTGCGCAAATTTGGTTTTGGCTCTTCCTTTACTGGAGTAGTTCAAACTTTGTACAAAAATATCAACAGCAATGTATCGTTGGTGAATGGTGTCTCTCCCCGATTTACGATTAGCAGGGGCATCAGACAAGGATGTCCGTTTTCGCCTTTTTTGTTTTTATTAGTTACAGAATTTCTTAATATTTTTATTACTCGCTGTGTAGATGTTCAGGGTATTGTTGTAGCTGAACACACTTTTCTTATTAGTCAACTAGCGGATGACACCTGTCTGTTCTTAAAAGATGAAAAACAGGTTCCTGTCATTTTGGAAGCTTTAAAAACATTTTCTAATGCTTCAGGTCTCACTATTAATCGAAATAAAAGTGAAATCCTACCTATTCACAGTCTTGAAAAGATCATATAGAAGGTATTGAGGTCAAAAATTCGGTAAGGTATTTAGGCATTTTAATAAGTAAATCACCCAAAGATAGAATCTTAGATAATTTGTCACAACGGACAAAAAAATTAAAGAATGTCTTCAACTGCTGGCTACAAAGAAACTTATCTATCTATGGTCGTATTTTGATTTCTAAAGCTGAAGGTATCTCTAGGATTGTTTACCCAGCTTTGTCCTTATATATCGACCCGAAAACCTGCTCTTCTATCGACTCTATATTATTTAAATTCTTATGGAAAAATAAAACTGAGTATGTTAGGAGGAAGACTCTGATAAGAAATACTTTGGAGGGAGGTGTGAATGCTTTGGACTTCAGTACTCTCAATCAGGTTTTTAAGATCGGCTGGGTGAAACGTTGTCTGAATGATGATTCTAATTTGTTATGGTTTCACATTCCTAAATTCATTTTTGAAAAATGTGGGGGGTTAAAATTTTTATTGTCTTGCGACTTTAAATGCAATAAACTTCCGTTCAAGCTTGCTAATTTTCACAAGCAAGCATTGGAGGCCTGTAAGCTTGCTTTTTGCCACAATTTTTCCCCTCGTAGGAGTATTATATGGAACAATCAGGGTGTGCTGCGTGGAAAGAAGTCTATCTTTATTAAGGATTGGGTTGACAAAGGTGTAATTTTTGTTTTGGATCTGTTGAAGAAGGATGGCAGCTTTTATTCTTACATTGAATTTATCAACCTTTTTGGAGTGGTTTCTTCATCTAAAGTTTATAACTGGGTTATTAAGTCTATTTCACCTAAACTTTTGCATTTGGTTAGGTCATACTGTAGTTACAATGTATCTGCTTGTGAAATGCCCAAGTTATCTATTGGAGGTTTGGAGCTTTCCAATATCAAATGTAACAATTTTTGGATTAGAAGAGTTCTTGTTGGGAAGTATAGCTGTCATCCCAGAGCTTTTCTCAAATGGAAATTGAACTATCCTTCTCTTCCTACTGTTAGTATATGGTGTGGTATTAATAAGTTTCTATTACCTAACAACTGGAAGGAGCTTTACTTTAAAATTTTACATAATTACTATCCCTGTAACTTATTTCTTTCTAGGTTTAGTTTGGACTTCTCTTCACTCTGCACTTTCTGTAACTCTAATGTTGAAACAATACCACATTTGTTTTTTGAATGTGATAATTCAAGGGAGTTCTGGAGGAAGGTAGCTGGTCTTATTTTTTCTGCTTATTACAAACTCTTTACTTTTGAAGTTGTGAATGTGCTGTTTTTGTTTTGGGACTCCGGGTCAAAGGTGATGGATGACAGATTAAAGCTACTTACTTTATGTGGCGAGTTTCATCTTCATAAATGTAGAGTAACTGATTCTAAGCCTAATTTTATTCTTTTTTGTGTTGATTTAAAACTATTTTATGACTCTCTTTGTTTATCTACAAATAAGAAAGCTGTTAAAACCTCTTCACTGCTTAAAGAAATGGTGGCTTCATTATAAATTATCCCCTGTTCTTTGGGAATCTCTTTAGGTTTTTTTTTTTGTTTTTTTTGTATTTCCTATGTACATATACAACTTTTTATATGTAATATTTGTGGTTATTGTAGTAGTATATCCCCTTCATATTAATGCCTTGCTTTACTGAGTCTTTTCTGTCTTTTTGTTTTCTGTGTTTCTGTTGTGTTTTTGTATGCTTGATACCTGTATCCCCTGTGCAATATGTTCAATAATAATAATAAAAAAAATAAAATAAAAAAAAAGCATATAGGAAGCAGTACGAAGCAGCCATCCTTAGAAATGGGAATAGACAGAGTGTAGCTTGACTGACTCATGTCAGTTCTCACACAATCCACAATTGCTGTCGGACCACGTATGTATTCTCATTGAACTCCGAAACTGTGCCTCGCTGACGCTACACGAACCCGCCATCTTTGTAAATGGGAACTGTACAAGCCGACTGAGACTAAGTATTTGTTATATTTGACCTCTGCCCTGATCGACAGGTCAGCCTCATCACCTAGACATCAATACAGTTGCTCCTTATAGCAGCTAGTTAAAATAACGTTAGCTATGCTAATGGGCAAATGGGCATGTATTAAACTCACCTCAACAAGTCTTTTGCATTCATTTATCCCACAATGGGCAGTAGATAGATCACTGCTACACTGCCATTGTTGTTTACCTCTATTATGGATGAGTACATTTTAGTGTAGTAATTGGACACTCTCCCATAATGCTACAGTCACTGAACTGAGACCAACTAATGGATGATTGACAGGTCGACTGTAAAGCCCGCCTACCGAACAAAGTGATTAGGTTAGTGGTTAGATAGCACAAAGAGAGAACAATTAGGACACGCTGTGTCACTCGCTCTCAGTTTTTAGAGAGCTTGTCTTGTATATTGGAAATGACCACTGAACTTTCTCTCGCTCACTAAAAAGATATATTAATTTTAAGTGATTTGCGGCCTTCTGCTATTAAAATCCAGGAGATTCCCGGCCCTTCCGGAAAGTTTGGTGTCAGCCTTCCTTGAACACAGATTAGAAGCTGTCTCAGACAATCATTAGATCTAATTTGAGTATTGCCTGGAGCCTCACTGATGCAGGATGACCTGCTGTCCTGGTTACCCATCATGTAGTTCCAATGAAATACCGTCGCCAACATCCTGCAATTAGGACTGCAATTAGGACTGGCTATAACAATGATTTTACCAATAAATTGGGATTAATGTTTTGTGGACCTGTAATGAATTCTTCAAATCAGTCAATTTTATATATCTATGGATTTTCTCTTTGGAGTATTTCAATGAGTGAAGGTTACAAAGAAAGGACCATCGTGATTAAAGAATACTACTAATACGCATTGACAAGGATGGAGCTGCCTCACGTTGGCTTTTACACACAAATATTAATCCTACCCTTGCAGGCTGCTCTCAAACTTTCAAGCGAAAGGTGTATTGCACCCTTCTATTACCATAGCACTGCGTTAGCCATGTGCTTAAAGAGAAGCAGAAGCTGTAATAACTGCCTTAACACAAACAGTTGTTGGCATGGTTACCCTGTGGAATAGTGCAATTGAGACCCTAGAGAAGTTCCTAAAGCAGCCAGCCATATCTGAAGATCTGCTGTCATTAGTAATGTTTAGCTCCAGAAGATGTGTTCTTTTTCTGCTCTTTTTTATGGATTTGTGAGTAACATGTACTTTTTAGCTGTACGTTCAACTATATTTATCCGCCAAATGTTTTGCAGGAGAATCGTTGTTTTTTTTGCAGTTATATAGTTAATTGCAGAGCAGCATTATAAATACATGTTAAAAACTGATGATTGGATGAACGATTATGTCACGAGTGTTGAGGATTTGTTTCCACACTTAGGGTGATGCACTTCCTGTTTTAGTTCCTGTTTTGGTCTTGTTTTGCTAATGCTCACAGCTGGGTTTAATTAGCAATTAGGTGGCTATTTAAGGTTCTAGGGTGTGTCACTTGGGTTGTCGGTTATTGTTTCAAGTCACGATTATGAGAGAGGGTGAGTGTATTGTTTGTTTAGTGGTCACTGTTTTTGACGTTGTCCGTAAGTCGCTTTTAGATGCGCAGCTTTATTTTCAATCTCAGTGTTTATGTTTCCGTTCGCTGTCGTGTTTGTTTTATTGTTTAAAACCCAGCGAAAGTGATTATCCACTCTGTTTGGTTCATTCTGCACTACATCCTGATAATCCGTGACAGACAAGAGCCTGACAAACTCATTGGACGGGATTTCATCCTGCAACAAGACAATGGGCCATATTCTTCAACCGTTCTTAAGAAGAAATTCGTTCTTAAAACACACTTACGCAGTTTCCACGAAGATTCTGACATTCACCAATGTTTACTTATCTGGAATTTGTTCTTAGAAAAGAACATAATCTACGCACAGTGAAAAGCACTCTTACGCAGATTTGCGCGCTGACATTTTCGTGACAAATCATTAGTCTCTGCGTTTTCATCAATTGTACAGTGATTAAAGTATTATGAAGAATAAAATTGTGAATAATATTCAATTATTTCAAATATTTGCATTTAGTTAACACTTTTCTGTGGATGGAGATTGCGGCCACACCCGAGATTACGGCCACACCCGTGATTGCGGTCATCCCGATTATGTCCCTGATGCGTTGGTCCAGCTCAGTAAGGACAGTGCACGCATTTCCCCCTCCTGTGGTCAGCATCTCTCGTTTGTGTTTGGCAATACTTTTTTTGCCTCAAACTTCATGTCAACCCATTTCTTTTTTATGTCGTCAGTGGTGCGCCCTTCCCCTGACACAGCATTCACAGAACGAGTGATTCAATCCCATGCATCCTTTTGTATTTGATTTTGCAACCACTACTGACGCTGCAACATATTACATCTTTTTGCCTGTTCACTTCTTGCAGAAGTATTTCCACTTCTGAACTACTGAAGTTTTTTTTTCTTTTGGCGTCTGATCCTCTACTGTCTTTACATTTTCGTTTCGGCATTTTTGCATTCTCCACTTCAGTTTTTACGATGAGTAAAGCATTTTAATGCCCTTTTATGGGAAATACAGAGGCGTTTACCTATGCTAATTAGGAACAACTGACACGCGCATTCAATTTACGAAGACGAGGTATTCATCATTATAGGAACGTAGGTGCGAACAATTGTGCAATTTAAAAACACGTTCGTGAATTTAAGTAAGAATTTTCTTAGGACCTTTCTTAGGAACAAATTTAAGAAATAACTTAGGAAAACATTGAAGAATATGGCCCAATGAGTATAAACATATGAAGGGGGTTTTGATGGTCAGAAAGTGAAAAACCCTTGACTGGCCGAGTCACTCACTGGATCAGAATCAAATTGAACGTGCAATTTACATGCTGAAGAGGAGACTAAAGAAAAAAGTCTCTGAAAAAAGCAGAACTGAAGATAACTGAGGTACAGGCATAGCAGAGCATCATCAGTAAAGATACACAGAGTCTGTTGATGTTGAATGTGTACTTAATGTGAACTTTGCAACTACATTCGTAACTGTTTATTAGTTAATTGAAATTAAAAGTTTTTTTTCATGTGGTGTTTACTTTCATACTTTTCCACCCCCTGTAGTTAAAAATAATCCTAAGAAACTAGCCCACGCGCTTGTGGCGTGCCACTCACAACCATGTAAACCAAAGACACTAAATTTAGCACCTGTTATTTGCAATCATTTTCCTTGAGCTAGAACAGAGAATTTCATGTCTTTGTTTCAGCACTGAAGAATTGTTTTTTGTGTTATTAGTAATGATTAACTTGGATTAGGCTACAGACTTGTATCATCTGACAGGTGCCCAAATATATACAAGCTAGGGATGTTTTGTATTAAATCATTGTTGATTACATTCATGGCAATCTTCCCCTCTTCACATTTACAAGGAAAGGTTTCCCCTCCATTCTTCACTTGCTGCACAAAAGTCAAAATACATTGTGCCCCTAAAATGACGAGACTACACATAATGAGCTGTCATTTCTATATAAATATTAAAGTCACTGACAAAATTGTAGCAGCAGATCCTTTGAGACCTATAAGTTGCGAGGTGGGACCGACAAGTATTGGACATGTTGGTCCAGCAGAACCTGCATATTCTCAAACAAGTTGAGATCAGGGGAATTTGCTGCTGATGGCAAAACTTCAGGGAAAACCATTTCCATGAATGGGTCTACCAGGTCTGCAATGTTAAGCTAGGTGGCACATACGATTGATGTCCAGATTAATGCCCGCACCCAAGATTTCCCAGCAGAACATTACCATGAGCACCAGACTCCCTTCACTAGCTTGTAGTCCTCCCAAACGGCACACACGTACATGGATGTCCATGTGATGTAAAAGAAAACGTGACTAATCACATCAGGCGACCTTCTGGCCCTGCTTCGTTGTCCAGTTTCGATGCTTTTCTGTCCATTGTAGGCGCTTTAACGGTAGTTAGGAGTGATCTTGGGCACAGACTGGTCTGCTGCTACACAGGCTACAACAGTTGTGATGCATTGTGGTGTAACATATTGCTCACGTGATCATCATCATTAGAATCTTCCCTGACTTCTGCCACAGTAACCTTCTGTCGTTTTGAACCAGATGGGATGGCCATTGTTGCCCTGGCGCTAGGGATCCAAATGATCGATTAATTCATTAATCATTAGTTGATTGACATTATCGATCGATTAACGATTAACTGATAAGCGGCTTTTTTCCGGAGAATGTAAATTTCTCACTCATCAATAGTGTCTCTAACATAGGGCTGGACGATATGGCCACAATATATCACAATATATTTCTTAATTTAGGTTGATACGATATAATTCCGATATTGATATCAACAATAAAAAATGCCAAGAACACCCACAACAGATGTCTGTACCTACAATCTTCTGAAAAATGAATTTGCCAAGTCTATGAAACCTCCTCCTATATAACTACATAATATTTTAGAAATGAAACGGTACAAATAAATTAACGTTCACTTTTTATTTGAATTTAACCTTTATACAAACAAGAAAATTCAAATAAACATAAGACTCTCAGACTGACCTTATTAATATATTTAACTTTAAACGTTACTTTTGGCGCTCTGCATGCATCTTGCGGAAGAACATTCTAGCCGGAACTTCTTCTCTCCGTTTATGTCTATGACGAATCACGCAGGTACTGGGCTACGCAGCGGAGCCAAAGTAGTTTAAAATAGCCCGAATATAAACACTTATTATAAGTGTACAATAGTGATTCAGGATAAAACAAAAACACGGTTTGGATATTGGATTCATGATGTACTGGCTCATTATATACATTTGCTAATTTTTAACTAATAAGGTACTGCAGCTTTAACATAAAACGCTGCTAGTCGGCTCCACTCGCCGGCACATTTAGCAGCACGCTGAAACCTGAAGTTTATCTCAGAAAGCCGAACCACTTCCATACCACTGAATTAGTCTGTCCTCTCTTATCAACTGTCTGCTTTCTCCTCACTTGTGGAAGCTCGTTCAGTCATGTTTGAATTGCGGTCATGGGCGCTATTTTTGTAGCTTAAACTTGATGCGTTGGAGATCAGCAAAAATATTGAAATATCGAAAATGCTTGGTTTCTTTTTTGACGCCTCGAATTAGTGTCGGGTCTCTCGCCGCCCGCGAGAATCTCGTGTCATGTTCAATTACGCCTAGGTCCTGTGGAAAACGGTCTTTGATTGCAATGTTCAATTAACCGACAATTAATTTAATTTAATCGAGTAAATTCTTATGGACAATTAATCGAGAGTCGATTAACCGTTTACATCCATACCTGGTGCATTGATGAGCCTTGGACATCCACCCTGTGGCCGTTGTCTGGTTTTTCCTTTGTCGATCCACTGTCGGTAGGTACTCTGCTGACCGGCAGCACCCAATAAGCATTGCCGTTTCACAAAGGCTTTGGTCCCATCGACTAGCCATAACAATTTGTTCCTTGTCAAGATCTGGCCAATTTCTTGTGCATTGCCTACGAGAACAGATTGTCGTTGTTATGAGATGGTCAACGTTATTCGTGTCACCTGTGAGTGGCCATAATGTTTAGGCCTACCAGTCCATGTTGGGCAGGTTTGTACTTCATAGAATATTTGATTGAAACCCACCATTGTATCATTTTGATTTAAATATTTAGATTTTAATAAAAGTACTAGGTGAATCTTATATATTTAGGTGGTCAACCTTAAGGTGAGAACAGTGAATGAGGTCATATTCCTCTATGGATTCTGCAGCTCAGGGCATGCCACTGAAGCATGAAGTTCCTTCTTATTTGCGTCTGTTTGATTTGTTTGAGCAGATGGCTGGGTAATTATTCAGGGTGCAGATGAAAAAATCAGACACAACGACCCGGAAGGGACATTGGTCAAAACCACAATGACAATCAAAACATTTGGGTCGTGCACAAACTAATTAACATTTGTTTTTGATTAATTAAGCAAACGCCTACCCAGGTCAACCTATAAAAGTGAATTCATATATTTCACTATTATAGGTTATATTAAATAATAATTATTATTTAAAATCCAACCCACAAGCCCACAGTTAAAAACCTATAACCATTTTAATGGATCATTTTGATTGATACTTTAATCTGCAAGATCTACAAAATGTCTGTCTGTGGCCTAAACTACTGAAGATTTCTGAAGATTCACCTATTGAAAACATTGGTCAATACCAGGACTTTGACAGTGGTCTGGATAGGACCGAAGAGGTTTCACCTCTGTCTGCAGCCTAGTTATGGCAGGTCATTGTCACCCAAAACCTAAACTGAGAAACCCACACCAGGTGCCTGAGTCAGTCCTACTGCCCTGGAGCTATACTAATAGAAATTGACTGGTCAAAACAAACACCTGAATTTCATGTGTCTAACACACATGCTACCAGATCCTTCCCGCAGGCACCCAATGTATGGTTGAGGGAATGTGGAATTGTATTTCACAAACACTAAAATACTATATGTAACCAAATAACTATGAAATGAAGCATGAACTACAGCAACATCAAAGTAGTTACATTAAACACAATCGGAACAAGGTATGCATTATGACTATTCCATGAGTATAACTACTGATGTTATTAGATACTGTCCTGATATATTCGCATTTCTGTAATGTTTAGTAGGTATGGTTTTGGATGTGCTTGCAACAATGTAACAAGGGACATTCTATTTTAGTCTGAATGGGCGCGTATAATATAGAAGTTATCTCACTTTCAAATCTGTTAATTCGAAACATGCTATGCTGTAAACAATAATTTCTATTTCATCTTTATTTATACAGAGAAATCAACTGTAACTCAGGTATTTTTCACAGCCGAGCCTTGTATTACAACAATGAAAACACATACAAAATAGAAATTAGAAATACACACATTTAGAATATACCGAATTATAAATAATTGTTTATTTAAAGTGTCAAAAGCTAATGTCTCTCTGAATGGCATTCCATGATTCTGGCGCATTGTACTCAAAAGTAGTTCTACCAAGTGCTGGATAAGTGTGCGATGCCTCGAGGACTAGCCAGTCTAGGGAGGATGTTTCATAATTGCTGTTTCTTTAACACTGGTTTTGATATAAAGTTTGTGCCTTAGAAGAACATTAGCCAATGCCTTAGGCTTCTGGAGCTTGGAGAGTCCCAGCAAACTAAAGAATTTAAGACAATGATGTGTGTGAAGACTTGCACTAGTGATATAACATAAGGCTGAATAAGAGTCTGTATACAGAAGCATTGTACTGTATAAAGCTCTAGCAGGGACTTAAAATTAGCTTGCACCATATATTATCTTTGCAGACATAACATACACGTACATATGTAATTGAAACCAATTCATGTATAATGGTATAATGTTTTTTTACTCAGTACTTTGTTTTAAAATCAAACCAAATTCCACAGACATGTTTAGCAATTGTTTTCCACTCTCAAACCACTGTAGCAATAATATAGATAGATAATATAGTGTCACAACTCGTTTGCTGTATTGTGGAGGAATCAAGCACAGGCATTTCATCTTGTTCATGGGTTTTTAATAAAAACGAACAGGACAAGCATATATACCCACTGAATAAAAACACATACCAGCTCTAGAACACAAAAATGACATTACCAAACAAAGCATCTAACTTCCAACATTGAAGCACAGCACCAGGGAGCAGGGAAGAGACATATACAAATAAATCTACACATAGGGACCTGGTGTGATTGGTTAGACAATTAAATGAGTCCGCGGATAAGTTCATGGAAAATGGAAACCCAGAAACACAGAGTATTTACCTTAATGTGACACATAGCCAGTATTGTTTCAACAAAATAGTCAGCATTTACCAAGATGAATCAACATTTTTAATAAATGTTGGCTTTTTTGCAAATAAGTTATTAGTCGGACAATATTAGCATTGTTAAGGAATAATTCTCAGTTCTCAGATTTGAGGGTTAAATTGGCTTGATTCTAATTGATCAAATACATGTACTGAAGGAAATATTAATATTTTAAGCTTGAATCCTGTCCATGCTGGTTATACGTGTCAGTGTTCCAAGTAGTGTGTGAATCCTGTCCATGCTGGTTAGACGTGTCAGTGTTCCAAGTAGCGTGTGAATCCTGTCCACGCTGGTTAGACGTGTCAGTGTTCCAAGTAGCGTGTGAATCCTGTCCATGCATGGTTAGACGTGTCAGTGTTACAAATACTAGCATGTGAATCCTGTCCATGCTGGTTAGACGTGTCAGTGTTCCAAATACTAGCATGTGAATCCTGTCCATGCTGGTTAGACGTGTCAGTGTTCCAAATACTAGCATGTGAATCCTGTCCATGGTGCCCATGTCTTTTAGTTGCATAATGAACAAAATAATTTTACCAACCTGCCATTAAAGCAAAACATGACCCAACTACCCATTAACTACTCCTTTTAAAAATGGAATTAAATGCCCATCTGATTCCATCATACATTTCAAAGTATTTCCATGAGGCAGTACTTTGTATATACAGTGGGTAAAAAGGCAGGTCAAAAATGTATGCCATTTTTCAAAGTATAAAGTTTTAAAACCAAGAATATTGCCACAAATCATCGGATGTGCAGGAAACAAATGCTGGCTGATACTCGATGGGTTTAATTAGTAAAAACAAAGAAGGAACGGACAAAACCTATAAATAGTAATTGAATATAAAGTGTGCTGTAGAGACTACTTACATACTAAATAGCTTTACATCAACAAGTAACAACCGCATCAGAGGCCTATAGCTCCCAGATAGGCCAATACAAACCCTGGGCAGAGGGCGGGAGGGCTGACAGGACTGTAAACCCACCATCATGTACCAGCCTGGAACACGCCTTTAAACAGGAGTGACTGGTGGGCTGACAGGACTGTAAACCCACCATCATGTACCAGCCTGGAACCCGCCTTTAAACAGTAGTGACTGGTGGGCTGACAGGACTGTAAACCCACCATCATGTACCAGCCTGGAACCCGCCTTTAAACAGGAGTGACTGGTGGGCTGGACAGGACTGTAAACCCACCATCATGTACCAGCCTGGAACCCGCCTTTAAACAGTAGTGACAGGTGGGCTGGACAGGACTGTAAACCCACCATCATGTACCAGCCTGGAACCTGCCTTTAAACAGTAGTGACTGGTAAGTGACATGGCTCTTATGAATCAAAAGAAACACAACGAACACTGTATTGTATTGTCTGATTAATTACATTAATTAGTAATTATGTAATTACATTAACACTGATTAATTACATAATTCAAAAATATATATTATTATGAACATAAATAAGCCGCACTGGTCTATGAGCCGCACATGCCTACCGGTACATTGAAACAAATTAACTTTTCACAGGCTTAAACGAAACACGGGTTGTAACAAAAATAAATATGCTTTAAAGAACTGTTCTCTCAATGTGTTTTACTCCTCTTGAGTGTTAACATAAATAAACAGCCAAACTCTTTTCAACGAGCCAGGTGAGCGATATCGAGAGTGATATCGGAGGTGTGATCTTGCTCAATCTGCATATTTGTATAGAACCTTTCTGCTGGGTTGGAGGAAACCCCTTCGATTGAAAAACTGGATCATCTTCTTTTGTGAAGAAAATAGTCCTCTCTCATTTGTTAAACTAATACAACGGAACCTATTATTATACTGCAATGAGCTCTCTTAACCTTTTTCTTTTCACAGCGTACAAAGTAAATATCCCGTTTCTCATCTTGCCAATACACATTTCTTTCATTACAAAGTCATACCAATTTCTGAATTTGACTCAACATTCAATTATAATATTTTTCTTTAATTACCTTAATTGCTGTTATGATTAAGGGTAGGCAGGACACAAAGCGAGGGGCTGAATTATGAAATGTCTTAAATTTGTCACATAAAAACAATAATCAAAATGCAACAGCCAACGCAGGGCAGCTACCTCTGATTAGGGACAACCGAAACTAAGACGCGATGCCTAGAGTCCCGTTGTCACGCCCTGACTATCCTGGCTAGACACCCATAGAGATATCTAGAGGCATAGTCAGGACCTGACAATTGCCCCAATTTTCAAGATTGTTTCATACTGATATTTAACAGAGTGCCGCGATTTAATTACATGTTAACTTATATATATTATATTTCATAAGAACCACATCTATTAAATGAACATAACGAAACCGGTCTTCTACAGATGCTTCTCTACTACGGGTCAAACAAATGTTAGCAGCAGGGTGACACAACTGTATTACATTTGGAGAAGGTTTAAGCAATTTAAACAAAATAATAATTTATTAAAATGTTATATAATTATGCATAATGTCTAGTCAACAATGTATAATTTATAAATGGGAATCGGGTTTTTTGGCAAGTCTGTTTACACGCACAATCATTATGTGACCACCAGCTGCAGCATTTACAACACACATTTTAAGACGTACAAAAACAGAGCCAACAGAACAAAACACACAAAACGAACAGTCAAGAGACCCTGCCTATTTGCCGTGTGTACTGGGTATTTATAGAATGTGAAATATGTATCTCAATTGTGCAAAGGAGCAATGACTAGGTGTGTGAGAAGAAAAAGAAGAGCAATGTCCAGGTTAAAGTATCAAGTTGTGCAAAAGAGCAATATATAGTTATATATATACAGGGGGGGCTAAGGGCAGTCCTGTGCTAGAGGCATATTCCTTAGACTCAGAGTGAATGATGGGTTGCAGTCTGTCTTTATCCATGACAGTGACTGCAGCGTACCAGACGGTGATGGAGGAGGTCAGGATGGACTCAATGATGTCTGTGTAGGCATTGATCATCATGGACATTGGCAGTTTGTTCTTTTTGAGCTGCCGCAGCAGAACAGTTTTTTAAGTGCTTTCTTAATGAGAGAGGAGATGTTCAGCTCTCTCCCACTTGAGGTCCTGGGTGATTGTGTTGCCCAGGAAGCGAAATGACTCCACGATGTTGACAGGGGAGCCCGTCAGGACAATGTGACAAAGGTCAGCTGGGCTTCTCCTAAAATCCACTCTCATCTCCACTGTCTTTAGAGCATTGAGCTCCAGGTTGTTGAGACTGCACCAGGACACCAGCCGGTCAATGTCTCCCCTGTAGGCGGTCTTGTCCTATTAAGAGATTTGACCAATAGGTTGTGTCATCTCCAAACTTCAAAGGTTTGACAGAGTGGTGATGGGAGGTGCAGTTGTTGATGTACAGAGAGAAGAGAAGAGGGCACAGGACGCAACATTGAGTGGAGCCAGCTGATGTTCAGAGGGTCTGACAGGTTTTTCCCAAACCTCACATATTGCTTCCTGTTGGAGAGAAAGCCTGTTAACTATTTACATGTTGACACAGTCACTCTCATGGTCAACAGCTTCTTTTGGAGTAGGGCTGGGATTATGGTGTTGATAGATAGCATAGCTCAAGTCCACAATATGATTCTGGCATAGGTTCCCGGGAAGTCAAGATGCTGGAGGATAAAGTGGAGAGCCATGTTGATCGTGTCGTCTAAAGACCTGTTGGCTCTGTAGGCGAACTGCAATGGGTCAAGTATTGGATCAGTGATGGTCTTGAGGTATGACAGCACCAGGCACTTAAAGGACTTTATAACTACATAGGTCAGGGCAACTGGTCTGTACTCATTTAGCCCTGTGATCCTTGGTGTCTTTGGGACTGGGATAATGGTGGACGATTTGAAGATGGCTAGGACGCTGCATGACTACAATGCTTTCTTGAAAATGTGTATGAACTCCATCCAGACTAGCTGCCTTCTTTGGGTTTTGACTCTTCAATAGTTTGTTAACATCCCTCCTCAGTATAGAAAGTCTCAAATCTGCAGTCAAACTAGTTAAGGTCATTGGCAAGTTGCAGATCGTCCGTAGCCTAGGGTTGATTTGAATCTAAAGTTTTTTTTCTGTGTAATCCTCCTCCAGACCGAAGCAGTGTGATTTGCTGAGAGCTCTTGTTTCAGTTTGTCCCCATACAAGCACTTGGCCTCTTTTACAGCCTTTAAGAAGTTGTTCTTAGCCTCTATGAGTAGGTCTGTGTCGTCCCTTCTAAAAGCCTTGATCGCCTGCAGACTTTTAAAATCAGCTGTGAACCAGGGTATGTCATTATTATACCAAAACCTGGTTTTAGTCGAGATGCGACTGTTCTCACAGAAGCTGATAGAGAGATCACAGCATCAGTATAATCATCAAGATTATCTGTGGCAGGCCTGAAGATGTCCCCATCAGTACAGTCCAGACAATCATGTAGAGTCTCCTTTGCTTCACTGCTCCACTTTTTTGAACTTGTTACAACAGACTAGGACCGCAGCTGAGGCGCCCCCCTGCTGAACCGCTGCCCCTCACAGTTTCCCGCCCTCCCTATATTTTCTTCATTTGTTTTGTATGCCTGGGAGCCAGGCCTTTAGGAGGGGGTACTGTCACAAGGAGTGTTTTTAGTTGGCCATCTTTTTTACTCTTAGTTTGGTTGTTGATGACGCACACCAGGTGCTAGTTAGGGATTAGTGAGGGTATTTAAGTTGGGTGAATTGTATGTCACAATGCTTTCCAAGTAACGTTATATGTAGGTGAGTGTTTTTTAGTTTCTCTATGATGTTTTTATGCATTTAGTATGTTGCCTTATAGCGCAATATTTTTTTTTTACAGTCACTGTTTCCTCTGTTCCCTGTTGTTGTTTTCTTTTGAAATAAACACCATGAATGATGATCAAGCTTTGCATCTGGTTCTTTTAACTGCACTTAACCATGGTTCATGACAGATTTTGTCACAAGTGTGGTGAGTTTGTGTTCCACAGGGGGAGTTTAGGGATTGCACTTCCTGTTTCTGGTGACAGTTTTGTTGTCCACGGGTGGTTCTTGTTAGCTAATCACCGGGGCTATTTAACATGCTAGTTTGGGTTTGAACTTTGCTTCTCATTGTTTTAAGTTCACGTCCTGTTATAGGTGAGTTGAGGTCTTTGTATTATTTTGTATTTTCAGGAGCCGCTTACTAGCCCACTTTATTTTCATCACCTGTATAGTTTTTCCTTTCGTTGTATGTTTTGCTTGATCCATTAAAACCCCTTGAATGTGATGTATTACTTCCGCTAAAGACTCAATACTGCACTACACCCTGGAATCGTGACAGATTTCTGGATCGTGAGCTACCTAAATACATTTTCTACAGAGAGGGTCCATGCTGGGCCCCACAGGTATTTTTTTTTATTTTGCTACTTTTTGCAAATTTGCAAGATAGAATGTAAAAATGCAAGCTTCATTAGCTGGTCTGTTAAAAACATTTGCCTAATTGGACATGCTTCAGTAATTTAATATGCTTTTGAATTTGGATATATTGATTTCTACAAGTCAATCTGGCACATTAATCAATAACCGCATCATTCACAGAAATATCCTGACTTGTGAGAATAGATTATCTTGCAGCAAGTTAGTTGTTGCCTAATGGAGGATCGGAAGGGACGTGTACAAAAACAATTTGCATGGTTCTTTGAGCTTGAGCACTGCTAAACACAACAGAGTGAGTTTGTTGCCAGGCAACATGGAAGACATTTCGGCATGCATTATTCCATCGTATCTGTCTGATGGGCTCTGATGGTTCAGATGAATATGGTGGAGCGGGTGCTATTGTGATGGAACTGTTCAGACCTGTTCCTCATGCTTTGTTGAAACGTTATGTCGAGTGATGCATTTAAATTAGTATTCACAAAATGTGTTGTCACAGTTGAAGTGGTTGGAAGTATGTTGGGCAAACTGGTGTGTGTGTGTGTGTTGTTCCAAAGGGGTTTGAACTACAGCATACATAGATTCTCTAAAGACTCTTAACTCTTAAATGCTGAACTACTGAGTTTTATCATAAAACTGGAAAAGGAGGATAGGATCTGAAAAAAATTATTACCTAAAAAATTGAACTGAATGTTAGGTGACCAATGGGAAACCATTAATTTGCTCTTTCGCCGACTCCAAGCAAGTAATTGTCTTGCTTGGCTACTCATTGACTACAGTCCCAAATGTGCATGTGTTTCATGAGCCTTTTTACTTGTAAATATGTTGAAGAAAATTGGGATAAATTGAGATCAATGATGGCCTGTTTTGACTTAAGCATTTTTCCTACTGATCAATGATTTTGGTTTATAGTCCACACATCTAGTATAAAGAGATGGTATTTGACCCTCGGCCGGTGGGGGATCATACCCCATTGTCCATTCACAGGGAGGAGGTCAAACAGGTCACTTCCTATAGGTATCTGGGTACTTAAGCTGGAGTGATCATGTTGAGTACGTATGTTCTCGTCTACAGCAAAGACTGTATTTTTTACGCAGACTGAGGTTGTTTGGTGTCAACCAGAATATTATGTATTGATTTTATCAGGCAGTGATGGAGTGTCATCAGGTATGGGATGACAGCGTGGTTCGGCAATCTCTCCATACAGTCCAAATCAAAGTTACAGCGACTGGTACAGACTGCTATGAAGGTGATGGGGAGGACTGAAAAGCTCTCCCTTCAGTCCATCTATGAGCAGTCTGTACTCAGGCAGGCGCGGAGAGTACTGTTGGACCCGTCCCACATCCTTCAAACGGAATATGAGCTCTTGCCTTCTGGCAGGAGGTACAGAATCCCCAAAACGAAATTAAACCGTTTTAAATACTCTTTCGTACCAAACTCTATCAAAATTTTAAATCAAAACTGTAAATAGACCTGTGCGCTGAGGCCTGGGATGTGTGCAATAACTTGGTGTTCTGCTTCTTGTATATTGTTTTAATTTTATTTAGTTATTTGTTTATTTTTTGTTTGTTTAAACTGTTATTGGATGTGTCATGAGTGTTTATGTAGCTTATAGGTACGTCTTTACCCGTTATTTGTATTTCATGGGTATTATTGTCTGTAGGGGCAGCTATTACTATGCACTATGCTCTCTGCACACTGAGTCCATGACAAATTTCCCCTAGGGGACAATAAAGTATATTCTATTCTATTCTATGTATTTCTGGCAGTTTTACTTTTAATTGCCTTGTCAGCGGGGGAAAGTAGCATATCTATTTTAATGGAAGGGATATTCAGTTTTTAGTATAGCCAATGCCACTTTGCGGTACTTATTGTGGACACAAATGGTAATTACCTTTGCAAATTCATTGGTTAAACATTTCACTATCCATTGTATAACTATATTTGTATCTGTTCTTTCGGACACCATAACTCATTTTAATATCAGCATCTACAGTGTGTAACAGTCTGTGTCTATGCTGATATGTTGGCGCCATCTACTGGTGACATAGAAGCAATACCTGAAGCTGTCATCACATTGTAATGAGTAATGTTGTTTAGCAAGCACTGTATATGGTTCACTGTGAATGTTGCTCAGGTTGTGTATGGTTCACTTCCCCAGATTGTCAGGAAGATGGCTGGATGGTTAGTGGGCAGACTGCTTCCAAGCCTGCTAATGCCAGAGTTCAGGTCTAAGGTAACTCAATTGTGGTGTTGAGGAAGCCCTTAATCTATTGACATTGCACTGTTCCATGTAGAACATTGTTTACAGAAATAAATGTGGAAGCTGCAATGACAGTGAGATGGTTATTTAACTATGCATCCATCCTCTCTTACTCTGGCAACAGGACAAACATAGGAGATGCTAAATAGTTGTGAAGATGCTCTAGGACAGTTGATAATATATTCCAGCAAGTTGTCTTAAACATGGGGATTTACAGTGCATTTGTCAACAGCAAGGTCTGTACTTACAATCCACTATTAGTAAAGTTACTCATTACTAATTACTCGTCAGCAAAGTCAGAGCTAGACAAATAATAAAAAATGTAAATAATAAAAAAATTACAACATTTCCAATCATTAGACAATATTAAGTATAGTTTTGACCATTATGTATATTCTAGTTGTTTGTTTGGTTAGCCCTTTTTTAGGTGTCTGTTTCAAGGTGTAATATTTGGTATTGTAATTTGTTTTGATTAACGGTTTGGAAACGTCTCTGGTATTCAACTTTTTGGGCAAAAGCTGATTGTATTATTGTAATCCACAATTTTTTTATGTGGACTACAAAAACATGTTTGTGTTTCATATAAATTTTTTCACATACAATAATCATATCTCTAAAAGTGTCCCTATCATTGGCATCATTTTCAATATTGAATACCATAATCATTATAATACAGCATCATAGTAAATGATTACTCTCCTTGAGCATGTATTTTGTATGAAATAATGTTGGTACCACAAACAAATCTGCCTGTATACCAAGTAGATTTCAATGTGTAACATACAACAGGAAAAAATCCTATTAACTTCAGGCTCTCAGAAGAATCAATAACACTGATATATTTTCTCACATGCTGTCACTGAAATACCTTTCCCCAGCCCTCCCCTATGTGCCTCATATACCAATCACATTGTAGGGTTTGTTTTCATCATCCAACCACAAGCCTCTCATGCACACTCTTCCTGTTGTTGCTAGAACGGTGATGTCAATTCTGCTGTGACATGATTGGTTGTGTAGCCTGTACTGTGTTTCAGGTCGTTGCATGGGCTGAGCAGCACAAAGGACCAGGGGAGAAGGCTGCATCGATCTCTGCATTTGGAGGAATACACTGGATTGGGAGAAGAAGAGAGAAATGCTACAGGCTTTATTAGCTACATCTGTTAAGAGACAGACCAAGACTGCGCACATTCAGAGAAACAGAGACGACTCTTTTATATTTTGAGAGAAGGGGAACAATGATTTATTCTTAGCTTTAATAAGAGAGACAAATCAAGAAATGCTTGTGTATTGAGGAAGAAAAACAGGGCCGGTGCTACCTGCCAGGAGGTGAAATGTGACTGTGTTATCGATGCTGGCCAAAGGCAGGTTCCAGCAACAGCAGGGAATTCCACTGGCTGGATGACTGTGAATCTGAGCCGGTGCTGTGAGTGGTGCGTAGTACCACCAAATCCAGCACAACTGTGGCAGGGAAGAGCTTCTCCAATATGCCCACAGAGATGCTTCAGCCAGAAGGTGTAAGCATGGATGCCACTGTACCCGTTGCCACTGCCAGTCTGGCTCAACCTGGCGTGGTGCCCTTGCGGATTCTCAACAAGGGTCCCGAATACTTCAGACGACAGGCCGCAGAGCAGCACCAACCCCATCGTATGAGCGCCGTGGAGAGGCTAGAGGCGGACAAGGCCAAGTACGTCAAGAGCCAAGAGGTGATCAATGTTAAGCAGGAGCCTGTCACGGCAGCTCTACTACTTCCCAGTCCTCCTGGACTCCCAGGTGGTCCTATTCATGGTCCCAAAAGGGCTGGTAGCAGTCCCGCCCTCAAAGCATCCAACAATAACAACGGCAAACTCGAGGCAGGCCAAGGCAAACGTGCCAACCTCAACTTAGAGATCTTGCGGAATCTGCTAAACAGTTCAGAGAGTTGCACGGTAGGCAAGGGCAACGGGTCACGAAGCTGGGCCCCACAGCGCTCCCGCTCCAGTGAGCTGCACCGCCGCTCCTTCGCTGAGTCGCTGCGAGTGTTTCCAACGCACGGTGCCAACCTCAACTTGAGCGCCAGCCTCCTACAGGAGCGACCTGTCGAGGGCCTGCTGCACCTATCACTCAGCTCTTCAGACTTGCGTTTGCCCCTCCGTGTGAAGCCTGTTATCAGCGGTGCCTCTGGTCCACGCCCTCCACCCAAGCCCCATGTCTCCATCCCCCGGAGACCATCACTGAATCGGTCAAAATCTGACCTGAGTGAGCGATACGCCCGGGCGGGTGCTGATGTGGAGAGATTCTTTAACTACTGTGGGTTGGACCCTGGAGAGCTGGATGGTCTGGGTGTGATGGAGAGCTTTAGCCGGGCCAACTCCGACCTCCTGTCCCTTAACTTCCGCAGTGCCAGCATGATCAGCTCCGACTGTGAGCGTTCGCTGCACAGCAACGACAACCTGACAGAGGACGACGACTCGTCGGAGCGCGTCCCCTACGGAATATCTGCTGTCGAGCGCAATGCACGCGTTATCAAATGGCTGTATAGCATTAAACATGCGCGAGAGTCTCAGAAAGTCTCCCATGTTTGAGAGGACTCAAGCTTAACTAGTTATGCGCAATTAGCTACATAAATCCTTCATATACCTTGGGCGAATAATACGTACAACAGCTACATAGATATTAAACGCTTTGTGATGTATTCAACATAGCATCTTACAATGCATTTACGGTTAAGTATAAGATATTGATGTGTTGGTAAGCCTCATACTTCATTAGAAGGTCTGCTTTTAAACCCCTGAACCATTTGTCAACCAATAGTACTGTAACTGTAAATCATAATGAATTATGTATATTTTTTCATTCAAGTTGGAACACAATGTATCTTTATTTTAATCTACATGTCAGATTTCATAGCACTAATGTTACTTATGAAGACATCCAAAGATACTATGATATATACATTTGATAAAGAAACGGTGTGTCAATAAACCAGGCTCATAATCTGCTTGTAAAATCATAATACAATTGTCTGGCAATGTGCATGTGTATAAAACATCAATGGGAAAAGTATTAAGTAAAGACATTGTACACATACGTAAAGCATCAACAAAAGACAACTTGTATAAACGTGACAATGTTACATAGATTTTTGTTTCTTGTATTTTAAAAACAAACTTAAAAATAAATTGTTTCCAATTACAATGTGAAATAATTCAAAGTAGACCGAAATTGTACTTAAAGAATGCCTACCAAAGTTCTACCCGAAAGGCAAGACAACAACCGGGTGGATGTCCGATCAACTCTAACCACAAAACATTAAAAGTTATTGACTGTTCATATCCTGACATTCTCTGGTGCACGACCAAACATTTTTGAATGTCTGTTTTGTCCTTTAAGGACAAGTGGCACTATAGGGTGTTGCTATTTCATCATGTTTGCCTTGTGCGTACAGTTGGATGTAAATGCTTCATGTAGATGCGGTGAATGTTATTTATGAACTGTTATGTATTAGTTGATCTGCAATAGTGATTTGTGGTTTAAAAAACCTTGTCCAGTGAGCCTGCATGCTCCCCCACACATGCAGTTCTTAGACAAAAGCATGCTGTAATACATTTTCAAACAAAGGTTAAAGGTGCAAAGCAGTCAAAAACATGATTTTCCTATTTTTTATGCTATTTATACACGATTAAGTTAAAATAAAAGTTATGATAATGCCTTTTTGTGTGAAAGCTGTTTAAAAAATAGAATAGACCAGTGACAGATTTTCATGGTTAGGTGTGGCTCTAAACCATCCTATTAGCCAAATATGATTAAAAAGAAGGTTCTGTTTGACTTATATGAACTATATACATTATTTAATATTATATAACAAATGAATGATGATTTATACAATTATTTTTAAAAGATAGCATGTCACGTTTCCAATGTCAGAGTCAGCAATATCTTAGTTCATGGAATTCTGCATCAGTGATTCTTGAGGTTAAGTATATATGTTATGCTATTTTGGCATCAGTGTTGATGCTTCGCTCCAGGGTGCTTATATCAGTGCCCAAAATGTATGTCTGTGTGCAAACACTGTGTAAAGAAAAAAACTCTTGATCGAAATGTCTGTGTGGTTCTCTCTGCAGTTCTTTTCATATGGTCATTTGTTGTTCTCAATGGCAAATTAGGACATGATGAACATTATTGGAGATAACCTTGATTGATTATGTATCAGCAGCACAAGAGCTTTTGTATTGTGTAAAATATACTGTGAGCATTTGAGGCTACATTCTGCTTATAACTGCATAAACAGGTTTTGGACTGCTTAGGTCTTGTTGTTTTATGTTACTCATAATGACATTTTCTGAAAATCTTTTAATAAGTACTCTCATATAAAAACAAAGCCACATAAACCGATGAGACGAAACATTACGACCACTCACAGACGAAGCAAATAATTGTTAACAACTCCTAACACGGTACTTGTCAAGACCTGGGTAGATTAGATATTAAGCAAACAATCATTTATTATTAGTAGTGTGATAAGATCTCGTAAGCTGTCTTGCAATATCAGTATGATAGAGTGTGAGGGTGAAACTTTGTAGAAGATGCTCCAACCAATTCTAAATCGTTTGTGTGGCAGCATTTTGTGTACCCAGCACAAACAATAAACGGCAGAGGGAAAGACCAGACACAAACCACACATTCAATACTTTGCGCACACGATAAACCTGCTACCCAGGCTGGCCTTGGTGTACCACGAGTCACTTGTTTGCTCGTGCAGGCAAGACGTGTGGCTGCTACCACTGTGTTGATGTCCAAGCAGAAACTGCTACAACTGCCATTACACAAATGTTGCCGTTTTGATATTAGGAGAGTAGCCAGCTAACGGACGTCCTGGTGATATGTGGCGACGTTTTTATTTGATCCACTATAGGTTATACAGAGACGTTATCAATAGAACGTCCTTAAAAAGTTTTGGGAATATCTTTCTTTTAATTTTAACGTAGTGGTATAGTATAGTTTATCTGTCTACATAAATTTTGTATTTGTATGTTATCCAACGTTGAAATTATGCTAGACTAACTTGCTAAGAATATCGACATTTAATGTATTAATTTCTAGCCAATTTGAGTTGGCACTGGTTTTCTTGACATTGGTCTATCCATTAAATGAATTAAGTCAGCTATAAACTGAAACGTTGTATCATTTTAATTTGTATGACAATGTTATTGATAAAGAGGAACATGTCTACAAACACATAGTGGCGTCGTCCCGTTAAGGATTCAGAAAACACAAAACAGCTGACAATTGAGGAAAAGAAAGAGCTACAGGGAATTCAACACAAATATTTTGACACAACATATTATACGGAATGACGTTTACAAACTTACCTGTAGAATAATTTTACTAGCGTTGTCAAGAAATTATTCTGTTAAAATGAGTCGAGATGATGGCTCACGAATGTTCCTTTGTAGGGTGTATGACCACCTGGAACCCTATATCTTGAGTCCTTGTGACTCTCACCTTTATGTTTGACAAGCATAAGAAAGATGTCAGAGAAGTGCCTAAAACAAAAGGCAATCATGGTTGAGGAGGAGTATGGCTCACGATCCTTTACAATTCTCCACTCTTTTTAATGAGTTTTCCTTGGCCACACAATCGCTCTGTCTCCATCACTGATGAACCTGGCCACACCATTGCTTCTGTCCCCATTGCTGACACGTCGCCTTTGTCTCCCTCACTGACTGACCAACTATACTTCAGGTTCGTCGTCTACAGTTTTCGGTGGTCAATATTCTAGAAGAAAATTAAGTAGAGGTTGCACTGTCATTATGGTTGTAGAGGTGTAATGAGGTAAGGCAACTCATTGAAAATAGCATAATACTTTTAAAATTGTTCAATGACGGTGTCATGTACAGAAAGGCATAGGTTCTGTATTGCTATTGGCCTCAGAACAATGCAAGCGTTCTGGTAAGGCCATGTGCTCTGACAGATAAAGCACAATGGAGGAAATACAAAGTGAGAGTGTTTTCTACAACAGGTGAAGTGTGTTTTATCAATCTTATAGCATTAATGATA
Source organism: Dallia pectoralis (assembly GCA_029465975.1). Classification (NCBI taxonomy): domain Eukaryota; kingdom Metazoa; phylum Chordata; class Actinopteri; order Esociformes; family Umbridae; genus Dallia; species Dallia pectoralis. The sequence goes on from CM055733.1 coordinate 4,825,982, forward strand.
GAATTTCACAGAATTATGTCACAATAAAGGATGGTATCGGTGTCAGAGCAGAGTACATCAATGTAACTGTGTTGGGTCATCATGTCTTTGTATAGTATTGTTAAATGTTACGTGTGTTGTACAGGGGTATATGAGGAGGGTTATTATTATATGTACTCACAGACCAATCGTAACAGAATATTACACCAAGAGAAGGACATGGACCCAGCGGTCAAGGACACCTTCAACCGACAGGAGGACATGCTCGCCTCCCTAGGAGAGTACAGGGAGGTTCCCCCAAAACGAGACAGGCTGCCTTTTGCCGGAACCACAAATCCACTGCCAGTACCCCGGTGTCAGGCTTATTGGAATGGAGTTAGGTAGTGGACGAGTGGCGAAGTGAATTCTGGGCATCCTCGGCCCATGGCAGAAACTTCGCCCACTCGCCTGCTTGAACTCTTACCCATTCCATTTGCACATTCCCTGATTTTGCACCAAAATGTTTACAAGTTTTGCACTATTGCACTACAATACTTATCTGTATTCTGTACAGTATTTTGTATATTACTATCCCTATACCCCTCACCCTCTTAGTATAATTTATATTGTTCTATTCATATGTTGTATGTAAGCACCTACCTGCCAAAGTACATTCCTTGTATGTTCATACATTCATGGCGAATAAACACTTTTCTGATTCTGCCAACCTATAATATTTTATTTTAAAACCCCTGATATTTCGTGAAATATGTTCACCGACTTTTACTGCACACTAATTTAGTTTTCTACAACCCCCGACAGCTTTCTGTGAGCAGGCCTTGTATAGGAAACATCATATGGACCAGCTCGAGAAAGGCGTTCGCCTCGCTGTCACCACAACTCAGGTTACGATTCATCAGCCAATCACAAGGCGCCTCGCTGTCACCACAACTCAGGTTAAGATTAATCAGCCAATCACAAGCCGCCTCGCTGTCACCACAACTCAGGTTAAGATTCATCAGCCAATCACAAGCCGTTATACCTCCATAGCACTGCTCAGCCTAAACAATATGTGAATAATGCGACACCGTGTGTTTAACGGACTGCTGTATAACTTCATCGCTTTAAAAATCAATATTAGGTTAGCGGCATTTATCTCGGATTTCCACACGCTTGCCTGGTGAGTGTTCGCGTTTGTCTGTCTTTTATTTTCTCAACATAAGAGAGACAGTATCGCAATGAACCCGTATTTCATTCATATTCTACTGCAAATAAACACAATGATGTCTGCAGGTTTTAAACGGATGCAATAGACAGATGAGCTGTTTGGTATATGCATGTATAGTATGTTATTAGTGGGTATTTATGTATGTTGGATTGGATGACCTTATTCTTGACTCATTTTTATTTTCAACCTGAATATTACATATAAGTAGACTATGTTCATTCATATCTGATGACTTATCTTATTGGGTATTTCGATCACTCGTGTATGGGGGGCGCGTCATTAATGCGGGTTCAGTGCATTTGGATACTTCTAGGTCATGATGTCTCAAATGTGAATGAGAGTAGCACAGGCATTATGTAGGATACCAATTGATATATACCTTTTCCCTTTAATTTAACTGACAATAAATTGTCTGGTAATCGATTTGGTGCAGTCCATAACAATTATGTGTTGATGCCTGTGCTTCTACCAGACAGCTACTGCCTGCTAGACCAAAAGGAACTTTAATGTAGACAAGCATTAGGGATGCCTGTTGATGTAAGCAGAAATGTCCAGTTTTGGCATTCAGTTTTGGAATATTGAAAACCCATACAAAATATCTACATGCCTCTCTTTTTAGAACATCCAAGAATCACCATGTCTCTGTATCCGTCACTGGAGGACATGAAGGTGGATCACTTCATACAGGTACAATCTGTGATTGTTTTAAACATACTGCATATTTTCAAAGTACTGCGCTGTTTTTGAGCACAAAACAAAACTAATTTTTCCAATTTATTTGTCAGGGTCGAAGTAATGTTTACACAGCCAGTCCCACCAAGACACCTGCTTTACCTGCTCTACAGAATGGCCCCAATCCAAATACTTCGGAGGATAAGACAGGTAAGACCACTTGGACCTCCATTAAAAATAAAGTCTGAATTTGTTTTCAAGTCTTTGTTTGATGATTCTGCTTCTCTGTGATGTACCATAAAGACTCACAGGTTTTCTCTTTGATCAAATGGGAAATAATGGCCTTTATTGTTGATGTATAGGGCTTTACCCAAAACTGTACCCTGAGCTCACAGAGTTCATGGGGCTTAACCTCGGTGAGGACACCCATCGCCAGGCTCTTTCTTTGATACCAGCTGAGGAGTTATCTGGAGTAAGTTTTTTTCTCTCTCATGCCACTAGGAGTATCACTCAATGGTCATATTACTGATCTGCAATTGAATCCAAAAGTGGTAATTATTGTTAGGTATGATTTTCTCTTTTTTGTCTTGAGTTCAAAGTGTAATAGACACCAACCTTGTTTTTTTAAAATCATGCTTTTGTTTCAATGTACAATATATAGTCAGCTTATTTTTTAGATTTCCTTTGTGGCTCCTTAAAAGACTGTATACTGTTGCAGGCAATAGCTCAGAAGACGTCTGCTTTTAGCTACATGAGCGCACCGATCACAGGAAATGATTCTGGCATCCGCCAGGCTGAGATCAGACAGGGCATCAGGGAGGTCATCCTCTGCAAGGACAGCGATGGCAAGATCGGACTTCGCCTGAAAACCGTGGACAATGTAAGACACACACACTTTTCAGTGTGGAGACGACGATTCAGTTGGGAGTATGATGGGAGAATATCCTTGGGTTTCTTTTAATCATATTGATACTGTGTATGGGTCCATTAAGCAAACCAGCATATGTTTTTCACTTTTGTATTTAGAAAAGGTCTCATTTGGATGTTTAGTTTATTGTAAAATGACACACATTTGTGATGCCTGACAAAAGTGCTTCTACAGAATGAACTGGAGGGTGTGAAGACAATGCAATCAATACATCCTCAATTTTAGTGTCTTAGTAATTTAAACATAAAGCATGTACTGTATTTTGAAACCTATATAAGGCACCGCATATTGTCTGTAGCCATAGTGAAGGGCCCGTGCACAGACGTTTTGACCAGGCATGTGCAGTAAAAATAGGACATAGTTAATGCCTTGAGGTACATCTGTTGGGTGATGAAGGTCCATCTAGTGCAACATGGAACACGTGCAGCCGAACCACCCAAAGTGGTGTGGAGGAGCAAAAATGTCACCTGCACTGCTCAGGTTAAGGAAGGAAGCAAGTTTATATAGCACAATTCATACATAGAAGCAATTCAATGTGCTTCACAAGAAATACATGCATTTTTTATTATTTTGTTGCTTGGCAGGGTGTGTTTGTTCAGTTGGTACAGACGAACACTGCCGCCGCTTTGGGCGGGCTCCGCTTCGGAGATCAAGTGCTGCAGATAAATGGGGAGAACTGCGCCGGGTGGAACACGGACAAGGCCCATAAGGTGCTGAAAAATGCTAGTGCTGAGCGGATAGCCTTTGTTGTACGTGACAGGTGAGCTCCCGACAGCCATTCATAATTCAACTGAAGATTCAGTTACGCCAATGAATTATTGACAATGCCTGGTTAATTATGCTTTTCTTCTGGAGGAGAGCAGTGTGTGCCAAAACAATACTCTTGCAATACTCTTGATAACTGATGCATCAGTTGTCAAGAGTTATCAAGATGTTTGAACTGTTGATAATTGATGCATCAGTTATCATAGAAATATCCTGTATTTTGTGATAGTGTCGAACTGTTGTTTTCTCTATGTCCTCTGTCAGGCCATTTGAGCGCACAATAACCCTGCACAAAGACGTCAACGGCCAGCTAGGTTTCATCTTTAAGAAGGGGAAGATCAACTTCATCGCGAAGGACAGTTCAGCTGCACGCAATGGCCTCCTGACTGATCACCACATCTGTGAAGTCAATGGGCAGAATGTCATTGGACTGAAGGTAACCTGACCTGACTGGTGGCATCAATGCTCGTCAAACCAGGGTCTACTGTGCAAAATATAACAAATGCTATTATGCTGTAAGTGATATGTTTATATTCTATTAAGGATGTCCTTAGTGATTTGACAAAGGATATAATTACACACTAATATGAACATGTCATGAAGAGAAAGAACACACAGTGCTGTGAAAAAGTTTGCCCCTTTTTGTGTTTTTTTTTTGGTTTGTTTTTGTTATAGTATGGATGTCTGAGAGAAAAAAAGAGGTTTGGTGTCTTTCTTTGTTTGGTTTGCAACGTAATCAAACATGCAGTTTTTAAATTTGAAAACAGGTATCCAAGTTCCGGCAAGGATGTTGTTGTTTATAAAGGTGTAAATAAGGTGCCGTACATGGGTCACAAGTTGCTTAGATTGTTAGCATACCTTCGTTGTTGTTGTAAGGTAATCTAAACAATTAAGGGCTTGAAAAGTAGAATATTTTACCGGCTTGTGCACAAGCTCCATTGAATTGCCAGTGCTAGCCGACTTGTTTTGTCCGCCAGTCTGTAAAAAGTAACCACATGACTGAAAACTATGAATTGAAAAGCTCTGTAATGAATTTTATATTTAATTGCAGCTTATATTTTTGGGGAAATAAGAAAGGAAAATGTATTATTAGAGTACCTTTTATTTATAATTCAATATTCAACTTATAATTTATTGATATTTTTATGAATAACAAAGACCTCTCATGCTGTGTTGCCTCTTTTTTCCCGTTTGACTGGTGAACTTCAACATTGATTGTGGCTATAGAGGTTGCGTTTTTGTTCATCTTTTGGATTTGGTGGGATGACCTTTCCTATGTAGAATGACAGTGTTCTGGATTTTTTCTATTTGTAGATGATCCATTGGACAGCAGAATGAGTCTAGTTGCTATAAAAAGTTTTTGTAACCCACCCAGACTCCTGGGCGTTAAAATAATATATCTTGGATAGGTCTTTTGATTTTGACATGATGTATTACCACATGCTAATGTGGGTAAAACCAGAACAAGTTTTCAATCTTCATTGACTCTCCAACGTTATTCTTTAAAGATTTCCCCAATCATTTGGATCTTATTGGTGCAGCTCACAATATATATATATATATATATATATATATATATATATATATATATATATATATATAAACTGCTTTCTATCAGGAGTACTTAAAATGTACAACCTGGTCTGTGAAAATCTTCTTTTTGGGATTCCCACCAACAGAACAAGCAGCTCTCTGGCAAATACCTTTATGGTCACTTTCATGGAAATAACCTCTGAAAGCCAGGTTGCCTAGTCCACCATCACCCAGATGAATAAGTGGCTACAGTTAATGCCACAGAATGGTTCTCCAACTATGTGGATGGTTTTCTTCTTTAGCCTTAGAGATTAGATTTTCCCTCTACCGATCTCTACTATTAAACACCCATCAGGAGCTGCCAGCCGTGCAGTTTTAATGTCTTTTACTTGGCTGTCTGTTGTCTTGTTTCACCTGGGCCACTGTGCTGGAGAAGGTACAGCCTCAACTCCTTGGAAATAACATTTTAAAATCCAAGATGAGGGGCCATAAACAAGTACACTAAGCTATAGCTTACATTAGGCTTAAAGCATGACATTCAGTAACAATTCATTGTCTAACAAATATGAGAGGTTTTGCAGGGTAAGAATCCAAAAAGCTTCACAACTATAAAGTAAATATAGTGTAATACTATTTCCTTGTTTTTGTCTGGCTCCAGGACTCCCAGATTACAGACATCCTAACCTCTACTGGTGGTGTGGTCACCATCACTGTTATCCCTGCCGTCATCTATGAACACATGACAAAAAAGTGAGTGTGATCGTCATGTTAATGTTCAGGTTGTAAACAACGTTTGCTCATGCGTATCCTACTAAACAATAACGTACAATTACTTTGCCTTCTTAATGACCAACAAAATCCGTACATGTTAGGAAATTGATTGGTTACACAAAAGGAATGTGTGAAATGTAAAAAAGACTGACAAGTAGTTAACAATTAAAAGAGCACACAAAGATAGATGTGCGTGGGCATTACAGCCTCACAGCAGTGCTCCTGTTGTAAATCTGAACATCGAGTTGAATGTTTGGTTTCAGAATTGCCACTTTGTAAAATGTACATCATTGTATAGGCTTGTCAATTACAGACTAAATGTACAAACTTGTGAATGTACAACCTAAATGTAATTACAGATTTGAACATCATACTTGCGATCACAAAATATTACATGCATATCAGACATTAGGAAAACGTTGCTGAAACAGTTACAGTTTGTTAATAATATTGTTGCGGTTTTGGATAAAAGTTATAAAAATTAAGCAGTTCTTTATATTTGATTCAATACTTTACAGAAGTATACAATTTTTTTAGGTGTTTTGTCCTTACCAAATTCTTTGCCCATCTCTGTCAGACGGAAAATAACGAATAAACTTTCTCTCTACGTCTCCAGGATGTCCTCCAGTATTGTGAAGTGCCTAATGGACCACTCTATTCCTGAGGTGTAAGGCTGGCAAGGATTTGACAGAACATTACGAGACACAACAATAGCATTATATTAGTTGACGAGAGGTGGTTATTCTGCAGTGGGGGTTAGATGACCACATTGTCACAAAAAACTGCATTTGTGAAACAGAGTAGTCATATCTGAAAACTACTGCCCTCCCATCAATCCAAACAAAAACCATGTGTCTGGGATTAGATAAACAAAGAGTAAAATCCTATGTTTCATGTAATATTACCCAGACTTTCAGTACAGTAAAATTCTGGTACCACTGCAGCACTAGAAGTATTTTATTTTATTGTGGCTGGTGTTTGGATTTGAGCTTTCATTCCCTGCTCTTAGATCATTGGAGATACAATTACACTTTGTACTAATGTTTTTTTTTTTAAATGTTAGCATCGGTTGCTCTTGTGTGTTTCACATTTCTGCCTTCTCTTACATGTTGTTGTAATAATTAAGAACAAAAACTGAGATGTTTGCAGGTGATCCTTTTGTAATGCTAAAAAAACTACAGACAATGAGATAAAGCGAATAGAATTAGTGTAATCTCAGCTGTTTAATTACAAACTTCATTCCTATTCATGAGTTAAAAATCCCTGCATGATCGGTTGTCATGTACTTGTCATCTACCCAGAAATACAAAAGAACATAGAAATAACAGTCTAACTTAAATAAAGCCATACAAACTTTATTCTGTATTATCTGCTGTGTTATTGTGGTCAGTGTTAGTAGATTTGAGCTTTTAATTCGCTGGTGATACATATGTTTCCAATGAATCCTAACCATGTGAAAATGACAATTGAAAATACATGTTTATTTACAGATGTGCAATATTTTATTGAGTAAGATATCTACAACTCTCAAAAGATGGGAGAGCATATTGCAACAATGTAACAGGAGAGAAGACTTGCTCTTCAAATACATATACAGGACAGTTCTCAGCAACCTCATGCAAATACATTCGCCTGTCAGTAGCGAAAACTCATATACCAAATGCTGCTGACAGCTTTGGTACATATTACTGTTATAGCTAATACAACCTTTAGTCTAACAAAATAGCAAGGACCACAGTGGAGACTGTTCAATCTGAAGCAATCTGAATGTAGGACATGGGTAAATTAAACCACAATTATTTTGAGGTTACCCTCTAAACGAAAAACATACATACAGAGTATTGGACATAGAAATAGCAAAAGTGGCAAACCTGTATGATGTTACAATGCTGCAATTACATTCTTCATTACTTGCGTTTGTAACAGGATTGTCAATACAGGTGTATTACATCCACATAATGTAAATAAAATCTGTAAGTAATAAAACAAGATGTGTCATCTGTTTAAAAGGGATCAGAGAGGTGTATGGATAGTATGGACAAAGTATCTCCCAAAAAGAAAACAAACATTTAGATGGGGTTTTAACAATATTGCATGGCTGGTTCCTGAGTCTTTCTGCAATAAACAATGTAACCAAAATAGAATGTCCATCCTCATGTTGATTTCTTTTACGCCTCAGTATTAGTTGAGCAGTTCGCTGCTACAAGGCTGAAACAAGAAATACTTTTTGCTTTTCATGAGTACTTATTTGCAATCATTATGTGAACCAGGTCTAAACCAGCGACTTATGAAAGAGATGATAGAAACCCACAAGAGTTGACAAGCCCAGATTTGAAATAAATCTAAACTTGAAAATGTTCAATGCATAGCAATGAATGACATCAAATGTCAACTCAGGGGATGTTATTCAAAAAGAATTATGCAGCCATCTGGTGTTTTACTGTTTGCATTCAATAATCTCAATAATCTAATACAGTGTCCCATGTGATCAAAAGCGTTAACATTGTAAATGTGTGTAATGTCAAATCCAGTTACTTCCAAAACACTGATGAATATAGTTTATAATATAGTTAATTTGAGGTTATTTGAACCACTAAAGGGTCTGTGGCCAGGGCACTTGGTTAAGGTAACTATGATAGCTGAATGAACGCTTAAACAATAGAAATAGAAAGAACACATTCTGTACCATTAGGAAATTATGTTAAAAAATATTTATAGAAACATGCTTTGAATCACTTAAGGGCAAAATAATTGACCAAACTGATTTTGCTGTTGAATGCTGCAACAGGGTATTTGGCTACAAACATTACTGGAGCCAGTGAGACATTTAGATGTTCTAATATTATTGGGAAAGGCAACAATGGTTACACAATTAAACTAAGGTTATTGATGATGGTCATTTGAAGATACCTAACCAGCTTCAACCATGTTACTATGACTGAAGATGGCACTATTGTCCATAGCTCAATTTTGCTTAGACACTACACATGTGTAACACATAAGCAACAGAGTAAACAAAAGCTGAGTAAACAAAAGCAGGGAGGGCATATTGCAACACTGTAACACTGTTAGCCCTATGAATAAACTAGAGTTGACGAATACATAATTGGTCTTCAGGTTCAGTTCCTATACATGATTGTGCATTAGTTTTTCTCCACCATCTCTGGGTGAAATAGTAACCTCTAACGCTTGCCGCTTTTATACAAATGTCTCCAACAGAGTATCCACCTTGCATTTCATCCGAGCACGTACTACAGCTGATTAACGATCATGCACTCTGGTCAACAGTCCACCTTCCAGAATATGACCTGCTTGTCTTCGCCACCTGTGATTACTGTGCTACACTGCTCGTTCATCCACATGGCTGTGACGGCACCTGGTCAGAGCAGAAGACACCCACGCTCACAGTTAGATGGCACACATGTAATGCACTTCACCATGCAGGAACAAATGAAATATTACACTCGTTGGTGTACCTGAATGTCCAGGAATCCTGGTGATCACTTTGTTGCTCATCAAGTCTAGGACCTGGAGGTGCCCGGACTGACCACCTGAGAGGACAGTGTTCCCATCCCAGCAGAAGCACCTGTTCCCAGGGAAATGTGCAGTCGATCAGGGTCATTTGATTTATTTAGATAACTGTAACAAAGCACTCTAACCTGATATGTGTTAGTTCCTATCAGGGCTTAATTAGTGGAAAGAATCTTTCTTTGAACAGAATTGTAGATTTCCTGTAACATTAGCGACAATTAATGCTAGTAATCAGGGCCTGTCAGCATGCTTTATTTTTAGGGCTAATCCCTCTCTAAGCAACATCAAACAAAATTAGTCCCTGATCTCAGATAACTTAGAGAACTTTTACAAAAAGTATCCATAATGTGAAAGAGCAAAATAATAACTGCAAATTGTTCTAAATGACGTAAAAATACGAGTTTAAATTACTTTAAGGACAGATGCAGCATTTGCAATTCTCCTTGTCAAGAGGTCTATGCAGTGTTACATACTGTAAAAAACACTACAGCAGTTGGAGTTAATAATGAATATACTGTAACAGACACAGAAAGCATAGTTTCACCAATTAGCCCCAAACCACATATTGTATGTTTAAAGAAAACAATGGATTTGTTTCTTTTATCCTGTAAACTGTCAGGAAGTGAACCAATCACCATTATGGAAAATACAACAGAGTGAAATGAATCTGGGACAGAGGTAGAGTGACCATACCACTGCTCCTCATAGAGAGAGAAAGTCAAATTCACCATTATGGAAAATACAACAGAGTCAAATGAATCTGGGACAGATAGAGTGACCATACCGCTGCTCCTCATAGAGAGAAAGTCAAATTCACCATTAAGGAAAATACAACAGAGTCAAATGAATCAGGGACAAAGTTAGAGTGACCATACCGCTGCTCCTCATCCGCTTGCACAGACGAAATCATCATGCCAGTCTGGACGTCAATAACCTTTAGACAAGAGTCCTCTCCTACACTTAATATGTGTCTGCTGTCTGTGAAAAGAAACCCCATAAATAACTGTAGCATGTTTCCTGTTCACAGGGTGAAGGTGTAGAAAGACAATTCAGAAATCCAGCCCAAAACCTGGAATTAGTTATAAACCTAAAATAAATCATATTGAGCAGCATACTTGAGAATAAGTTGGGCTTCTCTTAAAAGTTTATTTCCAAACTGTGGATTTACATCACAATGATGAGAACTAAACTACTGCTATCAATACACACGTACCAGGACTAAAAGCCACATCGTGGATCTTTCCAGAGTGGCAGTGGACATGATGGAGTTGTGCCAAGCAACTGGTATCCCATATGCTGGCGGTTCCATCTTTAGTCCCTGATACCAACAAAGTACCTGCTGGGTTAAGGCTAATGGTGTTGACCTGGAAATAGAACAAACTTGGGTTAGGCTTTTGGATTTTAAAAAAGCGTGAAGAGAACAGTTAATTTTTTGTTTACAGCATTCTCGTCCATGTTCACTCTTAGTGAGTTTACTATAACTATCAAGAGATTTAAGGCCGGCACTCACCCCCGCTTCGTGTTCAAACTCAGCCAGCAACTCAAATTGACATCTCTTATTATTTGCGATATCAGCAGAGTCACATTGCCAAACCTTTAATGCAAATATTTACAATATTACAGGCCTACTAAAACTGAAAGCATAAATAGCATAAATGATAAACAGAGGGTAGTCCTATATTACTGACAACATAGATATTTGTAAAGAATTTCAACATAAAAAACAGCTAATCTCTGCTGTATTTCTTCATCTTACTTTCTCCAATGCCAGCTTAAACCCATGCAGTTTTAAAACCATCATAATCCTTTACCTTGACTGTAGAATCCCAGGATGCTGTGTAAAGCTGGTTGTCTCTCCAGCACATTTTACTGATGGCATCATCATGGCCCATTAGTGTGTCCTGACGCCTTCCAAATGGTATCGAGTAGAAATACCTGGAGAGGAAGATAAGTAGGCATGTGAGAATATTAGAAAGAAATGAGTCTGTTTACTGGAATTGGGCCGGTTGTAGTAAATAACATTATGATAATATTCAACTGGTGATCTGAGCATGCTCACACATTATTGTCCCACGAAGAGCACACTACGGCCTTATCCTCAGGTAGCATCAAGCAGGATGACAATGCCTGTGGGACATGTGACATTTTTATCTCACATTCAAGGACACGGTTTCAATATCGAGGAAGACAGAGAACAGCATGTACCATGTTTGAGAAGGACATGCTTCTCTGCAACCCGTTGGTCTCTCTGGAGAACATCTTCAGTGTCGAGTCTGTTGAAAACAGACGGTTGGCTTTCAAAACACAGCTCATATATTATACATTTGAAGTGTTTCACCACAACCCAGGTGTTGTCTGGTGTTGTGACTGAGCTCTAGGGGATACATTTTCTTTGCTACTACTGATGGGTACGGTAAGCAATAATATAATCCTATGTGGACTAGACATTCAACACAATTGGCCAAATTAGATTTTTAAATACCTTGTGATGTGGTGAAGACAGATGATGCAGTCCGAGTCACTGCAATGCCTGTAACAGCCCTGGGTTTTTACGGAAAGATGAGTCAGAGTTGAAACGCCACAATCCAATTATAAATGGACCAAAATACCTCAGTAAATATTCTCACTCTTTATGGATTTTGTGGCTGGACATCAACTTCAGTTTGGCTATGTTGTTCCAAGCCAGTCTCTTAGTCTCTTCAGTTAGGTCTTCAAAAGAGTCCTCACTTGTGGATACTGCAAAAACATGTTATGAGTGAATTACCAATAAATGTTTGGCAAGGAGTATTGCAAAAAACATTGAATTTGATGTGAGAAAGATAAAATATAAAATCGTATGTTTGCGCTTGATTTAAATGTTTCCCGACTGATTGTCTTTGAGTAAATCTGATCCATTTGTTTGTCTGAGAGTGTATTGTAAAAGGTGTTACCTGGAGAGAGTTCGTTGGGGGGGGTGTTTGCGCTGGGGGTTCGTGATATCATCTGGAATCTGGGTGTTATCCTCTGTGGGTGGGGTGTGGTGAACAGTTGTGTTGGGGTTTGCCCAAACTCCAAGATTTGAGTTAACATGGCAATCTTCTCATCCGGATCCTCTATACTGCTCAAAATGTGAAAACGTAAACGTATTGAAACAATAATTATATAATAGTTGTATCCAAGTTTCCTGGGTTGTTCAGGAATAACATAGTCCCATATATTTACTAAACAATGATGCAGAACAAGTAATAACATGGGCGTGACCACATGGACTGGCATTATTACCTATCACAGTCGATGCCGCCCTCATATGTCAGTGGATGGAACACTGCCAAGGAAACCAGTCAAATCATCATTAAACTTTACATTAACATACATTGAATAACGATTTATTTTAGATACCAAGTGCCATTATCAAGTAAATGCATTTGAGTTACCCCCCCTTTGTATTTGAAACCCCAAGTCATCATATCGAATTGTATTTATAGTCATGTCTCATCACTCCCAACAAATTCAGCAAAGTTGACGATTGCAGCAAACTGTTCTCATAGGCATCATCACCAATTCACTCTGGGTTTTACACGAAGGTATGTGGGTCAACGTGCATGAAGGCACTTATTCACCAGACAGAAGTAACTTTACACCCAACCTGTCAGAGGGAGTGGCAAGGATGGAAGAGACCAGGAAGCACCTGTTGAAGATGCCTCACCCCAGGCAATTAAGGCCAATTTGCATTGCCAACAGGGCTTCCTTGTCCGTCGTCATCTACGAGCACGTACGAAGCCACGATCTAAAATGTGGTCGCCAGTTTGGTTCTGTATCGCCTGCGAGGCACATTGTCTGCTATATTGATGGTGGCTCATACCATTCTGGGCTGCCACTGCTTCACTTCCTCTTTGTTTGAAGCCAAAAACCAGGTCAATCCATTCGTGAAGGTGTTCTGAAACATATTGACTCTCCAGAGCTTTCTGACTCTTCTGAAGAAAATCACTGGCATCTAAAATATCCATACAGAAGAAAAAAATAACACAAAACCAAAATAATATCACCCACACAAATGTTTAGTGTACTGTAGTTTCTACCTGCAGCCCAAGGTGGTAGATCCACATCTAGAACCGAGCTTCCATCTTGCCTCCTGCCCAAATCCAAATTCTGACGGTTCAGCAGAAAACTAGGATCATTACCATAGAAGTCTGGGATCAACTGCAGAAAAAGTAGACAAATGTATGAATATTACAAACAGACATAATGTCAAAAGGATTTGTATTATATAATTCGTATTATAAAAACATTCACTGCATTAATAGGTCTTTCCTACCTCTTTAAAATCTGTGGCACCCTCCAAGCAATTTTTCCATGTTTCCCCTATGCTGTAAACAATTGAATACATTTATGTTCAACAAAATGGCTTGACTGCTAAAGTGTCAAAGGAGCTTTATTTTATTTTTGTACATAGAACCAAAACCAATTTCCTTGGGCAGAACTAATGGGAGGAGTGACCACTAACCTATTGAACATACGATCCGCATTATCATAGCGGCCATTTTGAAGACACAACATGTGTTCTGGAGCTGCAACAGAAGAGGTCATAATGGAAACATTGTTTGTAGAGGAAACTACTGCTCCCATATGCAACGGCCAAACACACTGACAATTATTGTACTTCATGTAAAAAACTATAAAGGTACATGCACACAATCTGCTCGCTCAACTCGCAAATCGCACAGTGTCTGGTGAGCTGTCAGCTGAGCCCTTCCTAGTGTGCACACTTCCCGCCCGAGTGGGGCTTGCTCTTAAAGATCAGTTTCTGCAATTACATTTTAATAAGTATTTATATGACTCCACTACTACAAAATGTTTTACGTATCAATAATGTCAACTCAATGACTTGTCAATGTTCAAATAGTGATTTAGTTGGTATAACGCTTGCATTGTATCACTCACATGTGATCCCAACAATCTCTGAAACATTCCTCCATGCATCCATTCCTTTATTTAAATCTCTGGACGCAGCCATTAGTTATAGAAAAACTGGACCCGCAATAATAAGTCTCAGTCAAGGTTTCAGCTAGCAAGCGAAGTTGAAGCTATCAGAGAACACCCATCATGCCATTGGTAGTCGCCAAACTCACTCACTTCTCTCTCGCTGGAAATTAGCATAAAGTTGAACATATCTCAACTTTTAAATCACGCTGCCGCTGGAAGATTTTGTCTCAGAGCGTAGCTTCACCGACTAGCGCAGACATTCTCTGGGTCTTGGTGGGAATGAATGGGAGCGTGCCTCTTTGTAGCTGTAGCGATCGGACAGTGTGCACGTACCTTAAGAAGGCGTGGACCTACCAACTCTGACAAGGTAGAAAAGCACATATCCTGGAGAGGAGTAATGACTACCATACATGAAACAAGGTTCAGGCATGTCTCTGTACCGGGACTGTGAGAAAAAGAGATACCTTAGTTACAAAACTGTTATGAAACTGTGTTTCTAAAATGTGAAACAAGGCAGAAGTAAATGAGGTCAGGATTAGTAGTATTACCAATAAACGCTCTAGCCTCTCTTTATTCAGTGCACCAATTGGTTTGCTCAGGTCACGGAACGTCGCCGGATTCATCAGATCTGAAACAAATCCCAATGGATCCATTAGCAAAAGCATCACATAACTGTGGAACTACATTGTTGTTAATTCCCCCGTGGTTAAAAGCGCAGGTCAGGCACAAAAAAAAGAGTTGCTGAATATAATTCCCTAATTAATTTTTGCTTTTGCGATTGGAAAATAGTTCTGTGTAGATGAATTACCAACTAACACTAGTTTCAATATGCCAACATTTCAGCTTCTATTTTTTACAGCAACCATTGATGATGATATCCCACACTTGACCACACTCACCCAGCTCCGTGCTGCTGTAGTCAGTGAGGATCCAGGGGAATACGGGATACTGAGACAGATCATTACTGCTACGGTCGGCCAGGTTGTTGAGGTGCAGCAGGTACTGGTAGTTACTGAGATGGCCACGCTGCCACTGTAGCATGTAACTCTCTGCTGTGTGCTCCGCCATGTGGTTCTCTGCAAAGGTAGGTAAAGGAAATCAAGAACCCGTACGTGGACAGGCATTGTGAGTGTGTGTTTGTGTCCTAAATACCCGAAATAGGGAACTTTGGTCACCAGTTTCACTATATAAGGATTACTGTGCAAATGTACATCTTGCCAGAATCACCCGGGACCAGGTGCCGATAGAGGGTGTGTCTGTTTGTCATGTATGTCGTTGGGTGTTACTGACCCAAAAACGTGGCAATGTAGTAGTAGAGGTCATTTCTGTCACTGGTCTGGTAAAACTTCAGATAGATGTCTGAGCAGAAGTCGTTTTCTGTGCAGAACACTTCAAGCCCCTGTTCAAGACAGAGTAAATTAGTTCTGGAGAGTGACACACACACACACACACACACACGCACACGCACACACGCACACGCTTTAGATCTAAAATATTGTTAATATATTTTTAGCTAGTCGCGGCTAAAGTTAGCTAAAGTTTGTAATGATTTCTCTAGGCCCATAGATTTTGCACAAGTTGATAGAAAGTGCAATTCTCCTTTCGAGCTTAAGTTATAAAAAGTGGGATAAGCAATTTAAACCCCAAAACAAAATACAGATTAATAATTATTTGGCATAAATTAGAAAACTACTTTTTGATTAAATCCATAATAACATGAAAAACGTATTGGTCTATGAGATGCTTGTTTTTAAAATATTAATAATAACATATTATTCACCAATGGCCTGAGTCCATGCCTTCTCTTGTAGATTCGTTTAACTCGATGGAGCTCTATTTGGACTACTTGTTCCTGAAATTCAATTTTAGAAAGAAATTAGATTGTATCAGCACAAACCCCCTAAAAGGAACTTCTCTGTCTTATACCTTGACCAAACCAGACAAGTACATTTTGCATTTCCCCAGACGGGAACATAACTTGTTAACATAATAACAAAATGTAAACCAACTTTTATCATTTGGGGACTGGATGAAAAATGTATTATGTACAATGCACATTTTCTTGAACATTTAGATTTTTAATTTCTTATTAAATGGTACAGGTATATTTGTTGTCTGGAAGTACAGTGGGGTGGATTCAAACCTATGCTGCAACAGCAAATACACACTGTAGCCACCCTAGGCCACCTTTGCTAGCAAATCTAACAGCACTGAAGATGGTAGTCAAAGCGAGAATTACGTTTTGATGACACTGGAGAACAACATGCATGTGAACATTACTTTTACAAGGCTTGCACATTCAACATATCCAGTCTTGTTGGGGTGTTAGGATAATCATAAATAAGAATAACTAACTCTAAATAAACACTAAATATTAAAAGTTTACTCACAGGGTAGCCATTGAGTGGCTGGAAGTAAAGACTTTGGTCAGTTATGCACACGTGCCCAGGGTTTGTAACCAATGGCGTGACCATCTCTGCCTCACATTCCATGTGTGGTATCTCTGCAACATTCTGAAAGCTGAGAATAAAGCACAGTGTTGTATTATCTAATGAGTCAAACAATAGATCTAGATGGAGATGACAATCAGAATTCTAGAACAAAGCACAATGTAGTATTATCTAATGAGTCATACATCAGATCTAGATGGAGAAGACAATCCGAATTCTAGAACAACGTCAAGGTTGTTAGTAGGAGCAAATTCTCAAATGATACATACCTGTTTTTGTCAAATGATGCTCTTGCCAATCTGGATTGTAAATTAGCAGCGATCTAGAAGCACAAAACATTAAATGTTTGCACTGTATAAAACCACTACCTGTCGAACAAGGAAACCAAATGGGCTTGAAACTACTTATTTTTCAAATGTTTGATGAACTTTCTCGGCAGCACATTGTAAACACATAAATGTTCTGGCAGTTTTGTAGCGATATCACTAACCATGGCAGTCTGGTCACCAAGCCTGTCCAGACATGATGCCCTGTGTAACTGGAAAAGTTTATTAATAAAAGACCAGCATCTATAAATAAATTAACTTTACATATGTAAATCTGGCTGTGGTACTATTAAATACCTGAAGCAATGTTTGGACAACATCCTCTGTTTTACTCAAAATGTCCAGGTAGAAGATATAGGTACTGTCTCCCTATCAGAAATGTTAACAAAGGCAACACAAAAAGCTAATTACTATATGTTCCTAAAGCCTCATTTTAAGTAATTTTTCAAAATCTGACATTTGGAATGTCTTTACCCGTTCAACTCTGTAGGGCGCAACAATATTGCACTCTTTGATAAGGTAAACCTGAAAATGAAATGTAAACCAAGTTAATTCTATCAAATCTCAAGGTGCAAAAACATTTTGGCATTGTTCTATAATACAATGTTGGTAAATATTGCTTGCATTACCGCAACAATGTTGATGCAAATGTACACAGTTTTACTAAACACACCTACCTGTGTGCATAAAATGGAGAGGCCAGCTGGTTTTCTCCTATATTTAAAAAAAAAAAAAAAAAAAAACATTTAAATCTACAACATTTTCATTTACTGGTTTATTGATTTGAGCAATAACTTACTTGAATTGCAAACATTAGACTTACTCATTGAAAGGATTTTCGTCCTTTTCCTCAACGACCTCAATCTTTTTGCAGTCTCTGAAGGGAATCTGTTCGAGGTTTAGAACATATAAATAACACATGTATCTGCATAATGAGCAAAAACACAGAAGATACATATTTGTGACACGTCTCAGATCCTTAGGTCAAATCAATATAATCAATAATGTACTAGTAAATTGAATAGGTAAATATGTAAATATATAGGTAAATATCATCATTTATACAGAATAAAGTATAACTTATTATACCTTCATGTTGTTAAGCATGACATGAACATTAAAGAAAAGGTACATATTGATATTTTCTTTCCAGCTTTCAAAAAAGCACATTCCTCTTCTATGGTGACATAGCTCACTTTATGGCAAATTTAGCAATACAACAATACTTCCATAGCACATACATGGATAATATTGCTGTACATGATTGTAATAATTGTAAATAAAACTACACCTGTGGGGGTTATGTGTGTGTTGCATTGATTATATTGTATCTGGGACCCTGCCGTGTCTGCTATTGGTGAGATAGTATGAACATTGCATGTAGTCATATATTTGGCAAGCTTCTCATACGTGGACTGTGGGTAGTTTGTGATCAACCTGTTGAAGACCCTTTGCCACTGCGAGGTTCCTTAAACGCATTATTTATTAAAAAAGAAATCACCTAAAAGGCATTTATGTCTGGTACCACCCTAACCTCCTCCACATCTACTCCCCCTATAGCTGTCCACACTCCTCTGACCCAGGACAAATCCCAATCCCGTTAAATAATGTATTACTATTATTATAGTTACTTAAGCAATAAAAATGGAATATATTTCACGCAATACACCACTGATTATGACCGAAATGACAAAACTGATCGTAGATTAGTAACTTCTAATAAAAAAACATTCTTCTGATTAGCTGTCATCTAAAATGAGTATTCTTTCTGAGTGCCGCTCTATTACTGGGTTGGCTAAGCACAAAAACACACCTTTAAAATTGGCTCCACGTAGTCCTCGGGTTCAAAAATTATGGATTTGGAGCATATCTTCAGTGACCCTCTGATCTTTCTGCAACAAGACAATTGTCAGTGCTGTTGCCCCATTGACCAAAAATGTATCCACAATGACAGATAGAATTGGGTTGAACTTTTGGTCAGTCAAGATTGGACATCACCTTTTTTTGTCTGAAGTAGTTGTCACATGGTGCGCTGTGTGCTGTTCAAAGTAATACTCTTCTAAGTCAAGCAACAGCAGAGAAAACCTAGAGCACAGACAATAAAGAATACATTTGAGAACACAAGAATCTAAAAACACAAAGATCAATTCAAACAAAATATATATATTATTATACATTTCAGGTTAGTTAAACATTCTCTTGTCGTATTTTACACTATTTATAGTGCAAACTTGACTGGCTATTTAATATTGAGATTTGCTGTAACAAGTCTTATGGATGAATGACTGACAATCCATAAGATCAAGATATACTTGAAAGTATTTTCAATACAGCTAAACAAATACTGCACACTTATACCTTACATTTTACCTTATATTTGGGTTTATGATAGGGTAATATTGTAACCAGGTCAAGAGGCATTTTGTTATACTATACAATAGTCAACAATATGTGGATGATAAATTGTCAACAAATTGTAAACAAATCTAGCATACGGTCCTCAAATTTAAACAGAAAATAACTACACACACACACACACACACACACACACACACACACACACACACACACACACACACACACACACACACACACACACACACACACACACACACACGCACACACACACGTGTAGATATATAAACGTCACTTTAACTCTAGCATGCCAGTTACCCTGTATAATGACAACCAAACTAATATGGTGAGTGGAGTATAGTTTAGAAACTCGATCAGCATCCAGTCAACCTCAGGTCATGGGACTAGAACGGCCTACTAACAAGGAAATCCCCGGATCTCAATTGTATTCCACTGCCCTAGAACAGGTCTCTATGCTCGGTTAAACTTGACCCTGCTCATGTCTAGGTGGAAGACGGGAGTAACTGCATAGCATGGATATAGTGTTATATAAGTACGAACCTTTCCTTCGACCGTTCTTTCTTTTTAATAAATGCCATCATTCACTGCAGACCATCCATTGCAAAATATATTGTTGTGTCCAATAAAAACACGGAAGCTCACTGCGACGGTGACGAAAGCGTGCGAGCCACGCAAGATGGGCACGTAAGACGTAGACGTAGAGTTGTTCCTAAAGGGTACACAAGGGTTTTCAAACATTGGCTACGTTCGTGAGGATTAAACGACTGAAGGCGACCACCAAAATGACCCATCTTCAAATCACAATGCACACGCAACTCCCTCATTATTTTTGTCAGCGATTAAACCACGAACCTATCTGATTTAAATTGTTTGAAAAACGACCTATGATATATTTTACCAGTACAGCACAAAATGCTGAACGTTTGATTCTGAAAATGACATATTTTTTTCACATGACACAGAACAAATTTGAAAAAACAAAAGTCTGAAATAGGCTACCGGCGTATGCATATGAGTCATAATCCACACAAAACTTAGAGGCAAATTCTCAAAGCAGCTCCTTTCACATTACACTATTTAGTTATCGCATGCACAAATTTCAAACCGATTTCTCTGAAGGTTATTTTTTTCTCTCCTTTCAATTAGTTCCCAGTTCAGACCAGTCGGGTTTATACCTAACCAGTTGGTTGCATAAGGTGCAAGGGATTTCAGATTTACTTCAGATAATGTCTGTGTTTTGTTTAGGCTTACCATGACTCAGTGTTTGGATAAGCATTTTTATATTAATATTGCAAGCTGCAATCCAACTGGCAATATATTTGCATGCACAAAATACATATAGCCTAAATACAGGCACACATATTGATATCAGTCACTTTGTCCAACAGATATTTACATTAAAATTATCATAATTCGAAGGTGGTGTAGGCCTACACAAAATACAGATCATATTGGAAATACATTTAAATATCCTCTATTAAATAAATAAATGGTGTAATAACACAAATACTTGCTTTTTACATTTTGATTCATGTTTTAAGTTTAAAATGTTGTTTTATGTGGGTAATGACTCTATTAGTATAAAACTATTTCAGTGAATGCATGAGTACAACGCATGTGTACATGTCATTAAATGTTGAACTATAGCAAGACATGTTGAAAAATGGCATTAAATGATGAAATATGCCATTAAATGTTGAAATTAAGTGATGAAAAAAAGTTTTTGGAAATACAACGTAATGTTATGAAATTTCATACCACATTTTTATAAGCAGCAATACAAAAATATGTCCTATTATTGTGCCAATTAAAATAACATATTTAATTAATTATTTGTATATTTATATATTTATTTTGGTCCTCCATAGTTGCCTATGTCAGGCTTTTAAATTGACAGCTCGAACGCACCCTATGAATTTGTTTGGTAGTGACGTGTCATGATTTGGAAATCGTTCTGATACCGGAATCTACAGGGTGACAACCGATTACCGGGTAGATGATGTGAAATAATCGATATTTACCACGTGAGGCGGAACGATAAATGCATTCTAAAAGACATGTTACTGGTCTGATATTTTGCTTATTTTATGTAGTATCGTATTTCACAAATAAGGTGAGTTTCTGGAAGCTTTATGATCCTTACATGTGCAGGCAATACTCATCAACTGTTCTTAAATACTCATCAACTGTTCTTAAATACTCATCAACTGTTCTTAAATACTCATCAACTGTTCTTAAATACTCATCAACTGTTGTTAATCAATGATATATGATGGAGTTTAGCTGACTAACACACACTTGTGTCGCTAAATTGAACCTAAAGACTGTATCTTTTTTCCTGTTTTACTTTGGCTGTATTGTACCTGCATGTTCCCCATCTTAGTGCCTTTTCCTGGTTTTGTTTGTGTTGTTCCGATTATGTACCTTATTGTTTTGCAGTATGTCCTGTCTGTCTTGAAATTCACATATCCAACCTTATTTCAGGGGTAAGTTGTTTGTTTCGGCTATAAACAGTTGTTTTTAAATCTGTGGAATATTGCAAATTCAAGTTTTTAACTCACATGTATCGCATTTCTGTAGCTTGGGTTACCCAACTCTAAGCAACACGGATCTTCTGTTTCACCACTGATTCAATCAATAATGGATATTGCCATAAACATATAATTAATAGAATCAGAATGAGGTTTATTCGCCCAATCTGTTCACACACACAATGAATTTATTCTGACCCCTAGCGGCAGCATTTAGGATACACATGTTAGAGGTACGTGAACAGTGCAAATCGAGCAAATAGTACTGCAGAATCAGCAGTGGATATTAAACAAAACATGCAACAATAAAGCCCTATTTTTCTGTAGATCTAATGGTTCAAATTGATGGAGAAAGCAAAAACGACTCCATAAAATCCAACATCAAATAGGTTATTGTTGGCCAGTGATATTGAAACTTTTCTAAAAGGGCGCCATATTTTTTTCCACAATTTCTGGTGATCCCAAGTTTTATTAAATACATCCCAACTGCACTGTCAGCCTACAATGACAAGTCTAACCGTTTGGCCTTTGTTTTTGCAAACGTTCATAATGGCTACATAACTAAATCAACTTGAAAGTAGCCTCATCAAGTTATAGCCCTCCTCCAAGCAAGAGTTGCTAACATGTTCTTTGAAAAAATATTTATTAGCTTATCTTTTGTAGTCTATCATGATTATCTGAAAGTTAATCTTAAATTAAAAAATACATCTAAATGATGTGAAAGTTAATTCAATTATCTTTCAACAAGATTGCAATAGTTCCATACATACTGTATATCAGTTAATACTAAACGTTCTGTAATTTATATCAAAGTATGGCAACCTCATTGCTGTAGTCTTTAGAACAAGGTTACTGTTCATGAATCTTTTGCATCAATAAGGAATGTATATTTAATGTTTGATATCTAATGTAATGTCACCCTTATGTAATGTGACTTACTGTATCATACAAGTCTAGTGTCTCAGACTTACTTATACTATGCGACATCTTAACCTGAAATTTTCTAACTACCAGTGCAGCTGCTTATGCAAAGCAGTGCATCAAGATCAAAAAGTTTTACCCTTCCTTTTTTAGTCGTAGAATAGGCTTGATCTGTGTTTTGCTACAATGCTTTTGTAAGGGTTGCAAATGAATTAAATGTATTTAATCTTTATTTAACCAGGTGGGCCGATTGCGAACACATTCTCATTTGCAACGGCGACCTGGCCAAGTTAAGGCGAAAAAGTGTGCAGGACAACATACAGTTACACAATAAATACCTAGAACACAAGAGTGCAAATAGCATTGGGACACAATAAGGCAATACAGGATCATGTGGCGAGTCAATATATAGATAATACAGGATGATGTATATGTAGTTCAGTTGAGCAGCATTGATATGGCAATACAAATTATATAAAATACAAAGGAGTGTCTATATACAGAATGTAAAAAGATTAAAGTGTATCTAGCAGGTAAGTCATTTGTGTGCACAGATTATATGACAGTAGTTTTGAAAGGAAGAGCATTTGAGCTTGACTAAGCAAATATAATTATTTAAGAATGTAAACAGGTATGACAATAGTGCAGCTGAGAAAGATCCACTATGCAAAAAAGGCATGGCATAAGTGAGAAGAAGTTAATGACAATTAACTTGCACAGTGATCTGACAGGTGTTCAGACAAGAGTAGTTTAAAGGCAACTGGTGAGATAAGAGTTTCAAGTTTTAGGGGGTTTTGTAATTCGTTCCAGTCATTGGCGGCTGGAAACTATAAGGGTTGGCGGCTGAATGTTGTGCAGGCTTTCGGGGGAACTATGGCAATGAACCTGCTTGAGCGTAGACTGTGGGTGGGTCGAGCAATAGTGACTAGAGAGCTTAGGTACAGCGGGAATCTGCCTAATAGAGACTTGTAAATTAGTTGGTACCAATGAGTTAAACACTGAGTGATTTACGACAGCCTGCCGATTAATGCGTCTTTCAATTATATGTGCAGATGGCAGACTTTTGTCGGGGGCCTGCTGCTTCTGGTCTCTGGAAAGCTTGGTTGGGTTGACATAAGTAGCATTCCCAGGTAATCTCAAGTTAATTATTTGTATTCCCAGCATTTATGCAAAGTTGTTGGCCTGTCTTTCATTCCCCTCTAGTGGCTAATGATGATGGTGCATATTCCTGTTTTCCTACAGGTCAGCAGCACTTTCCTGGCTTCCAGGATCGTTCCTGTTTGTAGGGAATATCTATGCTGGGTCCCGAGCTCTTTCACGCCTGGTTAGTCATTCACTTCTTGTAAACATGCAGACTGAATGAAGGCAGATCTTTCTTACATACCAAGTGTCTGCTAAATGACTTAACTGTACATGTTAAATTAGATGGACTGAGTTTTAGTAAAACAAATACAAATAATTGTTAAATTATGAATTAAAGCTTAGGCTACATATACAGATTGTATTAAAAACTGTCAATTTTCTTGACTGCAACTTTGTTAGGTCAAGAGAAATACTGTTAAAAAAATCCAACTCAAATGATTTGGCCAGGCCTTGTCAAGACTTGCTGCACTTATTGAGGATTTCTGCTTTTTATATTCCAGCCTATCCCTTTCTTCTTCACTCTTCATAATGCCTCTGAAGTGATGAATTGCTTGATCCTGAAGTTTACACAGAGGGAGGTAAGGGCACGTTTCCACCCAAACCCACACTGCACTCTGGACAGTCTATATTTGTTTTTCTTATGTCTTTTTTATTACAGCGGATTCCATGGATGAAGATTTTTAGGTTTGTTGAAACTGTTCATTGTTAGTTTAATTTAATTAGTGGATATTTAGAAGTATCAAAGTTATAGGAAAAAAGCCGCAAGCAAATGTTTCTATTTGAATTGTGAGCTTCTGGTTTTCTTTATAGTTTGAGTCTGCTGTTTATGTCAGCCATCAACCTTCCTCTCTGCGACCCTGAGTTTGACTTTGGTGGATACACGTGGGCCTTGGTACATCTTATCTGTGTTGGTAATATAGCCATGACATATTTTATCATTGTGTTATAGCATATGCAAACAGGTCAATGCACTTTAATGTAAATGTATCTATTTCAGGTGCCTATAGAGTTTTCCAGACACAGTTCAAGACCACTCCTTTGAGGTGAGCTGTAATTTGGTAATGGTTTAGAACAAGTATTAACCAACAGTTTTTTGTGATGTGAATTCCATTTTTCTTTTTAAAATCTATATTACAGTGATCTTGAACAACAATACATCAACTATTTGTTCAGGTACGAGTACAACATGTTTATGGTCAAGCTTGAATAATTGTTTCATGTCCACAGCATTATTAATTTGACTGAAGTTATTCATGTTAGCTTTTAGCATCAGTTGACTTACTGTCACAGGGATGAATCTGTCCTTAAACATTTGTACTTTTTAATAATTTGGTAAAAGCTTATATAAAGAGCACTTGGTTGGCTTAACAGTTGTTTTGTGAATGAGACTGAAGTCATGTGTGTGTGTGTGTTTCCAATTACTTCTGTGTATGTAACTGATCAATAAAATGTAATTAAGCTCTATTTGTTATACATCCTACAACTAGTGTATTGCTGCTAGCCTTCGCTGCACACCCTACTGGTAAGACCATGTGACCGTTTCCTTCACACACATTTTCAGAAAAACCCACTAGTCATTCAGCCAAAAGCTTTTCCAATAGCTGTTTGCTTAATCAATGCATTATTTATCACAATATTACTCTGATTCACGTTTTCGTCCCCTATTGCTGATTCCACCTCAAAAACGTCCCCAACCGTCTTGTTTGCAGGACAGAATGAACTTTTCAGAAATCTTTATCTTTGCCTTTAGGTGACTTATTTGGTGCCTTGGAGTTCCCTTTCCTCCTCACCCCAATATTTCACAGTGGCTGTTGTGCCAGGTAAATAATTGACCATAGGCGTCCAACTCAACATGTTTGTTAAGTCTTAAAGAAATATCCATGTTGACAAATGGGTTCCTATCTTCCACAGTGCCGTGTTGGGTTTTTTCTTGCTGCTGGCAACAGTCAAACTTAAAAGTGGTTTACCCCTTGAGCAATGTGGGATCTGGATAGTTTTGGCTAAGGTAAAAGCTACACCTAGGTGTCATTTGAACGTCCCAAAGCAAACTATAAGCATATCTTTTAATTTACATCTCCTTCTTTAGAGGGACCGTATGGGCTATTATTGGGTTATCGTCAAATGACTACATGTAGATTATATATTGATACACTATAAAATGACTACATGTAGATTATATATTGATACACTATAAAATGAATCTTACTGTGAAAAACATATATGAAACAATGTATCAAACCCTTCAAAATAGTATATGCAAATTACCAAAGCATTTCTTGCTTGATCTACTCTGTCTAGGTTTTTACCACATGTTTATCCCCATTTGTTTTTAACATGGAAGTTAACCCTGCATCTCTCTGCTGGTGAGTGTACATTTTATTCATTTAGCAGCAGACACTCTTACAAAGAGCAACTTACAGTAGTGAGTGGATACAATTCAATATTGGCTCCCTGTGGGAATCAAATCCACAAATGTATTTCTTCCTTAGTGTCTTCTTCAGCCATGTTGGAGAAGCGCTGCTGGTATACTCTGAAAGGACTTCCCAAATCCGATGATGAGCCCAATTAAAGAACTTCAACCTCACTGAATACACATTGAATGTATTCAACAAGTTGTACTTGCAGTCTGTGTCCCACAATGAGCATTAGCTCAAGAGTGTATGCCAAAATGGAGATCAATTTTGCCCATTAACATCTTCTACAACTTGCTAAAAACCAAAAATAATTATTACTTATTATAGCATTTCTTTTTAACTGTTAAATTGCTTTTGCAGTGCTATACTTGATGTTATGTAACATGACTCACTACCTCAACTATAATGCATTTATTAATAACAACATCTGGTTCAACAACAATTATCTACAAATATACTAAATGAAATTAAAGACTACTGTTCAACAGTGCATATCCTTTCACAGTCAATCATTTAACGAGCATTAACTTGTGTCTGCATACATTTCAAAATACTCCCCTACCTGATAGGTCACACATTTTGTTTACAGAATGATAAGAATTTGCTGTGTCTGGGTATATAAACCAGAACAGACACTCATACTATTTAAGTGTATGATTGTATGTTAGTGTAAGGCACTAGCAGGATAGATACCATGTAATTATTTAACAGTATTAAGGTTCTGCTTGTATGGGCATTTAATTGGGCTTGCTGGTTCAGGTCTTCTGCTCTTTGCCTTTTGGGGAGAACGTGGCATTGTAGGGCTTTCTCCTACGCAGACGCTGTTCTGGATCATTATCTTCTTTAATGTAACCTGGTTGGAGAAGAAGATTCACATTGACTAGAGGGACCAAAACATATTGTTCTTGCGACAACTACCTGGTGAAAAAGTTAGAATTAAATGCCAGTGTTCATTTTGCCTCAAGTGCATTCAGAAAGTTGAGAGCTATAACCTAAGTGCTTCATTTTGACACGGTCTAATCCCAAATGTTTAGTGCCTTGATTGTGTGTGTGTGTTGAAATCCACATGTACCACATGGCCTGGGTTAAGATAACTGGTTAGGATACCTCTGTCCACACAAGTTTGCGTTGAAGGGAAGCCAACTTCCCAAAAGTTTTCTGGGGTTGATGGAGGAATATAACGGAACCGGTGCCGAGAACAAGCTGACAACTTCTTTACTCGCTCTGCCTCTGGAAGGTCGGCATAGTACTGAGGAGGATTAGATGGTATAGATGCGTTAAGCTCAATTACATTAATGGCAGTTTAGTGGCATTGGTAGCAAACCACTCTTGGTCCAAACCCCATATCTTGACATCACCCCAGTCGTCTCATAATTTTGCTGTAGCCTTCCTCTACTGTGTCAAGTAAAAATCAAGCCCTGCTTGATTCAGATAAGTTGATTTAGGAGGGCTAGCTCTGGGATACATCTAGAACCTGGAACGGCTGGTACGGCATTTTAACAGAGCCAACTCTGTGTCAAAACACCAAAGTTTACTTACAATTTCGCACTCTTTACACGTGTGACCCTTGAGCTTCCTCCTCTCAGCTTTCTTACGAACTACATCCACATGTGCAAACGATAGGTTTTTACTAAAGGACAGTGAGAAAGAAACCATTTAAGGAAACCTTTTTCACCATGAGAAAGGATGTTCTCTAAAAGTCTGATGAAATGCATCTCACCTGTCTTTATGTTCTCTGTTGGGGGTTCCAGGTTGTGGCATGAGTGCTTTATGAGAGAAAAAATATACAAAAAATGTAATGCTTAATGTCAGCAATATGGCATGAGTGGGTGTGTTTAATGGACAATATACCACAGATAAAAGCTGTTAGGCACGACCCATTGGGGAGTTCCTAGACACAGCTCTTGAGACAATATATCACAAACCTAAGATGGCGTATTGCTCCCACAATCCCACGTTTACCAATGCAATTATGGCGCTTTTCCACTACATAGAACCAGCTCGACTTGACCCGATTCGGCTCGCTTTCGCTCCGTTGTCCATTGGAGATAGTACCTGCACAATAGTACCCACCCGGTCGTCATAGCGACGCGGCAGGAAACTGCTGTGACGTAATCTTCTACGCGACACACACTCGCTACCCACACACACACAAGACAATGGAGGAAATCGAGTGTATACTGTGTTTGACCACGGGATGTGGCTGTTTCTCATGGCGTATTCTTTCGGTTTGCCATAGTATTCATAATGGATAATATGTACAGCTCTCACGCAATCTCTGGCCAAACTATTTAAAAATGGTGGGATTACTCAGGATACTACATCTGGTGCGCGCAATGATGATGCAGTGAATAGTGACGATTCTCTGACCAATCAGCAGTCTGTCGTGTTTTCACGTCACATTTTAGTATTGCCTCAGCTCGCTCAGAACCTCGCCTGAAGTGGTACGAAAAAAAGTACCTGGAAGCAGGTACAGGTACAACTTTTACCCAGTGGAAAACCATAAAAGCCGAGTCAAGCTGAGGCGAGCTGGTTCTGTGTAGTGGAAAAGCGCCATTATGGAGCAGTAACAATAGAGCAGTAACAATGTATGTGATGTCATACCATGGTAAACTGCCATGGTATGACAGTTTACCATGGTATGACATCACATACCATGGTAAACTGTCATACCATGGCAGTTTACCATGGTATGACATCACATACCATGGTAAACTGCCTTTTATATACCAGGTTTGAATCCTGATTGCCTGATAGATAATTAGTATATGGTTTCATATACCACAACTAACGACTTGCTTGACAGCCATTGCAGGACATCACATTGTCAACAAAAAACAACTTTGGTATAGTTTTTGCATTTGTCCAGCGACATCTGGGTCTGCCAATGTACAGTTGAAACCAGATATTTACATACACTTCAGAAAAGAACACAAACGTATTTCCTTACTGTCATACATTAAATCAGAGTAAACTTTTTCTGTTTTAGAAACAAAATAATACCATTCTCAGCATGTTCTTCCTCTCTTTCCACCTCATCCTCCTCCTCAGAATGATATAGCTCCTCTTGGTTCAGATATGATCCATTATTATCTTGAGGACAAGAATCGTATTCTCCGTAGCCAGTTTTATCAAAGATTTCAGCCATACTGTCGTTAGCTTTCTGGCCAATACCTTGAAAGGAAAGTTCAAGCCTGGTTACTATACAGATGGCATGTTTACACTGGCTCCCGTTCAGTAACAAACTGCAGCGAAATGAAAGCGGTGATAAACTTTACCTTTAATTGAGCTGGTTCCGTTTGAACCTCGGAGTAGCAGGCTGTGGCTGACAAAGGTGCAGTCCATATCCACAGTCCCTGCTTCACGGTCAGACTGTGAGACATGCACGTTTCTGTTAATGTAGTGGCCTAAATAACACCATTTATTAAAAGAAAACTAGTAATAAAACAATATTGTATTAAAGTTCTACCTCTGCTGCAGTAGGCGTGTCTATATCATAGTGGGAGAGCATGGCACCTGGGTCCATGCTCCATGTTTGTTCTGCTGCTACCGGCTTGCCTACAATATAGTAGTGTTGTTCAAATTGTTGCCTAAATTCTGATTAACAAATGTATATGACCATGTCCAGTATATTAAAACAAGTTTTCAACAACACCTTTTCCCAATGGACTCTCATTAGACTCCGATAACAGTGATGTTGATGCAGTACTGTTGATGTCCTGCGGAGGGCTCTTCTTCACCCGAGCACAGGGGTTGGCTTGCAGAACAGATATCTGTTCCGGATCCCCAGACCGTTCCCGACTCCGCTTTCTGATTGGTTGAAGGTCAGTGAGGGTCTAATGGACAAATGAGAAAACAGGGGTGCCTTCGCAATTCATTGATGCATGAGACCAAATAAAATAATATAAGTGTGTAAAACAATAATAGGGAGTTACGCCAACTCCGCTGAATACTGAGGACAGCACATACGGGGTATAAATGAGATGCAACTAATAATGACAGTCCAGGTTCCTTGATAATATAAGGAGGAAGTAATAGTAAGATAGACCAAATTGAACGTATCTTGCAAACAGACAAATGCAGTGAGCGAGGAGTGCCATTTTCAAATTCAACAGTAATCGTTGCCAATTAGTCATTTCTTAACACTGCAGCATGTTGAAACTAATCATTCTATTAAAATATGACTCTGCATACTAAAGCAATTTTAGTTGCTAGTCTTAAATCAGTAAACAACTTTCATTTTGCAAATAACGTGTACATTATCCAACCTCTAATAATAAATGTATACTAAACCCCGTAACTGACCTTTTAACCATGTTAATATCATCCAAGGTAATTATCTGTGGAAATGTTAACATGGACTGGGAAACACAGGGCTCCAATTATACACGATTTATGAACGGGGCTAAATCTTTTATAAGGTGCCTACAAGGTCAACAGTTATTGATTATATTTTAATGTACTTGATAAATATATAGCTAGTGATTTCTGAACATTTCGCTATTGCATGTATCTGAGAAAATAAAACCCATAGGCTATCATACACAGAGGGGTAAATAATGGGATAAATATAATGTATGTATTATTAACAGGTATTAGTTAACTTGTTAAAAGCATCAAACTGTATACTATAAATACAGTTAGATCACACTTCGGGTCTTGAACAAAATCTTTACGGTCTCATCTCATCTCATCTTCAACCGCTTATCCGGGGTCGGGTCGCGGGGGTAGCAGCTCTAGCAGGGGACCCCAAACTTCCCTTTCCCGGGCAACATTAGTCAGCTCTGACTGTGGAATCCCGAGGCGTTCCCAGGCCAGTGTGGAGACATAATCTCTCCACCTAGTCCTGGGTCTTCCCCGAGTTCTCCTCCCAGCTGGACGTGCCTGGAACACCTCTCTAGGGAGGCGCCCAGGTGGCATTCGTACAAGATGCCCGAACCACCTCAACTGGCTCCTTTCTACGCAAAGGAGCAGCGGCTCTACTCCGAGTTCCTCTCGGATGACTGAGCTTCTCACCCTATCCCTAAGGGAGAGGCCAGCCACCTTTCGGAGAAAACCCATTTCGGCCGCTTGTACCCGCGATCTCGTTCTTTCGGTCATGACGGTACATTGTGTAATTCATTAACAACCAAATGCCATAACAGCGGTCAATAGAAACCAAATTCACCAACTGATTGAGGGCTGGATTCAAACTAAAAAATCTAAGTAAACAATTGCTGTTATTCTGTGAATTTTATCACGACAACTCATAATGTGACCAAGTAAAGTATATGGTCCCACATGCCTGTATCAACTCCAGACAACGTATAATGTGACTAAGTATATGGCCCCACATGCCTGTATCAACTCCAGACAACTTATGTGACTAAGTATATGGTCCCACATGCCTGTATCAACTCCAGACAACGTATAATGTGACTAAGTATATGGTCCCACATGCCTGTATCAACTCCAGACAACGTATAATGTGACTAAGTATATGGTCCCACATGCCTGTATCAACTCCAGACAACGTATAATGTGACTAAGTATATGGTCCCACATGCCTGTATCAACTCCAGACAACTCATAATGTGACTAAGTATATGGTCCCACATGCCTGTATCAACTCCAGACAACGTATAATGTGACTAAGTATATGGTCCCACATGCCTGTATCAACTCCAGACAACTCATAATGTGACTAAGTATATGGTCCCACATGCCTGTATCAACTCCAGACAACGTATAATGTGACTAAGTATATGGTCCCACATGCCTGTATCAACTCCAGACAACGTATAATGTGCCTAAGTATATGGTCCCACATGCCTGTATCAACTCCAGACAACGTATAATGTGACTAAGTATATGGTCCCACATGCCTGTATCAACTCCAGACAACTTATGTGACTAAGTATATGGTCCCACATGCCTGTATCAACTCCAGACAACTCATAATGTGACTAAGTATATGGTCCCACATGCCTGTATCAACTCCAGACAACTCATAATGTGACTAAGTATATGGTCCCACATGCCTGTATCAACTCCAGACAACGTATAATGTGACTAAGTATATGGTCCCACATGCCTGTATCAACTCCAGACAACGTATAATGTGACTAAGTATATGGTCCCACATGCCTGTATCAACTCCAGACAACTCATAATGTGACTAAGTATATGGTCCCACATGCCTGTATCAACTCCAGACAACGTATGTGACTAAGTATATGGTTCCACATGCCTGTATCAACTCCAGACAACGTATAATGTGACTAAGTATATGGTCCCACATGCCTGTATCAACTCCAGACAACTCATAATGTGACTAAGTATATGGTCCCACATGCCTGTATCAACTCCAGACAACTCATAATGTGACTAAGTATATGGTCCCACATGCCTGTATCAACTCCAGACAACTCATAATGTGACTAAGTATATGGTCCCACATGCCTGTATCAACTCCAGACAACTTATGTGACTAAGTATATGGTCCCACATGCCTGTATCAAATCCAGACAACTCATAATGTGACTAAGTATATGGTCCCACATGCCTGTATCAACTCCAGACAACTCATAATGTGACTAAGTATATGGTCCCACATGCCTGTATCAACTCCAGACAACTCATAATGTGACTAAGTATATGGCCCCACATGCCTGTATCAACTCCAGACAACATCTGAGATGGCAAATGGTTTCTTTGTGGATCTTCTCCCAGAACTGGATCAGGGCATCAGTGAGCTCATGGACAGTCTGTGGCACTACTTGGTGGTGTTGGATGCTACAGTACATAATGTCCCAGAGGTCATACCCAGTCAGTGGCATCAATGCCTTCGTCATTATGAACCTGCCTCTCTGGCCACATGAGGCCGGGCATTGGCCTGTACCAGGAGGAGCCCAGGGCCCACTGCACCAGGAGGAGCCCAGGGCCCACTGCACCAGGAGGAGCCCAGGGCCCACTGCACCAGGAGGAGCCCAGGGCCCACTGCACCAGGAGGAGCCCAGGGCCCACTGCACCAGGAGGAGCCCAGGGCCCACTGCACCAGGAGGAGCCCAGGGCCCACTGCACCAGGAGGAGCCCAGGGCCCACTGCACCAGGAGGAGCCCAGGGCCCACTGCACCAGGAGGAGCCCAGGGCCCACTGCACCAGGAGGAGCCCAGGGCCCACTGCACCAGGAGGAACCCAGGGTCCACTGCACCAGGAGGAACCCAGGGTCCACTGCACCAGGAGGAACCCAGGGTCCACAGACTCATGCTGTATGAGGCGACCCACACCAGACTCATGCTGTATGAGGCGACCCACACCAGACTCATGCTGTATGAGGCGTCTCCAAACTCTTTCAGGTCAGTAACGCCAATAACGGACATGCTCATGGAGGTGTTCTCTGGCTGTCTTGCTGTTGCCTCTCCAGTGCACCGTGGTCACTTTCATGTTTGTTTGAAATGAAAAATCTGAATACTATGTAAATACACGATTGGATTGTATAATAGGAATCCAGCAAACCGCTATACACAACGTCTCTCTCACTCACTCTCATCTTCAACCGCTTATCCGGGGTCGGGTCGCGGGGGTAGCAGCTCTAGCAGGGGACCCCAAACTTCCCTTTCCCGGGCAACATTAGCCAGCTCTGACTGGGGAATCCCGAGGCGTTCCCAGGCCAGTGTGGAGATATAATCTCTCCACCTAGTCCTGGGTCTTCCCCGAGGTCTCCTCCCAGCTGGACGTGCCTGGAACACCTCTCTAGGGAGGCGCCCAGGTGGCATTCTTACAAGATGCCCGAACCACCTCAACTGGCTCCTTTCTATGCAAAGGAGCAGCGGCTCTACTCCGAGTTCCTCTCGGATGACTGAGCTTCTCACCCTATCCCTAAGGGAGAGGCCAGCCACCTTTCTGAGAAAACCCATTTCGGCCGCTTGTACCCGCGATCTCGTTCTTTCGGTCATGACCCAGCTTTCATGACCATAGGTGAGGGTAGGAACAAAGATTGACCGGTAGATCGAGAGCTTTGCCTTTCGGCTCAGCTCTCTTTTCGTCACAACGGTGCGGTGAAGCGAATGCAACACCGCCCCGCTGCTCCGATCCTCCGACCAAACTCCCGCTCCATTGTTCCCTCACTCGCGAACAGGACCCCGAGGTACTTGAACTCCTTCACTTGGAGTAAGGACTCATTCCCTACCCGGAGTAGGCACTCCACCGGTTTCCTGCTGAGAGTCATGGCCTCAGATTTAGAGGTGCTAACCCTCATCCCAGCCGCTTCACACTCGGCTGCGAACCGATCCAGTGAGTGCTGAAGGTCACCGACCGATGAGGCCATCAGGACCACATCATCCGCAAAAGCAGTGATGTGACCATCAGCCCACCGAACGGGAACCCCTCCCCCCATGACTACGCCTTGATATCCTGTCCATGAATATTACAAACAGGATTGGTGACAAAGCGCAGCCCTGGCGGAGGCCAACCCCCACCGGGAACGAATCCGACTTACTGCCGAGGACACGGACACAGCTCATGCTTTGAGCGTACAGAGATTGGATGGCCCTGAGAAGAGACCCCTCACCCCATACTCCGCAGCACCTCCCACAAAAGATCCCGGGGTACCCGGTCATACGCCTTCTCCAGATCCACAAAACACATGTAGACTGGATGGGCATACTCCCAGGCCCCCTCCAGGATCCTTGCGAGAGTAAAGAGCTGGTCCGTGGTTCCCGGCCAGGACGAAAACCGCATTGTTCCTCTTCAATCTGAGGTTCGACTATTGGCCGAACCCTCCTTTCCAGCACTTTGGAGTACACTTTACCAGGGAGGCTGAGGAGTGTGATACCTCTGTAATTGGCACACACTCTCTGGTCCCCCTTTTTAAAGAGGGGAACCACCACCCCGGTCTGCCACTCCTCTGGCACTGTCCCAGACTTCCATGCAATGTTGAAGAGGCGTGTCAACCAAGACAGCCCTTCCCCACCCAAAGCTTTTAGCATTTCTGGACGAATCTCATCAGTCCCTGGGGCTTTGCCACTGTGGAGTTGTTTGACTACCTCAGCGACTTCCCCCAGGGAAACTGACGATGACCCTCCATCAGCCTCCAGCTCTGCCTCTGTACTAGAGGGCGTGTAGGTCGGATTCAGGAGCTCCTCAAAATGCTCTTTCCAGCGCCCGATCACATTATCAGTTGAGGTCAACAGTGTCCCATCCTTACTGTACACAGCTTGGATGGTTCCCCGTTTTCCCCTTCTGAGGTGCCGAACGAAAGTCCTTCTCCATAGCTTCTCCAAACTTCTCCCACACCCGCTGCTTTGCCTCTGACACGGCAGCGGCTGCAGCCCTTCGGGCCTGTCGGTACCCTGCAACTGCCTCCGGAGTCCCCAGGGCTAGCATATCCCTGAAGGCCTCCTTCTTCAGTCGGACAGCTTCCTGACCACCGTGGTCCACCACGGTGTTCTAGGGTTACCACCCCTTGAGGCACCTAGGACCTTGAGACCACAGCTCACCGCCGCAGCTTCAGCAATAGAAGCTTTGAACATTGCCCACTCAGGTTCAATGCCCCCAACCTCCACAGGGATGCCTGAAAAGCTCCGCCGGAGGTGTGAGTTGAAGATCTTTCGGACAGGGGCCTCCTCCAGACGTTCCCAGTTCACCCGCACCACCCGTTTGGGCTTACCTGGTCTGTCCAAAGTCTTTCCCCACCCTCTGATCCAACTCACAACCAGATGGTGATCAGTTGACAGCTCTGCCCCTCTCTTCACCCGAGTGTCCAAAACATGCGGCCTTAGATCAGCCGATACGATCACAAAATCGATCATTGACCTTCGGCCTAGGGTGCTCTGGTACCATGTACACTTATGCGCCTCCTTATGTTCGAACATGGTGTTTGTTATAGACAATCCATGACTAGCACAGAAGTCCAATAACAAACGACCGCTCGGGTTTAGATCAGGGAGGCCGTTCCTCCCAATCACGCCTCTCCAGGTGTCTCCATCGTTGCCCACATGTGCGTTGAAGTCTCCCAGCAGAATGATGGAGTCCCCTACTGGAGCCCTATATAGGACTCCATTCAGGGTCTCCAAGAAGGCTGAATACTCCGAACTGCTGTTTGGTGCATAAGCACAAACAACAGTCAGAGTTTTCCCCCACCACCCTTAGGCGTAGGGAGGCAAACCTCTCATCCACCGGGGTAAACTCCAACACCGCCGTGCTCAGACGTGGGCTCGTGAGTATCCCCACACCAGCCCGCCGCCTCTCACCCTGGGCAACTCCAGAGAAGAACAGAGTCCAACCCCTATCCAGGGGTAAGGTTCCAGAGCCACGGTTGTGCGTAGAGGTAAGTCCCACCAGATCCAACTGGTATCGCTCCACCTCACGCACAAGTTCTGGCTCCTTCCCCCAGTGAGGTGACGTTCCACGTCCCCAAAGCAAGCTTCTGCCGCCCGGGTCTGATCCGTCGAGACCCCCACCTTCACTGTCACCCATATGACAGCGCACCCGACCCCTGCGGTTGTTCCTGTGAGTGGTGGGCCCACAGGATGGAGAGGAGAGAGATGCCACGTATCTCGTTCGGGCTGTGCCCGGCCGGGCTCCGTGGCAAACCCGGCCACCAGACGCTCGCTTTCGAGCCCGCCGTCTGGGCCTGGCTCCAGACGGGGGCCCTGGGCTTCCTCCAGGCAGGGTCTCGATCCTTTTCCCTCGATTTTTCATGGGGTCTTGGTGAACCATTCTTAGTCTGGCCCCTCGCCTGAGACCACTTTGCCTTGGGAAACCCTACCAGGAGCATGAAGCTCCAGACAACCCAGCCCTCAGGTTCATAGGGGCACACAAACCTCTCCACCACGTTAAGGTGATGATTCACATATAGTTGAGGATAAAAGACTAATTACTGATAAGAATACTTTGCTGACGTCTTAAATTGCCACTTTTCTATTGCAGTACAATAGTTCTGTTGACTTCAATTGGCACTTTAACACAGCATAACCTCTACAAGGGAAATGTAAAAAAGAATAGAAAATAATTTTCTTAAGAGTCTTTTAACAGGAAACAAAACCCTTGCAATTTATCATAACTAGGCTAGACTAGAGGGCTGACACAATTTAAACAGTTGACCCAGGTTTGCTGGATATGGTTACGCCATTTAGCTCCTGAACTTATTTTTAAACTAACAATTGTCTCGGGCTGCCGCAACATAAGCGCAAGAATACTTGTGACCTTGATAATTACCGACCTCTCCTTAAACCAGTTTGGCTTTCTAAAGTTCCAGAGTCATTGGTAAAAATACAGCTGCGTTCTCCATCAGACAATTGCATATTGAAAGCAGCCACATTGGTTATTAATGACATTCCCAATGTTTTGGATGAGAAATAAAACTACTATAACAACTATATTTTCAATGCATGACAGATGCATCAAGGGGGGTTTGAAACCTCAAGGCAAACAATTTTGCAGCAGCGCATTTTAAATGTAGTGCAAACTTTAACACTCATTGTCTATTATACACTTCAGTTGTTTGGATTACTTGACATACAGAAGGGCCTGTTTAATATACTATTAATATTGTTTGTAGATATGGCAATACTGTAGAAACTTGAACATTACCAAACTCTATTATTGTACTTTAAACAGGAAAACCTTCAGTTATCATATGTGCTCTGAAAACTGGCTTGTCCTTGAAATACTGCAGAGTTAGGCAGAACTACTAATAAAATGACTTGCAGAGTAGTGTGTTAGGCAGAACTACTAATAGAATTAATTGCAGAGTAGTGAGTTAGGCAGTGCTACTAATAGAATGACTTGCAGAGTAGTGAGTTAGGCAGAACTACTAATAGAATGACTTGCAGAGTAGTGAGTTAGGCAGAACTACTAATAGAATTACTTGCAGAGTAGTGAGTTAGGCAGAACTACTAATAGAATGACTTGCAGAGTAGTGAGTTAGGCAGAACTACTAATAGAATGACTTGAGGAGTAGTGAGTTAGGCAGAACTACTAATAGAATGACTTGCAGAGTAGTGAGTTAGGCAGAACTACTAATAGAATGCCTTGCAGAGTAGTGAGTTAGGCAGAACTACTAATAGAATGACTTGCAGAGTAGTGAGTTAGGCAGAACTACTAATAGAATGACTTGCAGAGTAGTGAGTTAGGCAGAACTACTAATATAATGACTTGCAGAGTAGTGAGTTAGGCAGAACTACTAATAGAATGACTTGCAGAGTAGTGAGTTAGGCAGAACTACTAACAGAATGCTTTGCAGAGTAGTGAGTTAGGCAGAACTACTAATAGAATGCCTTGCAGAGTAGTGAGTTAGGCAGAACTACTAATAGAATGCCTTGCAGAGTAGTGAGTTAGGCAGAACTACTAATAGAATGACTTGCAGAAAACAAATTGGATTAGTCTGAGATTTACATTTCATATTTAAATTTTTATGCTTTTTATTATAGCTGCAATACAGGGATCCCTGTATAAAGATAAAATAAAATAATAACATGGATTCTACTTGTTCTTATTTCATTATAATTTACAAGAAAAAGAAAAGTAGAAAAGAGGGAGGCTCTACCTGGTGAGTAATCAACACATTACTGGATCGTTCGTCGCTTGGAAGAGCGGACGGCGTCTTGAACAGAAGGTGGGGCTGCTGGCCTCTGTCCAGCATTTCTTCCCCTGTGACACTGCTACCTGTCTGGGCAATGACCGGTAGCACCAGGGCCTTCTGTGGAGAGTCTGACAGGTCCAAAGGTTTGTCTATCACCTCTTCATTGTCACCGCTGCTCTTTCTCCTCCTCTTCCCTCTTTCCTGCTCCCCACTACTGACGGGGCGAGAGACACCAAGAGGGCGAGTGACTCGAAGAGGCGCGATGCGGGCCACCCCCTCTAGGTGGCACTGCAGGACATTGGTAGGGCTGATCTTTAGCCGGGGGAGGAGAGACGGAGAGCCGTCCTCAGCCGTAGTCCTGAGGCGGACCCGGAGTGGGTCTTTTCTCTTGGGGTTAGACACTGGATCATCTGGGAGATCCAGACGACAAGTTTCAGCCACCACTGCACCTTCATGGCCCTGGCTGCTGTCTGAACCATGGAGAATAATACATACAGATTATTCTTCATAATAAAAAAAGGTTTAGAGATCAGAAATAAAAAAGAGTTTGCTACTATTAACACTACTATCCATGAATGCACTTATTGAGATCAGACCACATGTTGTTGTTGAGTTAATGTTGGTCTTACGTTGGGTCTGACTTGCGTCCACATAACACGTTTCAGGCACCAGTATTCCTCTTTCCACACCATCTGCTGTTTGGGACAGCAATCCTTTTTTTGATTCTATGAATTACAAAAACAAACAACAATAATGCCAAGAAAGTATTAAACTGATAATGAGACACTTTTGTAAGTGTTTAATGTGGAGGATGACCCTAAAATAACGTTCCACGGCCCGTTTGTTCATGTCTTCCAGTAATGCAGACTGACCGTTGAGCACCAAGTTCTGGGATTGAGACAGGGGCTTCTCTGCATAACGGACGTGGTTGGTCTCCTTCCTTCTTTTCATCTTGCTGACTACAGGTAAAGAGATCTGCTGCAGAGGGGAGTCCGGGATCATGCCCTCATCTAGCTCTGGGGATTTTGAGCTGGAAACCAAACATACAATGCCAATAAAATACATTGAATGTTGTGGAGTAATGTGCCATTTAGCCACTCATGGTTACGATTTACAGGGATGCTTTAAAACTCACAGAGGTCCCTTAACCCTTTCTAGCTCCAAGCACAGCTTTCTGTTCACATCCTGAAGATTGTTCCTCTCCATCACTGAAAGAAAACAAGAAACCACATGGAAGGTGAGTGTTCACAGTGGGAATCACAGTGGGAATCACAGTGGGAATCACAGTGGGAATCACAGTGGGAATCACAGTGGGAATCACAGTGGGAATCACAGTGGGAATCACAGTGGGAATCACAGTGGCAATCACAGTGGCAATCACAGTGGCAATCACAGTGGCAATCACAGTGGCAATCACAGTGGCAATCACAGTGGCAATCACAGTGGCAATCACAGTGGCAATCACAGTGGCAATCACAGTGGGAATCACAGTGGGAATCACAGTGGGAATCACAGTGGGAATCACAGTGGGAATCACAGTGGGAATCACAGTGGGAATCACAGTGGGAATCACAGTGGGAATCACAGTGGGAATCACAGTGGGAATCACAGTGGGAATCACAGTGGTAAAATGTACTGCAGTTTGAGGATCGGTTCAAGAGATTTAGGTACAGCGCAAAAATGCAACTTTAATATTTGATGTGTTGTTTAGTTTTTTTGGAAAAAGCTTTTTATAAATTTGATTATGATGTGCACAAAAGCTCTAGAATAAACAATATAACCAAAATATTCATCTCAACACAATTTATTCAAAAGTTTCTCCTTTATTTATATGTATTTGTGTATGAAAAGGAATGAAATAACTTTACTGATATTTTTTATATTTTTAATGAGCAACATAGCCATGAAATCCTACTAGAGCAATGACGGCTATCATCATTTTATTTGCAGAGCACTCGTGGCTTAAAGGAAATACTGCTTCTCTCTTACAAGAGTGGAGGAATGTTTCATTTGGGCGATAACATTGAAAACAATGAGGATCATTCAGGTTGGCCTTTTCCAACAGTGTAAAAGGACACTCTGAAAAGTTCCCCCTCCCATTGCTACCACCAGAACTAGCTAAAAAGAGTGAGGACATTTGTCTCATTTGCAAAGCTATGAGGAAACCTGTTACAGAAGTACGAGGAGTGCAGTGAACAAAGGTAGAATGGGGTGGTACAAGATTGAGAGAGGGCAATAAACTGTTCATTCATTGTAAGTTTTGACATAAGTCCCTGAATTTGCTTGACCATTCAGTTGAGCAAACTCTCAATCTTATTATTGCTGGTTCCCTTGTGAATTTGAAATGTATATATACATTGAATATATAACATTTAATTTGCTGCGTAAGAGGGACCGTTGTGGAAGTGAATGAATGTCAGATGCAAAATGCAGAGTGAGTTGAAGTAAGTTGTAGAACTAACTGAGCTCTGCAACAAGCCGTATGTTCTGCTGGCGGACTTTTTCAAATTCCACTTGCTTCTTCCTCATGTGCTCCTCTGTGACAGAACAGCGATCACACAGCCCTGCGCGAAGCCTGCAAAGAAAGCAAATGACACAGAAAAATCTGGTCAAGCTGTCATAAAGTCCTACATGGTCAATATGAAAATGTAAAAAAGGTCTACAGTTGACAAAGCGAGTTGGGTCTAGTTGGGTGACAAACAGACCTCTCCTCCAAACCGGTAACCGTGTCCTGGAGAGATTTGTGTTGCTCCTTCAGTAGCTGGTGTCTGCTGTAAAACTCTTCCAGTCTCTGTGCATCCCTGCAGTCACAGATTGAAACATTTTGTAAAAAAATACACACTTGAGGGGCTGTTTAAAGTACATTCTACATATGCATTAGGGTTGCAAGACAATGCTAATTCTGGATTTATAATTAAACTCTAGTAGGACCAGTATTCTCTTGTTTCCTACTGAAGTACGAGTGTAAATGAGGCCTTTGTGATACTTGCAGTGACATTTGAAACCTGACACATTGACAGGGAGTCAATGGGGTAACAGTCTTAACTTAAATTCAGCCACAGCATAATAATCCCACTCTTTGTTAATGGCCTGGTGGATTAAAAGATGAAGTTGGATTTTTCTGCAAAGGAAGCTAAAAGGTACTCACAAACGTCGCTCTTTCTTTAGCTTGTTCACTTTGGCTTGCAAACCTTAAAACCCAGGGTGAAATATGAGCTTGAAAAAGAGGTGAATATAATATATATGTATTATTATTGCACTGTGAGGTTGTGAGGCAATTGGCAGGCTTTTCCCCTCACTTGCATGCTGACAGCAGGCCCTACCTTGCAGTGCGTTATCGTGACACTCTTTGAGTCGACCCCATAGATCTTTGAAGAGGTCAGTGGTCTCGAGGGCACTGCTGGACCCGGGGCTGCTCCCACTTAGTGCAATACTGCTCATCCTCCAATCAGTTACAACCAATGGCTTGAACCATCAAACAGAAAACAGTCCATTCAACTGTGTTCTGGAAAAGCCACCAAGAAACCTGCAATAAAACATGATAAGATGACATTTAACCATTGTTCCCCCATTTTGATGTAATTTACAGAGAAAGAACAAGTGAATGCATTGCAACAGTCTTGTAGTCTCCACTTCCAATTCTGATCCTAAATGGCGAAAGATTTCCACAGGGCAGATAAAAACGTAGCCCTGGCCTGAACAAAAACGTAAGCTGAGCTTTAACATGCAAGCACACACACAAGCATGTCTTCTCTTGGCTAACTCTCTCAGGTACTGGAACAGTAGGATTTACTACAGTGTAACTGGATGGCAAAAATGACAGACAAATTGATAAACAACTGACAATTAAATCTGATAACGGCCAATGATGAAATTTAGCAAGTTCATATCCTCCAGTATGAAACTGAATGGAGAAAGCCTTGTTCACTCACCCCATTGAAGGAAACGGCAGTCCTCACTGTACAAGGGAAAAAACACCCAACAGATCCAAACTTCTGAGAGGTAACTAGGGAACAGCTGCCACCACACTTGGCTTAGTTTCTAGCAGTATGCAGCACGACTACTCAATGCAACACAAACTAAACCACCAGCACTGATAACCTATATGCCTTGTACGAGACTGGCTGGGCAGGTTGCAAGCATTCCCAGGGACTTGACTGGGATCACACCAAAATTTGTTGGCATGGACAACTGGAAAAGCAGGTTTCCTCGATAAAACACAAACTGGTCTTGCCAGTCAGCTTCAAAAGAAAAAACAGGGTGGGGGAGCAGCTGGCTCTGTGGAATAGCACAACTCAACCTCTCCACCTG
Organism: Dallia pectoralis; assembly: GCA_029465975.1. Lineage (NCBI taxonomy): Eukaryota > Metazoa > Chordata > Actinopteri > Esociformes > Umbridae > Dallia > Dallia pectoralis. The sequence goes on from CM055733.1 coordinate 4,869,367, forward strand.
CACACAGTCAGGTTTGCACATGCACGTACACACCCAAACACGTGCGTGAGCAATCAAACAGAAAGACACAACAGAAAAGATATTCATTTGAACGCACGCGCAGAGGCACACTTCTCCCTGACTTTGCAGAGACATGGAAAAGATTGTAGCCTGCAGCTATAAAAATTGTTAACTCCACTCCTGCTGTTATTGCTTGGCCAGGAGCTGAGGCGTTTACTGCAGTCAGGTCTTATTGTTTTGTCCAAAAACAGCTCAAGGTAAAACGTGTTTAGTACAAGCCAACACGTCCTTAACAATTCACTGTAATGAAGATATACTTGGTACCTTAGCAGATCTGATAAGGCCTTGACCAATATACCGTGTCAAAGTGACCGCCTCATCCCCCTTACTTCCATACCATGTCCCCAAAAATGTTACTAAAATGTAAAAGCTACTTAAATGGCGTATGGCAAGTAAGGGGCAGATTCAAGTGACTCAACAGTCTGTTGAATTATTAAATCTTGATGCGGATATTGAATCCGTATGACTGACAACCCCAGCTGTATAGGGGGTAATATCTTCATTATCAACTATTGACAACCCGAGAATATATTGATAACCCTATTGTGATAGACAATCAGCTAATTAAAACAAATCTATGAAATAATCACAAGGATGACATAAAATAAAATGCACTAAAATGCATTAAGTAAAGACAGGGATTTTATTGGGATATTTTTCTCCCTGACAAGCAAGGGCAAGAAAGGGGTGGTGTAGTACCATTGGTTCCCGAAATCCTGCAAGACAAGTCTGTGCCAGCCAGATACATTCCAGGGTAGGACGTTGTGGGCACTAGAATACAAGCTTCTCCTAAAAAGCCAAGCTGCGTTGATTCAATCGCTGAAAAAATTACAACATGTTACATGAGACACAGCTGGTTTAAGAAGATCACAAAGATGACAATAAATCTGATGTTGAGCCACATGACAGACCTGAGTGAAAGGTTAGGTGTACTTTTATAAATGACAAATCATAGATAGTACCATGTAAAATAAAAAGCCATCAGCACCACCTAGGGTAAACAGATTAGACACACATCTAACTAGAACAGTAGATCATATATTTTGGTATCACACTGCAAACCTCTACAGGCAAATAAAGGTCATTACAAGATCTTCATCTGAGGTTCAAAGAAAAGTTCGTTTCATATTCACATATTCAACAGATATTGAGATGCTGTAACTGTATATTAACATTAAACAACAGTAAACAACGTACATTTATTCTAGAAGGGCCTGGACAACTTATTTACATCAACTTTTAAAACCTTTGATTTCATGACAAAAAAATCAAATTTATTAAGCTTAAAGAATAATTGTTTTCATAAATTACATTCTCCAGTTATTTTCAAACAAATTACACTACAGGTAGGGCTGCACAATGAATCTAATATTGATCTGAATTACATTTTTGGCTTCCTACAATTAACTGAACATGATCGACTGCGAAATTGACCTTTAAAATGCGTGCTCCGCTTGTAGAAAACTCAGATGCATTTGAAATAAAGCACTTCATAAACTTCCTAAGCCAGCCACCAGGGCAATATTTATTTATTAATATAGGGCTGAGTAATATACAACAAAGAGGAGGCAGGCAAAACAGAACTCAATGTCTGAAGCAGAAGGCGAAGAGCTAGTCCCTCTATACAGATCATTATATGTAAATTGAAAGTATTTTGAATTTAGGGCAAGTGATGTCAAGCAAGAACAAATCATATTCACAGAGTGCTTTAGAATTGTTCTTGCGCCAAACAAACAACTAACTTGCAACTAACTTGTTGAATCAGCTGAAAAAAACACCCCAAAGGGCACTACGATGAAGGCATGAAGGCCAAAAATAATAACGTCTCTAACATTACCTCACGAATCCTCGTCCTTGGCCAGCGTCAACCTTCATAGGCCTGAAGTGTTTTCATTTAATTACATTCTGTGAATGTATATCTTGATTTTGAGTTAGTCAATTTCTTTTTATATATTGCTTCTAGGAGGATGCACCTTAAGGACCAACTTTATTTCGATACAAAGACTTATACATTAGCAGGAATTTAGCACAACATGGAAGTGAACGCAGTTGTCTGTTAATTTAAATATGAAAGTGCAATAAAAAAATTGCCCCTAAAATCAATAAATAATTGTTTATTTATTAATAATTGTGATCTCAAAATTGATTAAATGAAAATCATGATTATCATTTTGTCCGTAGGTGCAATAATTTCTACAGGAGCTTATAAATTAATGTTAGATTTAATACTGAAAAGAAAAAGCATTAAATCACAATGATTGGCATAAATATTATATTACAAGTAGGCTTAGAAATAATTGTTTTTACGTTTGTGCCTGACAAAACGTTGCTAAGCACCCATTTGCTAAGATGAGATACAGCTATCATGCTCTTTGCACAACACAAAAACATTATCAACAATTAAATCAATCAGCTGAAATGTTCAATGAAAATAATATTCTGTTAAATATTCCATAATTTGAAACCCATTTCATCGCACTAATTAAGACTCTCAACATGTCCATACAGAAAATATAATTCCCTTTTTCTCACTCAATACAGTGGGGAATATACATGCAACAATCATATACAAATCACACCAGATATGGCTTTAGAGGTGCCATGCTATCAAATACCCAGCTACACCTGTATTCACTGCTGTTTGGTGACTGACACAATAAAAGTTACGTATTATGCACAAGCAGTACATATGTAGCACGACACAAGCAGCGCAGAAGATTCAGCAGATTGAAGAGACAGCAAACCAGCGTCTTTCTCTAGCGTGTGTATGAATTAATTTTTACAACCAGTCAGTGTGACGTGTAGTCTCCAACAATTTGTCTTTGGCAAGTCAATTATCCGTATTTGGCGACTGCACATTTTGGACCCTGGTGGCGGAGTATGAGAAGTGTCTCCCAACCTCTCTAAAGGCTGAGTGAATCAATAGGAAAGACACTGCTTAGAACAGGCCCTGCAATAAAACCTGGGCCAGAAACATCACCAACTACTGGTCACCGCACCAGAACCTCCCAGCTCCTGGTCAGTGGAAGCAAAAGGAAAGATGATTAGGAACATAGCCTGTATAGGCACAAAAGTGCATGAAGTGCAAAAGTAACACTGTCTTTAATTTGAAGGACAAAGGACAGGTTCCAGGTGGGAGCAGAGGGATTCTCAAAGTGAACTTTGTTCAACATGGCCTGAATGAGATACATTGGTGGGAAAGCCTGTGGGCGCTGGTGCCACATCTAAAACCAGATGAGCGCTTGCATCTCCCATCGTGAAAAACAGCAGACAGTGCACATTTTTCTGCCCGGATTACAAGCGCATGTTTGCATAAGCAGAGAGTGAGGGTGCTAGCATTGCCGGCCTACAGTCCTGACCTGTCTCCGGTTGAGAATGTGTGGCGCATTATGATGCGCAAATTAAGGCAACAAAGGCCCCATACAGTTGTGCAGCTGAAAAAATGCACATTAGATAAATGGGGGAAAATGCTGCTTACCAAACTAAACCAACTGTTGTCTTCAGTGCCCAGACGCTTAACTAAAAGAAAAGGTGATGTTACACACTGGAAAATTGTCGACTGACCCAACTTTTTGCAGTGTGTTGCAGCCATCAGCTTTACAGTGTATATGTTCAGGTGCGGTTATGGGACTAATATACTAACAGCTTTCATATTCACACACTCAACAGGCTGTTAGTATATTAGTCCCATAACCGCACCTGAACCATTCACTGAGGTTAAGTTGCTTTCATATTCACACACTTAACAGGCTGTTAGTATATTAGTCCCATAACCAGACCTGAACCATTCACTGAGGTTATGGGACTAATATACTAACAGCCTGTTGAGTGTGTGAATATGAAAGCAACTTAACATCAGTGAATGGTTCAGGTGCGGTTATGGGACTAATATACTAACAGCCTGTTGAGTGTGTGAATATGAAAGCAACTTAACCTCAGTGAATGGTTCAGGTGTGGTTATTGGACTACTATACTAACAGTAAATGCCTGTTGAGTGTGTGAATATGAAAGCAACTTAACCTCAGTGAATGGTTCAGGTGCGGTTATGGGACTAATATACTAACAGCCTGTTGAGTGTGTGAATATGAAAGCAACTAAACCTCAGTGAATGGTTCAGGTCTGGTTATGGGACTAATATACTAACACTAATATACTAACATCCTGTTGAGTATGTGAATATGAAAGCAACTTAACCTCAGTGAATGGTTCAGGTCTGGTTATGGGACTAATATACTAACAGCCTGTTGAGTATGTGAATATGAAAGCAACTTAACCTCAGTGAATGGTTCAGGTGCTGGTTATGGGACTAATATACTAACAGCCAGCCTGTGAATGGTTCAGGTCGGTTATGGGACTAATATACTAACAGCCTGTTGAGTATGTGAATGAAAGCAACTAAACCTCAGTGAATGGTTCAGGTCTGGTTATGGGACTAATATACTAACAGCCTGTTGAGTATGTGAATATGAAAGCAACTTAACCTCAGTGAATGGTTCAGGTGCGGTTATGGGACTACTATACTAACAGCCTGTTGAGTGTATGAATATGAAAGCAACTTAACATCAGTGAATGGTTCAGGTCTGGTTATGGGACTAATATACTAACAGCCTGTTGAGTATGTGAATATGAAAGCAACTTAACATCAGTGAATGGTTCAGGTGCGGTTATGGGACTAATATACTAACAGCCTGTTGAGTGTGTGAATATGAAAGCAACTTAACATCAGTGAATGGTTCAGGTGCGGTTATGGGACTAATATACTAACAGCCTGTTGAGTGTGTGAATATGAAAGCAACTTAACCTCAGTGAATGGTTCAGGTGTGGTTATGGGACTACTATACTAACAGTAAATGCCTGTTGAGTGTGTGAATATGAAAGCAACTTAACCTCAGTGAATGGTTCAGGTGTGGTTATTGGACTACTATACTAACAGTAAATGCCTGTTGAGTGTGTGAATATGAAAGCAACTTAACCTCAGTGAATGGTTCAGGTGCGGTTATGGGACTAATATACTAACAGCCTGTTGAGTGTGTGAATATGAAAGCAACTAAACCTCAGTGAATGGTTCAGGTCTGGTTATGGGACTAATATACTAACATCCTGTTGAGTATGTGAATATGAAAGCAACTTAACCTCAGTGAATGGTTCAGGTCTGGTTATGGGACTAATATACTAACAGCCTGTTGAGTATGTGAATATGAAAGCAACTTAACCTCAGTGAATGGTTCAGGTGCGGTTATGGGACTAATATACTAACAGCCTGTTGAGTGTGTGAATATGAAAGCAACTTAACATCAGTGAATGGTTCAGGTGCGGTTATGGGACTAATATACTAACAGCCTGTTGAGTGTGTGAATATGAAAGCAACTAAACCTCAGTGAATGGTTCAGGTCTGGTTATGGGACTAATATACTAACAGCCTGTTGAGTATGTGAATATGAAAGCAACTTAACCTCAGTGAATGGTTCAGGTGCGGTTATGGGACTACTATACTAACAGCCTGTTGAGTGTATGAATATGAAAGCAACTTAACATCAGTGAATGGTTCAGGTGCGGTTATGGGACTAATATACTAACAGCCTGTTGAGTGTATGAATATGAAAGCAACTTAACATCAGTGAATGGTTCAGGTGCGGTTATGGGACTACTATACTAACAGCCTGTTGAGTGTATGAATATGAAAGCAACTTAACCTCAGTGAATGGTTCAGGTGCGGTTATGGGACTACCAACAAGCACGCATGGGTTTCGTACCACAGCAAAAACATTATTAATGGTTTGGAAATGTTACCTACCGTAACGTTCATATTAACATAGGGATTATTTTATCTAAAAAATAATAATAAATGGAATGTTGCTTAATAGATATTGGATAATAGCTACATTACTTTGCTACTTGGTTAGTTGAACAGTAAAGCAACACATACTAGCTAGTGATACTAGGAAAGTTGAAGGAGAAATAACACTAGTGCACTCGATTAACTTGAGTTGTTAACTTGTTAAACACACGGCTTGTTAGTCTTATCCTAGACAGCTATTAACACCACTAAAGAGACAAAGATGTGACCAAATGTAAGAATTAGAAACTTACCAGCTAGCTATTAAATACCACAGGAGGAATAGTTCAGAATTGGCGCTTCGCATTGCATGCTGGGATGACAACAAAACCACTTCCGTAGTCACATGTTTCTGATCCGTGGTTATAAATCTGTTCTACTATAAGTCCTTATTTGATAACGTTTGGCTATGTTTCTGATCGATCCGGTTATACATCTGTTTACTACAAGTCATTATTTGATAACGTTTGACTAGCTGTTATTGCAACCGTGAGTAACGACGCATTCTCATTTACGTCTCATACTGCGTTTAATCAAAGGGAACATTTGCTGTTATGAGAAAATAGAGTACTACGTTTAGGGAAAGTCAATGCAGTATTATAGATGACACGGGTGATGGCAATGACGCTGATATAAATAAGACCGTAGTGTTGATGTATGCTTAGGTTTGATCAAATAAATGTAGCTAATTACATAATTGTTGGTGGAACATAGGATACCTTACCAGCTCTATGGAATATGACTTAGACTGCAACTAAAGAAGATAGGTATCTTGAGTTGAGGAGAGTTACATAGGTTTACAGATAGACCAATGACATCAGAAAGTTTTATTTCCATCTATAAAGAGTTTGAATGTAATAAACTTATTTTGGAAAACGGGTATAAACTTTCTGCAACTAAAGATAAGGAAATATCTAGATACTTTAGTCAAAACTAATAAAAACCCTGCTGTCCCAAATTGGAATTGTAATGCAATTAAGCATTTGGACCAGTTACTCAATATATTTGATTGCAGACTTATTAGTGTGAATGTGAGTCTGTAACAAGGCCATCCTCCAACCTTGATACCCCAACTATCTATGGAGGCTGAGCAGAGGCCAGCCAAGATGACCTTGAGACCCTTGCACGGATTCTCATCTATTATCCAGTCGATTCTATTCCTGCATGGTCCTGTTATGGGAAGCCTGTGTAGAACTGAGAGGCTGATTGGATTACCACAGCTACCTGCACTATTCGGGCAGGCAGTTGTCTTTTTACACTGGCAGTCATCTTCATCTTCCCCTTATTCATTGTTCTTCTTCTACCTCTGAGTTCTTATCTTGTATGTTAAAAAGTAAAATAACAAAGTGCAGGAAGCCCTACTCTAAAAATGTCTGGAATTGATGGTTACAGGAATATACCAATATTGTCAGTTGTACAACTTAATGCCTTCAACTGAATTGTGTCCTCTGCATTTTACCCAACCCTGAGGTGCAGGGGGCAGCCCTAATCAGTTAGCTGATTCGACTTTAACGGGCCCGGGGAGCAATTTAGGGTTAACTGTCTTGCTCACGGACAGAAACGACTAAGGGTTTTTCACCTTGATGGTGGGGGGATTAGAACCAAGGACATTTCAGATCAAAGCCCTATTCCCTAACCAGTAGGTCACCTTGCCAGGAAAACCAGGAATGTCCAAGTCCCTATATGGCATGGTGTTTATTTACTGTTCTCATTTGTTATTAGCTGCTTTGACAAAATTACCAGTCAACTAATGAATTAACATTGAAATAGGACAAACCACATTTTCATAAAAAATCATATGCAGAATTTGTGAATTAGCTTATTAAACCCAAACTCTGCAAGTCGAATGTGTTGTCTTGATGTTTCTTTTTGTTGGTTATGTTACACGTTCTTTAGTATTTTAGGTCTATTGTTTTGAGAAAACAGACATATGCCCTGACTTGGAAGTTATTGTCACGGCGCAGTTCCCATAGACTACACTTACTTTTGCACTATTGGCAAGAACGTGTAATTTATTTCAAAAAATGGCAGTTACTTATAATGCCCTGCTTTGGTTACATTTGTCAGAGTTTATTTTTGAAACTGGTCGACCAAATATAACCAGTAGACTAATAAATTAATTTAATTACCATTCCATGTAATACCTTAAGAACAAGTAACAGCACCTTAAAATCCATTCTATATTTGACTGTAACCAGTGAAGACAGTCCGATATTGGGGAGATATGATCAATCTTTCCTGGTATCAGTCAACAATCTAGCAGCTGCATTTTGGACAAGCTGGCAAGTGTGATAGTGATGAGTGTTTAACAATAACTGTAACTTTCTGTTGCAGGCACCAGATTCTTCTGGAGTTTTTCAGCACGATTCAAGGGACTCAAGAGGACTTGTGTAAAGGCTTTGAAAGATAGTATAATGGTTTACAAAGTGGCCTTTCAAAAGAGCATCTTTTCTAAACCCCCCCTCTTTTAAATTGTTTACGTTTTGTATGTTTAGTTCCTTAAATGTAAACTTTCGGCTTCATTTACACACAGTAACCCACAATATTCAAGAAAAAGGTTCTTTGAAATTGCATGGTGACCACTTATTCATTTACAACATGAACAATGTCTACACTGTAGTTCCGATCAATTTGTCAGTTTGTTATTTTTATGACGGTAGTGTACATAAATGTACATGGAGAGAATATAAGTATATGTACATACTCTTTTTTAAATATTATTTATCATAAGTTGTATGTAAGTGGAACTTGGTGGGATCTGATGCTCAAAATAAACACTAGTACCTTCTTCTGTAGATACATTCTGGCTGCCAATCAATCTGAAAATAGAGAATGGTTTTATGAATGTTACCTATAGCCTATCAGTGGATCTGTCCTCACTAAAACTGGTGCTAAAGCTTGTGGTTGAGACTAGGAGGCAGTAGAACAACAAACAGTCATGATAGGTGCTATTCAACGTCCCATAACATGTTATACTTGTGGAATATTTAGTGAATAAATTGTTTTGTAACTGATTTTGTATTTGTGTCGGGGTTTTTTTTATTGGACATTTAGGTGGTTATGTATCTGAGAGAGAATGTAACTGTATGTACAACATAATGTAAACACCTGAACAAGATCCTGAATATACACTATTAAACATGTTTTTGTGTAGGCTATATCTGTAGCTGCTCGCAAGTAGAGATGGAATGAAGTCTGTGTAGCCATATAATTAGTGCTTTTGTTCTAACAATATGTTTCTACAAGCCATGTTCTCTAGCCACATCTATGTCTATTTTACTTTATGCCGACTCAATCTTTGGTACCGTAGTTTCTCTGATTGACACTAGGGGTCATTAGTGTGCTACTTTTTAACCTTACAATTGACCACACACAATTATCTTTCGTGATCTGTAATTTAGCTCGATATATGCACCAAATGAGCTATTTGGGCATATGCTGAGTCTAAAAATGTTTTAACTATAGGCTTTAAACATACATGACATTTAGAAAAATACAAGTTCTAACTATTATTTACTGAGGCAGATAGGGTGTTTCTGCCTGCAGAGATCACAGCATATGTGCATGATTTTTTTTATTCCCTGGACTGGACCAACAGGTAGTAATCCTTAATCCTGCTCATGTCTTAAATCTGCACGCTTCTCTGCATCTGTATTAACTATGGGATGAATGGGATGGCCAAGAATAACTGGGTATGAGCAATGGGTACAAGGACCACAGAGGGCAGTCACGTGATGTTGGTTACTGCTCTGACTCAACAGTTTATGCATGAGTGCTTACCCATGTGTGTGTGTGTGTGTGTGTGAGTGAGAGAGAAATGGAAAAAATGGCTAGTTGAGTGTTGCAAAAATAGTCATGTCTATTGAGATGTAAAGACGTCTCTTTGTGTTTTATGCTTTTGTGGGTCCTGTTCATGTCAGACATGTTAGAACATGTTGGAGAAGTCCATTTTTATATAATAAACTCATCGTTTCTGATGACTTGTGATCACCTGACAGCCCAGGTCATGTGACGGACCAGCCAATAAAGTTGTATATCCTTTCTGGTTGATGACATTAACAGGGTTGGTGCCTTAAATAGCAACGTCATTTTTCTTACAATTATGTTTTCTAACCATCTCTATGGTGTCGTTTCAATATAGAATATCTACCTCATCACTTTATGTGTGTATCCCATTGCAGTTCCTAAAATTCTAAAACTTATTCCAGCAGGAGGCAATGTAACCTTGCAAGTCTTCTAACCAGAGACATTCTGTATTAGCTAACAGATAAAAAAATTAAGATTCATCTAAAAACTTGTGGCAGGAAATTCCCTAGCCTTTTAGTTATTCAATATCAATATCGTCTACATAAAATGAGTGATTCATTCTTCCTGCACTGTCATTCTTTAGGACGTTGTTCAATGCAGGGAAGGCCTTTAGAGCAGGAAGTATCATCTGATTGTGTCTAAGCAAACATTTCCTTCCTCTGGGCTAGCAAGTTAATTCCCTGTCTGTGTGTATGTGCATATATGTAAGAAGAGCAAGCTATCTGTTTATCTGTTTCTTTTCAGTTTTGAGGTGTTGGCACTGTTGCACGTCATTCAAATAATGCACATTTGTTTTGGAAAACTGCTGAAATTCAAAATCGTTTGGTAAACGCATGTATTCCTTTAGTTTGCATAGGGAACAAAACAATTCCAAAATCATAGCTTATATTAAAAATACATTCTCTAATGACAATAGACAATATTATTAGCACCTTCAGAAATAGTTTATTTAAAATAAACCCAGAGAATGATCTACGTAGGTCAGACATTATTGTATCTTAGCAAAAGGCACCCAATAATGGTTCAAGTCAAACCAATGGACTGTTCTGAAGTTGCCAGAAATCCAGTGTCAATATCTAAATCCTATTTAAACCTGTGAAGGAGAATTAGAGCAGTTTGCAAACAACTGTGACTAACCAGCTAGTACAGAGTTGCAGGACCAAAGACTATGCTATAAAATTTAGTCTACAGGGTCAATCATTTTGTCCGCTACATTGAACCTGACTACGTCCTTCATCTTAAAACACAATACCAGTACAACGAAATGCAGTTTGTGTCCAACCAGAAGTGCAAAAAGAGCAGTGCTATAAATGATATGCGGGCAGTGTGTCAATGTGCCACTGTATGAGTCAAATGAGATGGAGTACAATTTAAGGATGTGGAGTTGACATGGATAAGTAAATGTGCAGGTGTTCAGTTCAACAATGTGCGAAGGATAATACAAGCGGAATACATCTGTGCAAATGGATAGTACAAACAGTAAGCCTTGTGCAAATGGCAAATATAATAAATAGGTTAGCCCTGTGTAGGGCCAGAGGTAGCAATGAGGAGTACAAACAGAACGGATTGTGCATAACAACTCAATCGTTAGCAGTGTGTAGGGCCAGAGGTAGCAGATAAATAATAAGGTAGCAGTGTGCATGTAAGGTTACCGAAGGGTTTTAAAGTTTAGCAGGTTAACAGCAGTTGGAAAGAAACTGTTCCTAAGCCTGCTGTTGCTCTCGACCGTGCAGCGATAAAAGTTTACCAGGATGTTAGTAGATAGATGGGCCTTCTTTAACTTTCTCAAAAAGTACAGGTGATGTTGTGCCTTTTTGACCAGGGTTGTAGTCTTAAGGGGCCAGGAAAGGTTGTTGGAGATGTGGAAACCCAGGAATTTGTAGCTGGCCACACATTCCACTGTGGTCTCTTCAATAAGAACTGGGGCATATATACAGCTTTTTATGTTCCTGTAATACTCAATAAGTTCTTTGGTTTTCTTGGCATTGATGGCCAAGTTGTTATCCGCACAACAAGCTGCTAGGTTTATTTATCCCCTTCATTAACCTGAGAACCAGCAGGATGAACAGCAAACCCGGAGCCGACCCGGCATCACAGACAGTGTAAAGGAACATGGAGGTCAATCTCTGCTGCTCGCTACACCAGGTTCTCAGTGCAGTCAAGCGCCTTGGGAGAGGACTGAGCGAACTCCGCCCAGCCCGTCCAATCTAACCTACGGTAGACTACCCGATAGGGCAATGTGAAATACATGTCTCTGACTAAGCCTGCCAGAGGTCTTTGATTGAGCGCAACTCGCTCTTATGATCTATGGGGATAAGGTCAGGACTTGGTGGTGGCTAATTCATGTGTGAAAATGATTCCTCATGCTCTCTGAACCACTCTTGCACCTTTTTCCCAAATTAGCCTCAATGAGAAGTGGTTTTCTTTTGGCCACACCGCTGTATAGTACCAATCCTTTGAGTTATCGTTGCATTGTCCGTATGGAAATGCTCATACTTCCTTCAGTAAATATGGCTGCGAGTTCTACTGTTGAATTTCTACTATTTGATACCAAAAGTTTTGGTGATTTCTGATTATTTAAGATCCACTTATTCTGTGATGTTAAAGGTTCACATGTTTTAATAAAGCGTTGGGCACTTAAGCCAGTTTAAGACATTTCAGAAATGTCACCCTTCTGAATCACAACGGTAACATCTTTTTCACAACTACAGGATAAGTCTACCAACATGGTTGTTTAAGAAATACCCATCATACTATATTACTCATGGGTAATACGTACTGTAATATTTACTAACCAGGACAGTAATTCATTTGTTTGTCTGACTTAGTTTTCACATTATTTCTCTCTAGTATTGTATTTATTATTGCAGACATGTCAGTGGTTGCTAAATATGTAAGCCATAACAGTTTACTTAACATAAAGCTGGCGCCTCCACAACTTCCTAGGAAAAGACGATGCACAATAGGCGCATGAGATTACTCTGGTCTGGCTCTATTAATACACAATGTTGATGACAAACTATTCCAAATAAAGCCAATACCAAACATGTAGATGCATAACAGGGAAGAGTTAGTATGCAAATATTGTTTCAGCAACAAAAGCTGAACTTTTTTCGGGGTTTAGTCCGACCGTTTTGGAAATGGTGTACACGTGAACATCCTAGCTACTTTTGTTTGTCACACAATAGGACCCAGTGTTCAAGCAAGGAAATAGTTTTAATATTACTATTCTATAACTCAAGATTGAGGTAACCACTAAACAAAAAATCGCTTTACTCTGTGATGTGTGCCAAACATCTTTTGGTCGTTTTTATTTTCAACTAAACGTGTAGGCTTGATTTAACTAATTCATAGGGCGTACAGTTTGGATGATGTTAGACAAACCTAAGAAGGTTGAACCGCTCATTTGATAATGCAGTAAAACATTGTGATATTGTCATTGCCTTTAACTCCAGTCACTGTTCCAGCCAGAAACGCAACTGTTGCATAACTGGCTAAAGAGAGACAATTTTACAACCTTATTTGAAAGTCCAAAATCCTGTTCAGAATCAACTTTCGATGTGACACATCCAATATCACTCCAATGTAAATCATATAGAAATGCCTGTTCTTTTAACAGCCTAACTCCTGGTTTTCCCAGGAGCTAGCTGAGGATATACAGTCCCTGACAAAAGTCTTGTCGCTGATCTATTTTGTAGAAACACTTGCTATTAACCAGACTTTTAATTAATCAATTGGTGTTATAAATAGCTCATATGAAAAGCTAAAACCTTCCCAAATGATGTTTAATGCACAGAAATGAATTAGTTTCACAAAAAAAAGATTTATCATTTAATCAAGACAGAAAGGTCAAATTTTGGCGAGACAAAAGTTTTGTCGCCTATACAGAAATTGAACACATTTACTGCAAATACAAAAATATGTCAGCAAATTAAGTAGTGGTGCTGTGAGATCCAAATTTAATATCTTGTATGACTTCCATGAGCTTGAAGGTTTGGCAAGGATTCATACAATTTATTGATGAAGTCATCAGGAATAGCAAAGAAAGCAGTCTTGCATGCCTCCCAGAGTTCATCAATATTCTTTGGTTTTGTCTTCCATGCTTCCTCTTTCATCCTACCCCACATATGCTCAATGATGTTCATGTCTGGTGACTGGGCTGGCCAATCCTGGAGCATCTTGATCTTCTTCGCCTTGAGGAACTTTGATGTGGAGATGGAAGTATGTGATGGAGCACCATCCTGCTAAAGAATTTGGCCTCTTTTATGGTTGGGAATATAAGAGGTAGCTAAGATTTCTTGGTATTTTAGACTATTGATGTTGCCTTCCACCCTGCAGATCTCTTGCACACCCCCATACTGGATGTAACCCCAGACCATGATTTTTCTGCCACCAAACTTCACTGTTTTCTGGGTCTCCTGCAATATTTGCGGCGACTGTGGTGTAATTCAACAGAAGATTAATCTGAAAAATCCACCTTCCACTTTTCCAGCGTCCATCCTTTTAGCAGGCTGTGGGCCTTGGCAAATGCCACACGGTTTTTCAATTGCCTTTTGTTTAGTGCTGGCTTCTGGGCACTGATTCGACCATGGAGGCCATTTCGAGACAGAATCCGACAAACTGTTCTGGTTGACACAGGGACTTCAGGTGCCCAGGTCTCGTGGAGCTCTGCTGCAGTGGAAAATGGGCTGGCCTTGGATTTTCGAGCCAACAAACGGTCCTCTCGAGCAGTTGTCTTGCGAGGTCTGCCTGACCTGGGCTTGTCAAAAACGTCTCCAGTGTGTTCAAAGTTTTTTTTTTATCCTCTGTTCTTGACGCTGAGACACATTGAAGGTGTCTGCCACATCAGCAGTGGATCTGGTCTTCAGCCTCTTGATAATCAAAACTTTAGTCTCAGGGTGAATCTTATGCATTTTTGCAGAGGTCTAGTTGCAGTTGATGTGAAGGTCTAGTGTACTGGGGTTGTTTTTATACACACCTGAGACCTAATTGATCCATTATTAGTCACAGATGAAGCTCATATGACAAGGCGACAACACTTATGTCTTTGCAAAAATTGACTCAATGGGCTTTACCAAGCTGTGAATATTAGAATACTTTTTGACAGTTTCGTTTTGCACTGAAACATTATTACAAAAGCTGTTGGGATTAAAATGAGCCATTTCTTGTAAAAACATCTTGATTAGAAATATATTTCAGTGGCACTTCAGGTCAATTTGTACACAAGCGACAAGACTTTTGTCAGGGACTGTACATAAAAGGGATGTTGCCTGGGCCAAAGCTTCTTTTTTGAAACGTTGTCATTCAGCTATTCTCTCTCACTTCATCAATGCGTCTCTCACTTCTGCCTCCTTCCCGCTGTCACTCAAAACTGCTGCTGTAACCCCTGTTCTTAAAAAACCCAACCTTGATCCCTCTATCTTATCTAATTATTGTCCCATCTCAAATCTACCTTTCATGGCCAAATTACTGGAAAGTACTGTTGCCTCCCAGCTTCAGTCTTTTCTTGTTGCAAATAACCTCTTTAATCCCTTTCAATCTGGTTTTGGCCCTTAACATAGTACTGAAACAGCCCATGTCAAGGTGCTGAATGATTTGCTCCTTTCTGGTGACTCTGGCTTGCTGTCCATACTCTTGCTTCTTGACCTTAGCTCTGCCTTTGACACCGTCTCTCATGAACCACTTTTACTGCACCTTGTGGGTATTTCTGGTGCTGCTTTATCTTGGTTTTACTCCTATCCCCCGAAATACAATTTTACTCTTCGATACAGGATTCTCGCTCACCTGCTGTCCCCCTTACGCAAGGTGTCCCCCAGGGATCTGTTCTGGGGCCTTTATTATTCATAATTTACATAATACCTCTTGGTCTCATCTTGCAACGCCATGGTTTTAATGATCATTTCTATGCTGATGACATCCATTTATACACTGTTTGTACGCCCCCATTATCTCCCCTGACTGACAAAATCTCAGCCTGTGTGCATGAAATAATAGATTGGCTTCATTCCAATTTTCTAAAACTTAACATGGACAAAACTGAGATCATCTTTACTGGTACTCCATCTCCTATGGGAAAAATTCCCACTGATTTCATCTGTGAGATTGCGGGCACTTTCATCAAACCATCCAATACTGTTAAAAATCCTGGTGTACTTCTTGTCTCCTCCCTCCCACTACAGGCTCATATCAAATCTGTCACTAAATCGGCTTTCTTTCACTTAGGTCGGATCGCTAAACTCCGCCCATTCCTCAAAACTAAAGACGCTAAAACTGTAATTCATGCATTTATTACATCACGTCTTGATTACTGCTATGCCCTCTTCATTGATCTCCCTGCCAGCTCCAGCTCCAGGTTGCAGTACATTCAAAACTCTGCTGCCAGATTGCTTACACACACCAAGCGTTCTGCTCATATAACCCCAATTCTGTATGATCTTCACTGGCTGCCAGTGGCCTATCGCATTAAATTTAAAATCCTCCTGCTCACTTTCAGATCCCTGCACAGTCTAGCTCCCCCCTATCTTAGCAACCTGATCCATCTCTACAGACCGACACGCTCACTACGATCCTCTGACTCTAGCCTTCTTGTAGTCCCTAAGCACCGGCTAGCTTCCATGGGGGCTAGATCGTTCAGTGTTGTTGCACCAACATTGTGGAACTCTCTCCCTCAATCACTCCGCTATGTCTGTACTCTATCTGAATTTAAAACCCTACTCAAAACCCACTCTGAATGATATTTGTAAATTTGTACCGCCTGTTATTGTGCTTCTGTGTACTCTTGGTGGTAATGTTTGCTATTACTGCCTATTGTTGTCTGTGCTAAAATGTAAAGTCTCCTTGAGCCCTGGAAAGGCGCTATATAAATCAAACATATTGTTATTATTATAAAGCTTCTAGCTCGGATTGGCTATTATTTAAGATGCAAAGACATTCTTGTGTCTTTGCATCTGATTGTTCAGGAAACCCAACCAAGTTCACACAAAAACACCCAAACACACACACACACACCAATTCATTTGGAGGAGTTGGTAGCTCAGTGGTAGAGTGCATGCTTTGTATGTATGATATCCCGGATTCAATCACTAGCTTCTACCCAGGTCGCCGTTGCAATTGAGAAATTGTTCTCAATCGACATATCTGGTTAAGTAAAAAAAAAAAACTCTTGCAACTCTTAGCTGGCATTTTTTTATTCATATTAGAAGCGTTTCCAACTTCTTTTGTCAATGTTATATTATGATTTCATATTCATTTTTCATTGTCTCCAACATTAATTTAGCATTTTCACAAACTTCAAAGTGTCTTCTTTCAAATGAGACTAAGTATAGTAAGTCTAGATGGTTCAGGGAGGCTGTAAGCATTTATATTTGGGTATTTAGGTGCAAATTTAGATTTTGGCCTCATCCTTTACCAGTTTGAGCCCATATTCATTATTTAACTGTAACTTCAATTTACGTTGGTAAACAGCCAAATAAAAAAATGTTGTGTCAGTATCCAATTATTTCTGGACCTAAGTGTATCTGCAGCTATTAATTACAATGTGAAAATCCCCTCCTATCTCTGTCTCATCCTGTCTATCACTATTCTGTAAATCTGTCTCTCCATTTACCTCTTTCTCCTCTCACTCTGTCTCTCCCTTTGTCTTACTATTTATATAGCTTTCTGTGTCTCTGTCTCTGACTGTCTCCTGTTCAGGCCCGTATTAACAATAGGGCTAGGCGCCGAGCAAGGAGGGGGCCCGTGATTGGCTGTGGAGCAGATTGACTATTACTAGCCATCTGATTGCCAAAGCCTTACCACGCCCCCACAAATTAGCCCTGTTATTTAGTGGCGCTTTGCCCTATATTCCATGCATTATCATGCAATCATTATCATTAATATTATAGTGACCGTTCGCAAAGACCAGCCTTTTTTAGTTACTGTGTGACAAGCCAGGCGGCTCTCATGAGACACGCACATCATGTTCTCACTCACGCAGTGAAAAATACATCGCGGGGCAAAGATTAATGTTACACTGAGAGTAACTACGCGCCGACATACAAGAGAGAGCTCAGAGCAGCTTACTGTTGATATGAAACAAAGTCTCAACTTTCAAATAATGTCATTTAAACAGTTCAAGACCATTGACGTTAATCTACTGACTGCTTTGTTGTCGGACAAAATTGCGTATTCGGCGTTATGATTGGTCAGGTCTGTCAATCAAACCCCCGTGGGCAGCAGGGCATGGTGAATTGAAACGTCACGTTTTAATTTGATATACCAATCAAATACATTTATTCTATATTTAACTTGTGAACGACCGACCTGCTGCTGCATGTATCAGATGATGGCTGTTTGCTCCTTATTAGAATATACGGATCAACCAATCAATCGCCTCCACTCTTCACTTCATTCTATATTGAACTTGAGACGGTTTTGCACAGCGCACTTGAGTTCCCTATCAGGGAACTCAAGAACTCAAATGAAGCACATGTGTAATCAGTCCAATGGCGTGACGGAACGTCACAGACGGGTGACGTCGCGACCAGGAAGTCATAAAAGCACCCCTAATTACCGGCACCTTCAGGTTTTTGTTGCTTCAGCAAGTGCATGTTGTGACAGTCCTCGCGGGTTTCTGCTATTACGTTGTTAATTCAGAAATTTTCTTTGCATTTATGTACAAGAGCTCACCGCGATTATGGCAACCGAGCGGCGTTTCAGACAGTGTGCTTTTCCCTGCAACCGCTTTCTCACGGGCCGGGACACACATGTTCTGTGCGTAGTTTGTTTGGGAGAGGAGCATGCTCAGCTAGCCTTGGAAGAGGCTAGCTGTAAGCATTGCGACCGTCTCGCCATCCGAACACTTTGCTCTCGCCTGGCGCTTTTTCAGGAAAGCGGCTCGGTTCGCGTTCCCCGCGGTTCAGGTCCCGCCGTGCCTCGACTGACGTTGTGGGGTTCGCAAGCGGATCTAGCATGCGGTTCCGAGACGGCTTCTGCAATTTCTCGGTCCTCGTCTACTAGAGCCAGTGCCTCAGCTCGGGGGTCGGAAGAACCCGCGCGGGTTTCTTCCGCCCTGGGTGAGGCACCTTTTTCTCAGCCGTCCAGTTCTGATGAAATGGAGGTTGAAAACCTCGAGGCGGAGGCGGAATTGTTGGTTCAGTCACCCGCGAACGAGGAGCTGCTGGAGGTACTCACCCGAGCTGTGGAAAAGCTCAAGATCGAGTGGCCGGCTGACAGGCAGGAGTCTGCTTCAACCAGTAAGTTGAATGAACGATTCTTGCCCTCCCGTGCTTTACCTCCTCGCCGGTGTTTGCCTTTCTTCCCGGACCTCCACGCTGAGGTGTCGAGGTCCTGGAAAAAGCCGGTGTCGCCCCGGGTGTTTAATCCGCGGACTCATATGTACTCTAATGTTGCCGAGGCTAATGTTCATGGGTATGGACAGATGCCGGTCGCGGAGGAGATACTGGCTAGCCATAGCCACGGCATCGTCTGAGGACACCGGCATTGCCCTCCAAGGCATTGAAGACTACTTCAGCGCTGGTGGGCAAAGCTTATTCGCGGCGGGTCAGGCAGCTTCCTGCCTGCATACTATGTCTATTCTACAGGCATATCAGGCAGAGCTGCTTAGCGACGGGGCTCAGGGGGAGACTGTAAGTCCTGATGATGTTCGAGAACTTCGTCAGGCGGCGGATTTGTCGCTTCGTGCCACTAAGGAGACGGCCAAATCAGTGGGCCGTGCTATGGCAGCCTTGGTGGCTACGGAGAGGCATCTCTGGCTAAGCCTCTCTGATATGAGAGATAGGGAGAAAGCCTTCCTTCTGGACGCGCCTCTTTCCCCCGACGGCCTCTTTGGCCCTGCTATTGGCTCGGTCGTCGAGAGGTTTCAGGAGGAGAGAAGGCAGGCGGCTGCCTTCCAGAGATTTCTCCCCCGTCGTAGCCGCGTCGCGGGGGCTGTCTGACGGGGGCAGCCCCGCCCGGCGCCGAGCACGGCACACCGGGCGCAGTAGAGAGTGAGTGTCGCTACTCGGGCGCCCCCACACGATGAGTGGGCCGGGGGGCGACGCTCACAGGCGGGGCCTTCGAGGGGTAGGACAGTTCCGAGGCCTGTCGCTACACCCAAGAAGGCTTTGTCTAAGAGACCCTGACAGGGGGGGCAAACCGCTGGGGGTGGTCCCCACCAGGGGAGTAGTGAGCTTCTCCTGGTGCCCTCAGCGGGGTGGCCTAGGCGAGCGTTTTCCCGAGGGGCGCTCGCCTCCTCCGAGGAGGGGCCCAGAACTGTTGAACCAGTTGTTCCCTGCCAGTGCGCTGTTACAGGGCACTGTGTCTGCAGTACCTGTTATTCCAGAGGCCAGCCTCGAGAGGCTGGTACCCCTAGTAGATTTTCTGGCAGAGTGGAAGACCCTGCCGAATATATCGCAGTGGGTCCTGTGGATAATCGAGAGCGGGTATGCCATCCAATTCAGGACGCATCCGCCTCGTTTCAATGGGGTCCTGCCCACAGTGGTGGGCCCAGAGCAGGCTCTGGTACTGGAGCAGGAGATACAGACTCTCCTGCTAAAAGGGGCTATAGAACGAGTTCTTCCTCTCAGCAGGGAGTCGGGCTGGTACAGCCGGTACTTCGTTGTTCCCAAGAAGGATGGGGGGTTGCGTCCTATTTTAGACCTACGTCTGTTGAATCAGACGGTCGGGAGACTCAGCTTCAAAATGCTCACTTTCAAACAGATCGTATCACAGATCAGGTCCGAGGACTGGTTTGTCACGATAGATCTGAAGGACGCCTATTTCCACATCTCCATCCTTCCACAACACAGGAAGTTTGCTTTTGGGGGCGAAGCGTACCAGTATCGGGTTCTTCCGTTTGGCCTAGCACTCTCTCCCCGTACGTTCACGAGATGTATAGACGCTGCCCTGGCGCCGTTGCGCCTCCAGCGCATACGCATCCTCAATTACATCGACGATTGGTTGATTCTGCCTCCGTCGGAGCATCTAGCGGTTTGGCATCGAGATGTCGTTCTGGCTCACATCAACAAACTGGGGTTGAGGCTCAATGCCGGGAAGAGTGTGCTGTCGCCGGTACAGGTGACCACTTTCCTGGGCGTAGTCTGGGATTCGACCACGATGCGGGCACATCTGTCTCCTGCACGTGTGGCGTCAATCCTTGCAGCCGTCGGGCAGTTGAGGCTAGGCCAGTCACTCACTGTGAAACAGTTTCAGAGACTGTTGGGTCTGCTGGCAGCAGCGTCCAACGTTATTCCTTGCGGCCTGCTGTTCATGAGACCGTTACAGTGGTGGCTCAGAACCAAGGGGTTCTCCCCGAGGGGAAACCAGTTCTGCATGATCACTGTTACGCGGCGTTGTCTCCGCACGCTGGTCATGTGGAGGAAGCCTTGGTTCCTAACCCAGGGTCCCGTGTTGGGAGCTCCGTGTCGTCGTGTTACACTAACGACGGATGCCTCCCTCACCGGCTGGGGGGCGATCATGAGTGGTCGCCCAGCTCAAGGGCTCTGGCGGGGCCATCAGCTATCATGGCACATAAATTGGCTAGAGATGCTGGCAGTTTACCAGGCTCTGAAGCACTTCCTCCTAGACCTAAGGGGTCATCATGCCCTTGTCCGGTCGGACAACACATCGGTGGTTTTTTACATCAACCACCAGGGGGGTCTGCGCTCACGCCCACTTTACAATCTGGCCCGCCAGGTCCTTCTGTGGTCCCACGGGAAGCTCCTTTCTTTAAGGGCAATTTTTATCCCGGGGTACCTAAATCAGTGGGCAGACACCCAGTCGAGGCAGGGGCCGAGGCCCGGGGAGTGGATCTGTTTGCGTCCAGAGAGACGTCACACGGTCCTCTGTGGTTTTCGCTGGCACGCCTGTACGCTTTCCCCCCGGTTGCTCTGCTCCCAGGAGTTCTGGAGAGGATCCGTCAGGAGCGGGTCAGTCTACTGTTCGTAGCACCGTACTGGCCGGCCCGAGTATGGTTTGCGGACCTAATATCTCTCCTAGTCGGCGCTCCTCTGGAGATTCCGATCAGGAGGGACCTGCTTTCCCAGGCGCATGGGGTCATCCTTCACCCCCGCCCGGACCTGTGGAAACTATGGGCCTGGCCTCTGAGGGGGCCCGCCTCTTAGTTTCAGGTCTCTCGACTGAGGTCGTTGAGACCATCCTTCACTCCAGAGCTCCAGCCACAAGGAAGGCGTATGCCGCCAGGTGGAAACTGTTCACCTCGTGGTGTAGAGAACGGCAGGTGGACCCAGTTAACTGCCCAGTGTTTGCAGTACTGGAGTTCCTGCAGCAACGCTTCTCTACAGGTCTATCCCCATCCACACTGAAGGTGTATGTGGCGGCTTTGTCCGCATGCCATGTCCCTCTAAATGGGGTTTCTCTGGGGAGACACCCACTGGTATCACGCTTCCTTCGTGGCGCCCGGAGGCTGAGGCCAGCAGCCGGCATGAGGGTGCCATCCTGGGACCTGGCCATTGTACTAGAAGGCCTCTCCCGTGCTCCGTTTGAGCCCATTGAGGAGGTCCCTGACAAGTTTGTGACCCTCAAGACGGTCTTCTTACTTGCCATCTCTTCTCTGAAGAGGATTGGTGATATGCAAGCGCTGTCGGTGGCGCCCTCTTGCTTGGACTTCTCACCCGGGATGGTCAAGGCGTTTCTACTACCTTCACCCGGGTATGTCCCCAAGGTCCCAACTAACATTGTTGGGCCTATTGTGCTGCAAGCCTTCTGCCCTCCTCCTTTTTTGACGTCGGACCAGAAGAAGCATAACCTCCTCTGCCCGGTGAGGGCCTTAGACGCCTACGTCCACAGAACTGCCCTGTGGAGGCTGTCCGAACAGTTGTTCGTGTGCTTTGGACCACCCAAGAGAGGGGGTCCTGTGTCTAAGCAGAGGATGAGCAAGTGGGTGGTTGAGGCCATCTCACTTGCTTACGAGTCGGCTGGTCAGCCTTCACCCTTGGCTGTTCGAGCCCACTCGACCAGGAGTATGGCGGCTTCAAAAGCCCTTTTGTCAGGTAAAGTGTCTCTACATGACGTCTGTGTTGCGGCAGGCTGGTCCTCACCGCACACGTTCGTGAGATTTTACCAGCTTGACTTTAGCTCCACGCCAGGGGCGCAGGTGCTTTTGTCCGAATGTGCGCTCTGACTTCACATGGCGGACACTTGCTCGTATGGCGAAGTGGGTAGTGGCGTTCCCATAGCGTTTTCACGCAGCTCGAAGTTCCCTGGTAGGGAAAGTCTCCGGTTACGTATGTAACCTTAGTTCCCTGAGGGGAACGAGACGCTGCGTGTCTGTACCATACTCCCAGCATGCCCTTGGCACTTGCTTCAGCCCATCAGAAACTGAAGGTGCCGGTAATTAGGGGTGCTTTTATGACTTCCTGGTCGCGACGTCACCCGTCTGTGACGTTCCGTCACGCCATTGGACTGATTACACATGTGCTTCATGACGCACTCACGCAGAGCGTCCCATAGCGTTTTAACGCAGCGTCTCGTTCCCCTCCGGAACTAAGGTTACATACGTAACCGGAGACGTTCCGACCCTGGGGTCTTAAAGTGACAGAAGCAGCTAATAAAGCTGCTGTCGCCATTTGTGTCAATAATGTTAATCAAACATCAGAAAGAAAGTAATTTACTGCCATTGACTGAATCACATTTGTAAAATAAATAAGAATGAATGTTGATACATTTATACAATATAATATTATTTAGTCCTTTAAGTTTTTCAAGTAGGTCGATTTCTTATGTGCCTTTGTTCTATTGTTATTTGTGACTCTTGTCATCAGTAAGTTTGAGATTATTTTCTTAAGCTACTATTTTTTTTATATTGAGATTGGTCACAAGAATTATCACATTTTAGTGGCATAAAATTTTGATATGATAAAAATCGTATTAAAAGTAATATAACTTGACTGTGAAGTATATCATAGATAGATAAAATTACTCGTATAATAATACATCATTTAGCTCATCGCCCACCCCTATATTCGCTATTAGCAAGCCATGTTGACAGGTTAGTGTTCATCTAACAGCTTATGTGTAAAAATGTGTTTCATGCTTGTCCTGACCAGATCACCAGAAAGATGAAACATCGACTTCATCTGCTGCTGGAGATAATGAGACTGAGCAAGGAGATAACGTTTCTGAATTCTGCATGATTCTAGATTATATTTATGTAAAACAACATCAGCAGTGTTTTAGAAAAATGTGGTTGGGGGGTTCTCTCTCTTTAGTTAGTGACCCAAAGGGGTGGGGTGGGTGGGGGCCTGCAGTAACTCATAGCCCCGGGGCCCTGTGAGCTCTTAATGCGGCCCTGCTCCTGTTGCTTTTAGTTTTTTTCTCTTTCTCACTGTGTCCTTGACTTTTGTTGTATTTGAAATTCTCTGTGTGTCTTTTTTTCTTTAATTCTCTGTTCCCATTGTTTTTTTTAACTTGCTCAGCTTTATATCAATCAATAATGTAACATAAATGGCCCAATTGATCTGCTAATTGTATTATATTTAATTCCATTTTACATATGTGACTTTTAATAACTAAAATGCTGCATCCTGTTTGCAGATCTTTGCCTTTGTCTTTGTTGGTGCCTCAATGACAATGTTTTAGTTGGTCTGTCCTACTCTGGCTGATGTGTTTTGCTAATGACTTTTTTCTCACTAACATTGATTTCTTGCATGGTAACCGATACTTGACCTGATGGAGCACTAAGTCAACACAGCCTCGTCAGATATCACCTCTTATGCTGCAGTTGTGTGGAGCCTGGCAAGAAAAATGCTAAAGTCATTCAAAGGTTGTTCTTATGTTGTTGCAGCCCAGACATATTCTTCAAAGGCCCGCATGGAATATATCTCACCCACATTATTTTGTGGAAGGTCGGTGTTATGTAAGGTCTAGTTTGCACATCTTGCCCATTGGCCAATGTGCAGTTTGACATCAGTGTACACATTCGTATTGTAGTATTTACAATGTATGATCTACAATAAACTGTGACCAGAATCTGATTATTGATTTTGGCATCGCTATAACGGATGGGGAGATTGGGTACAAGCGCTGTGCAAATGAAGAACATTTATTAACAAAGTGTAACTAAAACAAAAAACAACTGAACAACTATACAAGACAGAACCAACCGTGACATAGGCTTACGGCCAAATATATAAAGCCAACTCTGAGAAAACTGAGAAATTAGAAACTTAAAAAAGGAAAGTGATTAGGGAAACTGATTGTGAATTGATTGTGATCCAAACAAAAGTGAGAGGGCATTGGATGTCACAGGCACAGCCATCCTGCTGTGTTAGTATATGACATTCTCACAATCTTGTCGACTTCAGTTCTACATTCAACAACATCATTCCATCAAATGTATTTTATAAAGCCCTTTTTACAACATAGTTGTCACAAAGTGCGTTTACAAACACACAGCCTGAATCCGACGAAGCACAAATCAACAAGTTGAACAGGTGGATCACAGCCTTCCTGCCCAACTGAAGGCAGCGCGTGAGGCAGGGGAAGCACCTGTCAGACCCCTCACCATCAGCACCGGCTTCCCTCAAGGCTGTGTTCAGTCACCATTTAAGCTTCTGAAGTTTGTGGATGACACCACTATACACTTATTTCTGATATTGACGAATCAGCCTAAAGGGGGATTGACCATCTGGTGTCCTGGAGCAGTCTGAACAACTTGGAGCTCAATGCACAAAAGACAGTGGATATTAGAGTGGACACGTCATCTGCTTTGTATTTATTGTAGATTATTGTTTGCATTTGTTGGTTACATGTGTATTAAGTGTTGTAGTAACGGGCCAATACAAATTCCATGTTTGTGTAAATTTCTCATTCTGATAAAAAAAATGTGTCATCATTATTTCAGTGTATACCTACTCATTCAGACAGTAAACGGCATATACCAGTAACATGGATGTGGTACTAATATTGCACTTCTGTCATATGTTTAGCTTTGTCACACCATACATTGAGAACTTCTAATGTATTGTTACCTCTCTGATATATGTCACAGTCACAGATACGGTCAGTTCCCCATCAGAGCATTACAAAACACTCTCACCCCTCATTTTCCAAAACCAAACACTCCTCAATTTCAATCCAACCCTTTTATCTCACCTGTTTCATCTCTGAAGTATAAGCTCCATTACAATATTGCCTGACAGAAAATTAGAACAAAAGGAAGTGACTAAATAAAATGTGTCTGATCATCTACGGATGATGTATTACAAGCTTCTTCCCTGTCCATTAAGACCATCAGTAATTTAATAAAGGAATTGTTAAGGCTGGCTCTGGTGCTTTGAAGGTAAAGGAACCGTCATCAGGGTCTTAATACACCACACGCCCCAAAAAGCTGCAAGTCAGGTCATCCGCTAACTGGAGTCCTTCAGTGCCCAGTACACAATGGTTTTGTGGATGGTGTCTAGAGCCTTCTAGTGCTGCATGGAGAACAGGTTTGTGTATAGGTGTCCAGTTGAGTTTACCAAAGGTTATATCATCTTTGTCTTCAGTTTTTCAGGGGCTAGTATATCTATTGGGCTCATTGGTTGGGCTACATCTGTAATTATTATTTAATAATTAGGAAGAACAGTAAGGGAACGCTAAAAAATGCATTTAGGGGATGTCTAACCATTTTTTTGCGGGGGGTTGTAAGATATTGTGGATAAGAGGAATGGATGTTAAGTCCTAATGGAAGACCCGCCTTGATGAGAGGTCTGACAGATTGCAATGCCATTTAAATACTGTCCTTCAATGAGAGTGGTGACTTGAACATGAAAATGCAATTTCGAAAATAGTATTTCCATTTGAATTAAGTTCACTAAAAAGCAGGGCATTCTTTGAAAATGTAAATGCTATTTGGGATTGCATTTTCATTTAAATTTAGTCCACTATATGCTTCCATAACATACAGGTTGAGGCCTACTGATGATGTACTGTTGCAGAGTTTGGTGAAGTAGCAATGCGATTCTTTCTAAAACAAGACGGTGAGACAGCCAGTTTGGACTATGGACACTGGATGAGCGCCATAGACCAGTGGCCTAAGCAAACAGAGGGTGCAAATTGGAGGGGGGATACTGCTACATACTACAATAAGAACCAAAAGAAAAACAGCACTGGCTTCTTCGGTCCTACCTCTCCAGTCTGTCTGACAGATTCTTTTTCTATTTTATTTTTCACAGAAAAATGTATATTCTATTGGCCATTTTTATTTACAGACATTTTATATAATCACAATGGCAAAGATACATGTACACGTATCGTACTCAGCGGCATAAAGCTTTTATTTCAAATTACATTTGATAACTAAATTACAAATATTTGTTAATGTTACAGCCTTGGTTCAATTGGGTAACAGTTAGTTGTGACTCATAATGCTTCACAATACTTCTATCTTTCAGCGTCTTATATGACACTGTAAAAAAGAGAATATACTGATTAAAGATAACATACTAAATACTAGGGATGGCTCGATACCACTAATTTATGTCCGATATGGGTAACGATACTGCTGTAGCAAACCCCCAGCCAGACAATGGTGAAGCGTACTGCTGTTTCATGAAGCTTTTATTCACATTTAGCATTATTTAAAATGCATATATATTTCCCATTCTCCGTTTCTTCATAGAACAACGTAAGAGCTACAGGACAAATGAATAACATAAAATTAGCTCTTACAAATATAAACATAACCCAAAAACAATAGCAAATGTAATATCCCATCCAACATTTGAGACTTTACCTCCGTAAGCATTCATACTGCCAGAACAAATTACACTGGCCAGCATCAGTATAACTCAATATAACCGATAACAAACACTAACAAACACATAGATTAAACTTATATTACTGTACAAAAACATAAAACAATAAACATAGGATACCTTTTTCCCGTTCCAGCTAGGTGCTTATTTTCCTTTATAAAAAACTTTATATTTACATAGCATAATAAGTACAACTCTGTTTTCATTCCGTGGTGAGTGTCTCGCCAAAAACAGTCCCCCCTGCCTTTAGGCACTACACCAATGTTCAGCAAGGGGAGGGGCACTAAATGAGGAACTCCTAATGCTAACAGGAGGACTAATAAAATAAAGCTCTAAAATGTCTATATTTATACATTTCCTTCAAAGTCAGTTACACTCCCACCAATCAGGAGTGAATAACAGAATGGGACACAGTCTGCATTAAGAACGAATGATTCAACTAAAAATAACCTTCCTGAGCCTATATAAGAACACGAACAACTCAAGTTAAGAACATTATGACTATGTAAGATAAAGGACTAGGGGAGGAGGGAGCAGATTTAGCTAGTCTCCAGCAACAGGACAAGCTTCTGAACAGGACGTTCAACTTCAGATACCTTGTGGAGACGCTTCCCCGTCTTGCCAAGCTCCCTGTCTCCAAGTCGAATCTTAACTCTCCGCACAAGTCCATCCTTGTCAGTAGTGGCCTCTGCCACTCTACCCAATCTCCACTCGTTCCTATGCCCATCATCTCCTTTCATGATTACGACATCCCCAACTTGTAAGTTTCTCCTTGGAGAGTGCCAGCGTTGTCTGAGAGCAATATTGGCAAGGTATTCCTTTCGCCAGCGACT
The DNA here is from genome assembly GCA_029465975.1 of Dallia pectoralis. Lineage (NCBI taxonomy): Eukaryota > Metazoa > Chordata > Actinopteri > Esociformes > Umbridae > Dallia > Dallia pectoralis. The sequence goes on from CM055733.1 coordinate 4,897,638, forward strand.
CCATCCTTGAAGTCAGACTCTAGAATGCGGATAACATCTGTAGGAGTTACTGGAGGTAACTCTTTAACTGTAATTCTGTGACACAGGTGTGTGCTCAATGAAATATGGTTTTGTAACGACCGGCCTACAATGCTCCATCCTAAATCTGTCCTTACGGCATAGGGTTCCTCATCTTCTCCTAGGAGAACTTGTCTTGGTGCCATAGCTCTTGAGCAGTTGTAGCCAATCAACAGGCCTACTGCACAGTCCTTCAGTGGTTGGATTTCGTCCACTATTTCTGCCAGATGACTCCATTGTTTAGCAGTCTCACAAGTGGGGATGTGAGAGCGGTTGACGGGTATACAGTCCTTTGTGTAGGCGACCGGGAGATCGACTGGAATTGAGGAACTGTATCCTCTAACACGAAGGCCAGAAACACCCTCGCTAGTGAGAACTGTATCCCTACCACTCATTGTCGTCAACTTCAGTTTCACAGGAATCTTGTCAACTTTAAGAACATCACTCACATCCTGATCAATGAATGTGGTATCGCTTTGAGTATCGAGCAGCGCATAGACAAGTTTCTCAGCAGTTGGATCATTTTTAGATGATACCCAGACTGGTATTACCATGGATGTGTTGGATGAGCCTTCGCCCGCTATGCTGAGCGACGTTGCAGCAGCACTCAGATTCGTCTCTGGTGGTTCGGACTCAGACCCTTCCCTTTTATAGTTGTCATCATGGAGAGCTGTAGGATGTTTTCCCTTACATTGGTCACAGGAGTGACGGTGACGACAGTCTCTCGCACTGTGGCCGGGCTTCAGGCATCCGTAGCAGAGTTTCTTCTCCCTTATGTAGTTAGGTCGCTCACCCAACACCATATCAGTAAACTTGGAGCATGCGTGAAGCTGGTGCCTACTATCCTGACAAAGGATGCATGGGGTCTTAACTTTCCACTGTTCTGACTTGTGGTTGTTATGTTCATTGACTGTTTGAGTATTAAGAGCACTGGCCTCATTTTTCTTCACGTCTCTGAGATTTCCCTTCTCGGTACTAGTGTCTGGTGGATGAAGAGCATGAAAGGACGTAATAGGATTGCAGGCAATCTCCGCCTCAGTGGACGTGAATCTGGCAAACTCCTTAAAACTTGGGAATTCTCCGTTTTCATTTAGGCTTTTTGTGACCTGTCGATTCCAGCGTAAAGCTGCCCAGTCTGGTAATTTGTGAACGAGCTTCTGATTCTCTTGACAGTCATTTAATATGTCAAGACCCTTGAGGTGAGGCATAGCGTCTTGACAGGCATTCAGAAAGTCTGAGAAGCGTCTGAGTCCTTCAGCATCCTTTGGTAAAATTCTTGGCCAGCTGTTGAGCTTCTCTCTGAAGGCTCTCTGGATAGCAAATGGCTGGCCGAAGCGGTGATTTAACCTGTTCCAAGCGTCTTGGTAGGCCTCATTGTCATTTCGGTAGAAGGTGCCCTCTAAACCCTGCCGTGCTGGGCCCCCAACATATTTCTTTAGGTAGTATAGTTTCTCAGCTGGTGTGATTACTCTTTGGTCGATGAGTGAGGTGAATGCTGACTTCCATTCAATGAATTGTATGGGATCACAATTGAAGACGTATGGCTCAGGTACAGGAAGCCTATTTAAAGCTATGCTGTCTTGGAAGATCTGAGCGAAAGAAGGAATACCTGTATGACAGGGCGATGCAACTAGAGGGGGGGGCGATGCAGTTAGAGGCGCACTCTTTGCTTCTACGTTCCTTTCCTCTTTGACATAATTAGCATTTTCACGCTCTGTCTCCTTGTTATAGATTTCCAACTTGGCTCGAGCTGCCCGTATCTCTTTCTCTGCCTGCAACCGCTCCAACTCACGCTTTTGTGCCTCTAGAGCCTTACGTTGTTGTTCCTCTAACTCTCTTATCAATTCCTTTGCCTTTCTTCCTCTAGCAGCATCTGATAATGTGCTTCTTTTACTGCCAGTTCAGCTGCATCCGCACGCTTTGCTGTCATGACCGAAGGTATGGAGTAGTGGTCGGACTGGCTGTGACTAATCGAAGAAGCAGCGGATCCATAGACAGACTTGGCATGGTTATGGCGGAGCAGTTCATGAAGGCGGTGTCTTTCCTTCTGCTCATCAAACTCGTTTTCATCGTCTATAGCTCTGTTGTAGGCGATGTTGGTGATTTCTGTGGTCATTGATTCGCATGTATCCTTATGTCGGCGGAGGGTGTGATGAGATTTCGAATTTCATAATAGACATTCATTAGATCTTCTTTATCTTTCTTAAGTTGTTCAATAAGAAGCCAGAGCTGGCTCTCTGACATATAAGTCTTCAGTTGATCCCTCGCCTCGCGAGTGTGGAGCTTCCACTGCTCGTACATGGCAAGCATCCTTTTCTCTACTTTCTTGGCTTCATCATATTGAAGCGCACGCATCTTCTCTGTAGGATTGCGTATTCGTTCAGAGCGTCTAGGACCCTCCGGAGCGTTATCATCCTTATTAAGTTTGCCTTGAAGATCAGTTAGACTTTGTCGTATAGCTTCATTTGTTTCCTTCAGACACTTCCTCTCTGACGAGTCGACCAGTAGTTGGGCCTCAGTCTGTAAGTCTTGATCTTCATACTGATAACCAGCTATCTGCTCCCTTACCTCCCTCGCATTACCTGACTCTGACATTATTAAATAAAAGGTATTGATATTTCGAAATTGTAAATTATTGTTATTTCGAAGCCTTGAAGTCAGAAGAAGGCCTTTTATGAGATATAATCAAACCCTTATAAAGAATAGCATTAACATAGAATATCAGAACATCAGTTTGAAATAGCTAACACATATTCATCTGCATATAGGCAATCAAATAACTAACTAACCATGTGAATTTCACAATAGACACAATTATAGAAAATCTTAATTCCACAGTTGTCCACAAATGTCCATGTGGCTGCATTTAGACATGAGTGTAAAAACAACACACAGTTTAATTGTTACTCTCCTAATTGAGCAGGTCAGTATTAAATGTCCAGTCCAAGAACCCGTTCGGTTCTTGCTTGCCTTCTGTCTGTACTATAGACTGCATAAAATAATGAATACTCACAGACCTGCATTAATGTCCGTATGTTTAACGATACTTGACCATTGCACCGAGTACGTGTAACCGTTGTCAAATGTTATTCATGCGCGATGATGCGGCTTGAAGATTTTCCGCTGACACTTTGTGGTGACGTAGCAGAGACTGTAGCCGACTCCGTAAAGATCCTCCGTGGGCCGTAGTAGACAACAAGTCGTCGGTATCGATGCGGGCCAAGCTCTTACTGTAGCAAACCCCCAGCCAGACAATGGTGAAGCGTACTGCTGTTTCATGAAGCTTTTATTCACATTTAGCATTATTTAAAATGCATATATATTTCCCATTCTCCGTTTCTTCATAGAACAACGTAAGAGCTACAGGACAAATGAATAACATAAAATTAGCTCTTACAAATATAAACATAACCCAAAAACAATAGCAAATGTAATATCCCATCCAACATTTGAGACTTTACCTCCGTAAGCATTCATACTGCCAGAACAAATTACACTGGCCAGCATCAGTATAACTCAATATAACCGATAACAAACACTAACAAACACATAGATTAAACTTATATTACTGTACAAAAACATAAAACAATAAACATAGGATACCTTTTTCCCGTTCCAGCTAGGTGCTTATTTTCCTTTATAAAAAACTTTATATTTACATAGCATAATAAGTACAACTCTGTTTTCATTCCGTGGTGAGTGTCTCGCCAAAAACAGTCCCCCATGCCTTTAGGCACTACACCAATGTTCCGCAAGGGGAGGGGCACTAAATGAGGAACTCCTAATGCTAACAGGAGGACTAATAAAATAAAGCTCTAAAATGTCTATATTTATATATTTCCTTCAAAGTCAGTTACAACTGCAACCTTGAGTTTCTGCCGATATCAATAATAATCCAATACCATATTTTCCCCTCTTTAAAACCACTAAGCTGCTAATAATAGATTTGTTTGGATGCCCTTTGCTTAACCTAGCCACCTAATCTCACATTATAGCTAGCTATGGTCACCTGGCACGTGTTGCTTGTCTCACGAAACATCTCTCTTTACGGCACATCGCTCAACGCATTTACATCTAAGTCTTATTGTCACGGCTGGGTGAGGTGTATATATATATTATATATAATGGTGAAGCCAGATGCAGGAGGGATGACATTTGGTGGCACTTAAATAAGTGTGTAACTAAACTTAAAGAAAAACGGTACTCAACAGCACACTTGACAAAAACAACAGAACGAGCGACACGGCGCTTTACAATTTTCTGATTATGACACTCAGAGGTGCAATACCACACAAAGACAAAATTGCCTGGTATTTGGAACTGTTCATAATTCCTTCTACCCTGACCTAGGCCCCGTTTCCAGCTAATGAAAAACAGCCACAAAGCATGATGCTGCCACCACCATGCTTCCCTGTGGGTATGGTGTTTTTTGGGTGATGTGCAGTGTTGTTTTTACGCCAAACATACTTTTTTGAGTTATGGCCACAAAGTTTAACCTTGGTTTCATCAGACCATAATACATTGTACAACATGCTTTTGGGGGACTTTTGTCTTGGCAAACTTCAGCCGGGCTTCGATGTTTTTCTTAATAAATCATCCACCTTGCCACCATACCCCATAGTCCATACATATGAAGAAGAGAGATTGTTGTCACATGTAGCACACAGCCAGTAGAGCCAGTACAGAAATTCCTGCAGCTCCTTTAATGTTCTTGTAGGCCTCTTGGAAGCCTTACTGACCAGTTTTCTTATAGTCTTTCATAAATTTTGGAGGAACGTGCCATATTTTCTTCACTTGATGATGACTGTCCTCACTGTGTTCCATGGTATATCTGAAGCTTTGGACATTCTTTTGTACCTGACTGATATTTTGCTCTGAGATGCAACTAAGAAAAAGTACTACTGGATCTAAGAAAAATTCCGACTGGACCAGCTGACCTTTATTTGTGATTGCTGTACAATGTTGTGCAATCAATCAAAACATACAATGATAAATAAAAACAATAGACAAACAAGACAGTTAAGCACAATTGTCTCTAAACTCAAACGCCAAAGAATAAAATAAGTTTTAAGACGAGACTAAAAAGTCTTGGTGGTGGGTGTTAACTTGATAATAAGTGGCTGTTTGTTACATAGTCGAAGGGGCCACAACCGAAAAGACACGATCACCTTTTGTTTTCATCCGAGACTGTGGAAAGGCTAAAAGAAACTGGCTTGATGATCTAAGTGGCCTGGAGGAGGGATACTATGTAAGGAAATCTATAATATACCATAGAGCCATTCCATGTAATGCCTTAAAAACAAGTAACAGCACCTTAAAATCCATTCTATATTTGACTGCTCCCAGTGAAGACAGTCCAATATTGGGGAGATATGATCCCTCTTCCTGGTACCAGTGAAGACAGTCCAATATTGGGGAGATATGATCAATCTTTCCTGGTATCAGTCAACAATCTAGCAGCTGCATTTTAGACAAGCTGGCAATCGTGATAATGATGAGTGACAAATTCCAGAATAAAAAGAACTGCAATAACCAATTCCAGATGATATAAGTACATATTAAAGTATGCAATGTTGTGTTGGACTGAACAGCCCCGTCTGATTTGCATAGGCCACAAGGGCAACTCCTGTCAGTGTGCTATACAGCAGGGCACAGATTCAGTATTGGCTATGGCCTCTTTTATGGATTACATTACATAAGGAGCAACATAATCCCAATTTGGATACAAAATAGATTTTAGGTCTGGATTAGTAAATGTGTATATAGACAACAAGCCATCAGTGTGCAGTTGCCAAATGCTTTATTGCAAATTCTGACAATTGCACGTTCAACAACGTTAACTCATTCATATGTTGAAAGTCTTAATGCCATGCCAATGGCTGTAGATAATTATTCACATCATTATGCGTTATTCGGCATTGGGCACTGTTGATTTGTGTTGGACTGATGTTCTAAGTTATCTACTGGGCTGAACAGCTGCGACAAATCCTCATAGATCAGGGAACTTTGCCAATTTATCTGACTACTGTAAGCTAATCTCAAATGTCACACCAAAGACAGGGTCATGTTGTGTGTAAAACATTGCACAAATGTATAACTGCAGTTGGTCAGGACGACAATGGTTAATGCTTATTCTGCATGAAGTTTACAAAGTTATGCCAATAGACTAAACACTGTCTTTGATATGATTAACACAATATCATTTTATTAGAGCTCTGTACACATGGTCGAAATGACATTCCATAACGTCTTGTTTGTTGCAGTATATACAGAATGTTTTCTAATAATTAACTTTTTTAATTTGATTATCTTCTGGTATGTATGGTTTTGTGTAGGTTATGTGGAGATTGTTGTAACTTTAGACTTGAACTGGAACTTTTTACTATTCATCGAGCATTTTCATGTTGAATGGGCAGCCAAAAGAAGAGAAAGGGTCTTCTCCAAAAAAAAAGAAAAAAAAGTCGGATTGTCACTTATAGGTGGAAAGAGAGAGGCTGCAATGTTAAGTTTCGTTGGCATCTGAAGTAAACAATGGCAACTTGTTCCGAGCTATCCATAGAACAGTCTTTTTGGCAGGCAGTAGAAAACTGTGAACTATTGATATTCTATTCACATTCTAGTGGGCTTGTCCCAACAGGAACTCAAATCATCTATTGAGTCAATAGTGCACCACTGAGAAAATGTTAGCTTACACTTGTTTCATGGATGTTCGTACGGATGTTGTCTAAACACGATTAAGAAAGCACCCTCAATCCCACTTGGCAGATGTAGTAGGCTAGAACTAATGTGAAATTAGTATGTTGATCATGTGCTCTCTCAGTGCACAAACTAAAATAGGGATGTACATGGGGTTTTGGAATGTATTCAATTCTCCTTGTCTATTTGGTCCTATAATAATGTGGCCTTTCTATAATTAAAGTATTACATCTTTTTGAGTTTGACTACCATAAAAAGTTGCTGTATTCAGTATTATTTTCACACATGTATCAGTCTGGAGCCTCTGTCATCATGTATATTGCACATATCCTGATTGTTTTTCTGACACCAATCCATAATGAAAGATTAATATGTTGTCTTGGATACAAAAACTGAGCAAAACACAGAAAGGAATTATATCATAGTTGGTTGCGGTTGCCATTTATGCACGAGGACTCTTATAAAAATTAAGCATCTTTGACTCATGAATAGATTGTAGATAAGCCAGGTTGAAGTTGTTATCTGAGCTACAAAAAGTTTTGTAATCTAGACACTGTTAGTTAGTTCCAATGTGGCTCTAATTGGAAGATTTTCTCACAACAAGTGATACTCTGGTGGCAACACAGAACAAGAAATTAGTGTGATAAATATACATAATTGTTACTCTACAGAGGTAGGTCAGAATGATGTTATACATCCACTGACTGACCTGTTGGTTTGAAAACTGTAGACAACAATAGCAATGTTATTTCTGGGGAAACAGAAGGAAATTATGGATGTCACTTCCTCTTGTTCCCATTCTGTCCGGATCCGGCACAAACAAACAGTGAGTATGTTTGCCGTATTCTTTCTAATCCCAGGGTTTTCCCTACCCTGACCTGCATCACACAGATAGAGGTGAATTTGCAGATATTTGGGACAGACTCCCCCACCTCTCTTTTGTCCATGTACTCTTTCCGGGGAGGAAGTCAAACCAGTAGGAGCGCCACAAGCCAGGAACCAGAAAGGCAATTTGTGAGGGTGGGAGGATACGGAGAGGGCTTAGAGAGCATGCAAACTGATGGATGTTATTATAACGGGGAATCACTGTAGATTGGATAGTGAATTCAGAAGCACTTGTTATACAATTATTGGCAAAAGGTAAAATATGTCAGACATGATAGATGGGTACTTCTATATTTCATATTGTATTATGGTATCTGACCATGCCCACTCAGGTGACAGCTCCGTAGCGATTGCATTTGTTTGACCATGTCATAGACATACCAGATGAGCACATACCAACACCATCCCACTCCAAGACTCTGGATTATCTGCAGTACAAGTGCATAGATTTAAACTATTGTTTACTGCTGTTTATTTTGGATCACTGTGTAAATGTTTGACTTGAATGTTTAAGTGATGTATACATCAAGTTAAGACTATAAGACATAAACATTTCGTTTGTTCACAAAGGTTTAACTAAATATGGTTAAATATGAGGTTAGGAATTCCCTATTGGGATCACACTTGTAGGCAATTTCATGGAAATGTCAGAATCCATATCATTTTCTGTGAGGAGAGCTCCTTTCTATGATATCCTTAACTCTTCAAATTCAAAGCCCCGATTTGTGACTAATTCGAGGAACATCTAATGCCTACACAGCCATCATTGAGTCCATCCTGACCTCCTCCATCACCTTCTGGAATGCTGCAGCAAAGATTGAGGCAGACTTCACCCGACCGGGTTACAGACTATTCAGAACTCTCCCCTCTGGCAGACGGCTAAAAACATCCCGTCACAAGAACAGCTTCTTCCTCACGGCGGTGAGTCTAAGGACCTCTTGCACTAGTCTGACCTTAGCCCCCCCACCACACTCTAAACACATGCCACCGGAACAATATACAATTTTGTTTACAGTAAAAACGGACATTGGCCCCATGTTGAGTTTCATTTACAGTTTAGCTTGACCTCCTGCGCATTTCTCTCAGTGACTTACAGTAGAGCTGGACATATGGAAAAAGTGTTAAAGAGGCCTGGATGCTAGCCCCTCCCCCACATTACACACTATCAGCTCTGATATGATAGACATTGGTGGACATCCTGTACTATAACTGGACATCGCTCTTATTTGCACAATTGCATATACAATTACATATTGCTCTACATTGGCTACTCATTGCACATTTTGAAATCTTCTATCACATCTAGAAATATTGCTCGTTTGCACTACTTGGATATATATGACACACACTGTATGTATTTATTACTTATGCCACTAGGCAGGGTCTCTAATCGAACTGTTCGTGTTGTGTGTTTTTTGCTCTATTTGCATGAGGCTTCTTTTACTTTAAACTAAGGTAGAAAAATGACAAAACAAACTGCAGCAACTCGTGCCAGTAACGTTACATAACATTACAAAGACCACTAACAGTGAGAAACAAACTGAAACTAAGGGGAGCCACCATATAGATGTTTAGAGGTCTCCTGTCTTTAGATCCTGATTTGCTGGAACCGACTGATTTTTAATAGAATATCTACATAGGCGTACAGAGGCCTCTTGTTAGCGACCATCAGAGCATCAGCTTTTGTGGGTTCTATTACAAGCTCAAACTGAAACAAAGAACTTACTTCTAAAACCCATCAGTCGATGCTTGTCCAGAGAAATGAAGACTATTCCATGCGAGAAGTTGCCAAGAAACAGAAGATCTGTTTGTTAGCAACTCGACACCAAATAGTGAAAACTGTCTATAATAGAATGTAAAGAGTAGTGGGAGGTCACAATACAGCGTCTAGTTTTAGAAACAGATGCCTCACATGATCTCAACTGACAGCTTCATGAAATTGTACCCGTAAAAAAACAGGCGACTCTGGGATGCTGGCCTTCTAGGGAGAGTTCTTCCTCTCTCCAGTGCTTGGGCTCTTTTGCCCATCTTCATTTTTTCTTTTTATTGACCACATTTTTGCAACTCTGTCTAAAAAGCAACCCGGAGATGCCTCTTCATTGTTGACCTTGAGTCTGGTAATTTGCAACTACTATTTTATTTTATGTCCGAAGATGATGTCGGCACGCTGTGTAGAGACACATGAAAATATAATATGATCAATATTGTGCGTATGTTGCCTCACTGAACCTCCAGATGACATGTGACCCAGGGACTAATATCCTTTTTCACCCTCTTCAAACAAGGGTACATAAGGCAGATGTGTTCCATCCGCTGAACGCAGTCCTAAATTCAAAAGAGCAACCAGCTTCTGACCTGGTTCCTTGCAACAACCTGGTCAATATCCAAAATGTAAGTTATGAGTGCTGTGTTACATATTATATTGGTTCAAATATCACATGCTAAATCAATAATGTACCCAATAATTAGAGTAACATACAGGTTATTTTAACGGATGCTGTTGTTTAGTGCAATGTACACAATTTATGTTTAGGTGCCTTGCTCAAGATCACAACAACCATTTTGATTACTTCCTAATTACTTGGCTCAATGTTTCAGAACGAGCAACCGTTATCCATATGCTCTTTACCACTAGGCTTGACACAGTCCGGATCATTAACAACATTATTGTTATTGTATAAGGTTTTTTACAGGAAATACTTAACAATTCAGACTTATACATAAGAAAATGCAACTCAACCTAATGGTCACACTTCCAATGACGTTAGAGGACACTTCAAAGTCTGTAATAGGAGGATACATTGGAGAATGAAATGCATGGCAAGACATGGGAGGAACATGGTTTGAACAATCAGTAATACAATTGCAAATCAAGAAAATTAAACCATTGTATAAACATGAGAATAAATAAAGTTCTGTTAAGATAACGGACCTTCAACTCTGTTCACCTTAAAATACTAAATCCTATTAACTCCTATTAATCGAACAATTGTCAGGATGCAGCTTTTTTCATTCATCCTAAATTGCCAAAGCCAACGCTTGGGTTTGTTGTGAAGCTTTGGATTTACCTAAGACGATTAAGCTGTGTTCTATATTAAGGTCATGAGATTCATCATGTGGTCCAAACATAGATGGAATTATATATAAAATGTCACTGATTATGAAAATCCATTTCAGTTTTTTCACGTTTGTAGATCAATTGCTGAAATTATTTGTTGTCACGAGTGTCATGGATCACGGTTGGTGGACACGGATGGTGGACACTAGGTTGGGTTGTTTTCATTACACACACCAGGGCATAGTTAGATAAATTGTGAGGCTTTGCTTCTCAGTATTTCAAGTCACGGTTAAATGAAGGTGAGTGTTTTTGAAGGTCTTTAGTAAGCTTCTATTTAGTGCCAATATATTTCATTAACAGTGTTTAGCTTTTCCGTTTCGTTGTACGTTTGTTTTTCTGTTTTTAAATAAATACCATGAAATTGATTCCGGCTCCTGCATTGGCTTTTCCCTGCACTTCACTTTAGTTTCTGAGAGAATGAGAAACAAACTGAAAGCCAAAAGGGCCTGACGGTGGTTAGAATCATTGTTTTGATCAATCCCAGAGGGATTAGGCCCACTGTCTCACCCCGAAGCAGTGGCATGTCCACTAGCAAGGACAGATACGTAGCAGGGCAATTGGGGGTTTTGACTCCTTCTCGTCGGTGCGCTCGTAGGTGCGCTCAAGTGGAACCCTGTCCTATGCCAGCTAGTTCCAGGTTCTCATGACGGCGGCTGGGACGGGCATAAGTGGCTGCCAGGGCCAAATACAGCGGGTCTGTGCACAGGAGCACCCATGGCAACCCAAAATACATTTTAGGGGGGAGCGGAGGGGGTGTTGTTGGGGGACCGTGGGAGACTTCCTGCACCCTGGACCCAGCCAGCAGGTGGCTCCCGTTCACCATCAATGCCCAGTGCTAGTTGCAAGTTTTACAGTGTCCTACCCCACAGGGTTTTACAGTGTCCTACCCCACAGGGTTTTACAGTGCCCTACCCCACAGAGTTTTACAGTGCCCTACCCCACAGGGTTTTACAGTGTCCTACCCCACAGGGGTTTACAGTGCCCTACCCCACAGGGTTTTACAGTGTCCTACCCCACAGGGTTTTACAGTGCCCTACCCCACAGGGTTTTACAGTGTACTACCCCACAGGGTTTTACAGTGCCCTACCCCACAGGGTTTTACAGTGTCCTACCCCACAGGGTTTTACAGTGCCCTACCCCACAGGGTTTTACAGTGTCCTACCCCACAGGGTTTTACAGTGCCCTACCCCACAGAGTTTTACAGTGCCCTACCCGACAGGGTTTTACAGTGCCCTACCCCACAGAGTTTTACAGTGCCCTACCCCACAGGGTTTTACAGTGTCCTACCCCACAGGGTTTTACAGTGTACTACCCCACAGGGTTTTACAGTGCCCTACCCCACAGGGTTTTACAGTGTCCTACCCCACAGGGTTTTACAGTGCCCTACCCCACAGGGTTTTACAGTGTCCTACCCCACAGGGTTTTACAGTGCCCTACCCCACAGAGTTTTACAGTGCCCTACCCGACAGGGTTTTACAGTGCCCTACCCCACAGAGTTTTACAGTGCCCTACCCCACAGGGTTTTACAGTGTCCTACCCCACAGAGTTTAACGGTGCCCTACCCCACAGGGTTTTACAGTGCCCTACCCCACAGGGTTTTACAGTGCCCTACCCCACAGGGTTTTACAGTGCCCTACCCCACAGGGTTTTACAGTGTCCTACCCCACAGAGTTTTACAGTGTTCTACCCCACATGGTTTTACAGTGCCCTACCCCACAGGGTTTTACAGTGCCCTACCCCACAGAGTTTTACAGTGCCCTACCCCACAGGGTTTTACAGTGTCCTACCCCACAGAGTTTTACGGTGCCCTACCCCACAGGGTTTTACAGTGCCCTACCCCACAGGGTTTTACAGTGTACTACCCCACAGGGTTTTACAGTGCCCTACCCCACAGGGTTTTACAGTGTCCTACCCCACAGGGCTTTACAGTGCCCTACCCCACAGGGTTTTACAGTGCCCTACCCCACAGGGTTTTACAGTGTCCTACCCCACAGAGTTTTACAGTGTCCTACCCCACAGGGTTTTACAGTGCCCTACCCCACAGAGTTTTACAGTGCCCTACCCCACAGAGTTCTGCAGTGTGCTTCTTAACCACTGTCAGGAAGAGCTGTTGATTATTTTACACCTTCTATTTTGTGAAGCACCATTTTTATTTAATTCATGTATATTATTTAATTTCTTTGTTGTTGTAAAAATGTGTTGGATGCTATGCTGCTGTTCATCATTCTACTGTTACTGTCCTTGTGCATAGTACATGAGGTTCAAATGAGAAGGACTCATAGATGCCCCATCATTTGAGTGGCAGCCTTTTGAGTACCTGATGGAAACAATAAACGGCTACAGGGTGACAGAAAGTTGCCATCAGACAAAGTTTTTAGTTTTAGTATTGAGAGAGTACTAGTTTGATTATGGTTGCACTTATTTTTTGCACTTAAAAATAACACAAGAAAAACATGTTGTCATTTATTTTTGTTTTTTATACTGTTTCTTTTTATGTTCAAATTGTGGAAAGGAATTCAGTAAGAAGGTCACATCCACAGTTATAACTTCTAAACAGAATCATGTGAAATTATACAGGAGAGAAGCCAGTCAGTTAAATTTGTGGCAAATCCGTTTACAGTATTTGCATATTGTTCTGTCTTTTACTGATAATTACATATGATAATTCATACTCAGAAAGTTGGCACCTCCATTGCACCTGAATTTTTTTGCATTTTGTGTATTTAATAAAATATGTCAGTCAAATACATTTTTCCAGTCATATATTTTGTGATTTAAGATGTATGAAAATATTGTGTTGACATTATCTAGTCACTTTCTTGTGAACCCGATATCGTTGATCGTCTCGTGAGCTAAGTGTATTGTCACATCCCTAAATAGAAAAAAATACCCCTCACATCAGCCTTAACTGTTTGTACCATTTCGCTGGTGGGAATGGCAAATCAGTTGGCACAGATTTCAGTCAATTATGTAACTCACTCAGAGACCTTGAAATAGTTGCTCAACGCGGTCCGCAGTTTTTGTGGGACGATGATACGGGAGAGGACGATGCTTTTTGATTGGTTGTCTTTGTGTTCTGAAATTTCCATGATGGTGCGGTGAGGCAGGAGTATTACACATAACACACACACACTGGGGTTTTAATTTCCATGGTGGAGCCCCTAGTGGAGCAGTCAGGGCAGTAATATTACACATAACACACATAACACACACATTGGGGTTTTCATTTCGATGGTGGAGCCCCTAGTGGAGCAGTGAGGGCAGGAGTATTACACATCACACACACACATTGGGGTTTTCATTCAAACATGTTCCAAACACTGGATCTCTTGCAGTTTTGCATTTAAATTAGACAATCAGTGTGATTTGATTTTCTTTATAATTACTACATACTTGAGAGAATGTATAAACAAATGTTTTATAAAGCCGTTTACTTCAATGCTGTGTGTAAGAGACCATTGTGGTGTCAGGTATGTGGTCTGTATTCTGATGCGTCAGAGGCTGATGATGCTCCAACAATATTGTTGACACAACAAATACTATTAACAGATATATCTGGGTCAAACGAGAGTTTGCCAATGTGCATACAGGATGCAAAATAGCAAGGATCTTTGCAACATTGTGTCTCACAGCATATTGGTATGAAAAGGTGTTTTACTTTAACTCAGCACTTCACATAATGGCATACATTGTTCTACAATTGAATTCCAAGTAATAGGACTTGCTGTTTGGGACATACGCATTTGGATAAGTTAGATATTTTGTATCCCTGATGCAAATTGTAACTATGACACAGGTGCAAAGTACTGGTGAATTAAAATAAACAAAATAAATCAATTGTAATCAGTGACAAATGCAGATCTTTGTCTATCTGTTGGCATGTAGGTCCCATGTAGCTGACTTCATAGGAGCATGTGTCACGAGTGGTGAGGTTTTGTTTCCACACGGGTCGATATTGGTGGTGCACACTCGTCCTTGTTTACGTTTCTGCACAGCTGTTAGCATTTTAGTCATGGGCTATAAAGGGTTGTCAGTAGAATTCACCGGTGCTTAGCATTGTTTTAAGTCACAACGTTATATCGAGGTGAGTGTTATATGTATTTGAAGACGCTGTGTATGCGCAATATTATCTTTATTCAACAAGTTAGTCTTTAGCCATACTCGGTTTGTTTTGTGTTTTGTTCCTTAATAAACCTTGATAAAACGGATTATCTTGGCTCTGTAAATGGCTTACTGCACTACACCTTGGGACAGTCGTGACAGCATGACAATTGTAATCAGTGATAAATGCAGATATTTGTCTATCTGTTGGCATGTAGGTCCAATGTAGCTGACTTCATAGGAGCATGACAGTTGTAATACCAGATTGATTTCCACAGGGGTCAGGTCAGTAAGGCAATTAATGAAAATGTGGGCACTCACTATTTTAGGACGCTCTAGATCCGAACATCGTTTTAATGAGGGTAAATGTAAAATCAAGATGTGGGTTGTGTTTGGGGACGTGACTATATCATGATGGTATTATAATACATTTGAGAATAGGTCATGTTGACACAAAAAATAAGCCCCTAGCTGTGTTAAGGGACCACGTTATGTCATTGAAACAAATAGAGTTTCTCTATCAGTTGTTGCATATAGTGCCAAAGAACAAGCAATACAGTCAATGAATCACTGTCATTACAGTGATGCCGCTGAAAAATGAGATTTGACCAAATAAATAATACACCTGTATCAAAAGCAACAACATCAAATTACAGAGAAATAGACATTAATATACTCATAATTTGACAAAATATACCTGTTACTGGAAAGCAACTGAACATGACTGTGTGGTTGCAAACTGAAAAACTGGGAATTTTTTTGCAGCAAGCTAACAACGTTCATTTACACACATTGTTTTGCAAGTGCAGGACAGAGGCATTAAGCAGGCCAGTAAAGATCACTGGTACAAATTGTCTAGTGGATTCAATGCACTATTTGTGCAGCTAATTACCGTAACTTCTGATTGGTGTTTACAGGCTTAGCATAGCAAGTTAGCTACGGTACAAGTCTTGCAAGTGTGGTGGTCTAACTTTTTTGCTATTTTGTTGCAGGAGAAAACATGTGTATCCAATACCCAAAGCCTGAACAGTGAGTGCTTAATGTGTTTAGAATGCTGAGAAATTAAAAAGAGACTGAAAACTTAATTAGTTACTCATTACTCTCATTTTGAATGTGTGAGAGGCTATCTGAGGTGTCCAGAAGGAGGATTTAGTTTCTTATCCCTCACTGGAATAATGTGACATTTTCAACAGAAGATGTAAAATTCCCTCAGAGTTAGCTTGATGTGTTCAAATGCAGAATGAGTTTGAAAGTATGGAAACCCTACAAGATGGGAATATATTTTTAAATCAATTATAAAGTAACTCAAACTTAAATTATGTAAATCCCAGTTCATAATAAATACATTCCAAATAAATGACACTTACATGACAATATATATATTTTTTTTAACAAAAGTTACTTAACAAAAATTTAAATTTGTGCAGAAATATGTTAACCTCTTCATTCAATAGCTTCTGACACCTGCATTAGCAGCAAGAACTTTGAGTAAACATCTCCTATAAGACACTAATCTCCGAGCAACCTTTTTGTTTGCCCACTCCTCCGTACAGAGCTCAACCAACTGAGCGGGTTTGAGTAGTGTCTGCCATGTACTGCTCACTTTAGGTCCTGCCAAAGCATCTCCATTGAATTAAGGTCAGGACTTTGACTTGGCCAATACAAATAACAAATTCTTTGGGAAATTTGCTTGAATGCTTTGGGGAGTCTTGATGAAAGACCCATTTTCGGTCCAGCTTAAACTCCTTGACTGATTTCCTGACATTGTGTTCAAGAATCTCTTTGTATACCTCAGTATTCATTTATTTATTTACCTTTATTTAACCAGGAAGTCCCATTGAGATTCAGAATCACTTTTACAAGGGAGACCAGGGGTCCGTTTCAGAAAGGAGGTTTAGTGAAAGCTCTGAGTTTGTTTACACTGAGATGAGGGAAACACTGAGTTTTCTGTTTCAGAAAGGGAGGTAACTTAACCTCACTATGGTAACTGAGTCTGTAACCTAACCTGGTCGGGAGCAGTTTTTCTTCAATAAACCTGGAGTTTCACTTTCATTTCATTTTTAATTAATTCAGTCTGTATCAGGCGCATTTTAGCGCAGTGTTGTCATCTGCATGAATAGGATTGTTTTATTAACTTACTTAGGTGACGTTAAAGATAAAAGTTTTTTTTCTTGAACATGACATGTCCTTTGTGTTACACAATCCTGCAGATGAAGAAACTGTATTACTTGAGTTAAACATGCGTCGGGAGATTATATTGAGGAAACCCAACTAGATGTATTTTAATTTCCAGATAACTTCCTATCTGAGCGGTAGTTTTTCTTTACAGTCTATCAGATGTAGCTATAACCTTATCTATCCTCATATCACTAATGTAACCCATCGTGAACATGCTCTTACATCCGAGCAGATTATTTGTGTCGCATTAGGTTTTTTGCAAACGTCAGTTTTAGGGCAGTATTACAGCCACTGTATGCAGAGCCGTTATATTAAACGTGTTTGTAGTGTTCCCTGGACACAAACCAGTGAGAGACAGTAAAGAGGAGGTCCACAGCATTGCAGGTGAATAATGCAAAACCCTTTACAATGAATGGTTATTAATTATAATTCGGTTAAAGACATGGTGCTGCAAGATCAGATAATTGATGGCACACAAATGTGTTTTTCACCCGCAGGATTGCACCTAAATGAAATAGATTATAGCGTCAATACCATTCTACCAGTTTTTTTACCAGTAACACTTGTGATAAAATATGAGCATGGGTGTGTATTTCAGGCATGTGTATAGTTTGTTCTAACAGAGTGTCAAAAATAATTTCCCAAATGGGAATTAATAAAAAGTATAAATTAAAATTATGGTGTAAATTAAAAATCAAATAAAAACACTATATTGGAATTTACGCGTTGACCCGAGTAGCAATTTCTTTCTAAATACGTGTTCATAGACGCTGTAAGCCTGCATCAGTATTTCAAGGGGTGACGTATGTGGTAGTAATGCTGGTTGCCATGGTGAATCGTAGTATCGCGGCTCCGTTCATGCTGCCTTTTTATAGCGGCGGTGCACGCGCGTAACTTTGAGGGAACCTGCACTGGGTTGATTGAACCAACTCAAATCAGCTGTTCTGAAACCAAAAACTCTGCGTTTTCCATCTTAGTGTAAATCAACTCCGAGGTCAGGGTTAGATTTAGAGTTTGTTAAACCACCTTCTTGAAACGGACCCCTGGCCAAGATAGCAGCCAAATCACAACAAATGCATACATAATAAACCAAGTTAAATTTTCATGATAAAAAAGTACAAAAAACACAACGAGACTCAAGAAAAACAAGAACATATCTCCTTCACAACAGTCTTTACAGTAATTCTAAATTCATTTATAGAAATACGTATTTCTAACTTTAGTTCTTTCTGAAAATTATTCCACCCCCAAGGTGCTGAATAAGAGAATGGCAGTTTTTCCCAATTCGGTTGCAGCTCGTGGCACATTGAAAAGCAGTATTCAGTATTCATGGTTACCTTGATGATCTACACTCAACCAGGTTCAAAGGAAAAACAGCTCTATATATTGACATTTCCAGCATCTACCACCTTGAAGTTTGGTCATATTTTTTGGGTGGTGGGCAATTGTCACGAGTGGTGAGGTGGTGTTGCTACACGGGACTATTTTGTTGGTGCACCGCATCTTTGTTTACGTTTCTGTCACGGCTGGTTTCTATTAGTCATTAGTTGGGCTATAAAGGGTTGCGAGCAAGTCACCACTTTGCTTCGCATTGTTTCATGTCACGTAGTGTTTAGAGGTGAGTGTTTGATTATAAATATATTGCTGTGGTTAACCTTTCTTTATGTAAGACGAGATATGCCCAATTTCCTTTAATTTAGCCAGTTTGCTTTTGTTTGGTGTTCTCGGTTGGTTTTATGTTGAAACAGATCTAGGCTCTGCCAATGGCTTACTACACTACACCTTACCAGCACCGTTACAGAATGCTGGGTTTTCGCCAAACATTGCAGTTTGTATTGTGAATAAAAATACATTGTTTATTTATCTGTGCAGAGAATGGACTTTCAAAAACAGGCTTGTCAAGGTGGTCTCAAAGGTAACACGGTCAGTTTGGTTCTATTTTGCCCTTACAACCCTCCTATGAATGGCGTCCGGCTTGTTGGGCTTTGTTCAGGGTTTACCCCGTTTACGGCCACAGCTACACTGGACCCTCCTGTCTCAGCTTCAGGATTTACGCTGCTATATTATTGTGCCGGGAACGTAGGGAACTAGTGTGTCTAATTTGTCCTTGTTTTGTTTACACTAAGGAGGACATGGACCACATCATGGGAACGTCCAAGCCCTAAGAACATGTACCTAACCCTTCCTAAGGCCCTCCTGGTTGTGTTGCAGGCCAAGTAGCTGACGATACCTGATGGTTCCAGCTTCCACACCGCATTACCCTCATTGCCCCTGGTTCACCCAGCAGCCAGAAGAGGACTGGTCATCCCTAATAGTCTGGTTCCTCGCTAGCCATCTTCCTAAATTTGATCAGGGAGTTTTTCTGTGTAAAAGCTTGTTGATGAATACTGTCGGGTTTTACAACTGTTGTTGTAAAAAGGGGTTTATAACCAGCACAGTATCATGAGATTTTGTGAAATAGACACGATTTCTGGACCCAAAATTTGTGACATCCACATGTAAAAGGTAGTTTTTTCGTGGCCTGGACACGATTTTCTTGAGCTGTTGAAAGCAAGTGTCGTGATTGGTTGACTCAACTTGCATTTCAACCAGGAAGTTGGCGTAGCTTGAATTGTAAACGCGACGGACTTAACTTTCTGGAATATAACTCTTTGTATTACTATAAATATTAAACGAAAGCCTGACTCTTACTCTTGCCCTAACCTTAACCTTAACCAATACCTAACATTTCCATTTACTTATTTGTTTAACGTGTTGTTGACCAAAAACGTTTGTTGTGCTTTTTTGTGTGTGTGTGGCGATTTTCCGTGGAGTCGTAAATATTACGTGTCCTGTACACAAAAAAAGTAATCGTGTCCAGGGCACGAAAAAACGAACTTTTACGTGTGCATGTCACAAATGTTGGGTACAAAAATCGTGTCTATTTCACAAAAACCTGTAATATCATGTTGTTATAATATACATTTGATTGATTGATTGGCATTTCAGTGTTCTTCTAATTGTTTAAGCACGCATATTAACCAGAGATGCAGCAGGGGAGCTCTGCAAATCTCCAGATGTTCTGTTTGAGTTGACATTTACATGATTTATTATTTTTTTATGCCTTTTGGAAGGGCATCCTTTTCTAGGCTGAGTTGCTGTCATGTAAAATGCTCTACAACTGGACTTTCCAGACGAGCTGAGAAGTTGACAAACTACCTATAAATGGGGCCACTTGGGTCAGCTCTGCCATTGGGCTGTCTGCCAACCGTCTCCAGCCAGGTCGTTCTACCGTCTCCAGCCAGGTCGTTCTACCGTCTCCAGCCAGGTCGTTCTACCGTCTCCAGCCAGCTCGTTCTACCGTCTCCAGCCAACTCGTTCTACCGTCTCCAGCCAGCTCGTTCTACTGTCTCCAGCCAGCTCGTTCTACCGTCTCCAGCCAGGTCGTTCTACCGTCTCCAGCCAGCTCGTTCTACCGTCTCCAGCCAGCTCGTTCTACCGTCTCCAGCCAGCTCGTTCTACCGTCTCCAGCCAGCTCGTTCTACTGCAGCCAGGTCGTCCTACCGTCTCCAGCCAGCTCGTTCTACCGCAGCCAGGTCGTTCTACTGTCTCCAGCCAGCTCGTTCTACTGTCTCCAGCCAGCTCGTTCTACCGTCTCCAGCCAGCTCGTTCTACTGTCTCCAGCCAGCTCGTTCTACCGTCTCCAGCCAGGTCGTTCTACCGTCTCCAGCCAGCTCGTTCTACCGTCTCCAGCCAGCTCGTTCTACCGTCTCCAGCCAGCTCGTTCTACCGTCTCCACCAAGCTCGTTCTACCGCAGCCAGGTCGTCCTACCGTCTCCAGCCAGCTCGTTCTACCGCAGCCAGGTCGTTCTACTGTCTCCAGCCAGCTCGTTCTACTGTCTCCAGCCAGCTCGTTCTACTGTCTCCAGCCAGCTCGTTCTACCGTCTCCAGCCAGCTCGTTCTACTGTCTCCAGCCAGCTCGTTCTACCGTCTCCAGCCAGCTCGTTCTACCGTCTCCAGCCAGCTCGTTCTACCGTCTCCAGCCAGCTCAGCCTACCATATCCAGCCAACTCAGCCTAGCATATCCAGCCAACTCAGCCTACCATATCCAGCCAACTCAGTCTATAGTAAACTTTTTTTTTTTAATAGTGTTCTGATATTTCATTGCCAGCAGTTCAGACATTCATGGCTGTGTGTTGGGTTATTTTGAGAGGACAGCAAATATACACTGTTATAAAAGCTGTACACTCACTACTTTAAATTGTAGTAAAGTTTCCTTTCTTTAGTGTTGTCACATGAAATATTACTCCGACCTCAAATATTTACAAAAATGTGAGGGGTGTACTGACTTTTGTGAGATAATGTATATGCTAAGCATGTTGGAAATGTTATTGGGTAATTGTAATCAATTTAGCTACAACACCTAAATTTATGTTATGTGCTCAGTCATGTTGCCAGGTTATATAGTGACATATTCGCCTTAATGGTTGCGTGTTGATTGGCAGTTAGTTAGCAATGACTGTGCAGTATTTTTTTACTTTTGATTTGCTGTATGTAAAACCATGATTTCTTCCACAAAGCTCTAATTTGGTCCCAAGCCAGTATGAGCCCCCTAAACCAATTCAAAATTAAAATGTTTGAAAGATCTTTGAGGTAAAAAGCCATATCTGGAGCTTGATTCAGCAGAACAGATACTAGTGAATAATGATAACAGGTAAAAAGAGAAACTAACATATATAATCATGATAATGGGTCTGAAAGATTCTAACCGCAAAATATTCACAAAGGAACTAAAAGAATATCCCACACCACCCAGAGAGTAAATAGAGAGTTGAAGGTGAGACAAAAACATTGAAAAAGATTCTAGCTCATATGACACAGAGTGAAAAAACAAAGGTGTTGCTCTCATCATCTATTCTTCCAACAGAAACACTGGACCACCAGTTCAAATACCCGCCGACACCTCCTGATCAACAAGAAGACAGCACCTCTAATGGAGTGACTCCAATCTGTACTTCCAAAATGTAAACACCACCATTCAACACTGTACCAAAATATAAACACAACGTGTAGTCTCATTTATTCTTATTGGCAGAAATAAAAGTTCCCGAAATGTTATCACACATTTCTATATCCTTTTAAGTCAATGAAATTTCAATTAAAAGTGTTTTATTTTCTGCCATGATTAAGGAGACTGACACAAGTGCAAGGCCAATAAAGGACATTTATTAAACAAAATGTAACTATAATGGAGAAAAAAAGTATTTTATTTTCTGCCGCTGTCAGGAAGCTGAACATCACCTCTCTCACTAAGAAAGCTCAAAAAAGACGTACTGCCTGCGGCAGCTGAAAAAGTGCAAACTACTAACGTAAATGATTATAATCGCCTACACAGCCATCATTGAGTCCATCCTGACCTCCTCCATCACCGTCTGGAATGCTGCAGCCACTGTTAAGGATAAGGGCAGACTGCAACGCTTCATCCACTTTTTATTTTTCCCCCTCAAAGATTTCAGTTTGTTTTTCAATTGAATTGTTCGCAATATTGCTCACATTAAAGGTAGAAAACGTTTTGACATTATTTATCTTTGTCACATTTGTTTAAATCACAAATACCTGGGGTGTGTATACTTTTATATCCATTGTATATATAGGCACGGTGGAACTTTTACTGTGGACAGGGGAATCATGCCCATCACATTTATTAAATGCGGATTTGGTGGGTTTAATAGGGACAGATATCCTAAGTGACACAGGTCATATACGTATTCACGGCCCGGTTGATCAGAAGTAATCTGAGCGGATTACTGCTAGTGGATTGGATCAAATCCTGAAAATGGGTTGTTCAAAAGAAAAAAGGATTCTGAAATTAGATTAGATCACAGAATCCAATATTTTATATTATATAGATTATAAACCGAGCATGCTTAGATCATTGAACTCAGGACAGCTAGTAGAGCCTAGAGTTAAAACTAAACATGGTAAAGCTGCTTTCAGCAGTTACGCTGCATGCAACTGGAATACATTGTGCTTAAACTTTATCACACAGTTATACATAAAATACCAGAAGTTATTCTCTGAAGACTTCTTGGCTAGGTAATAGAGACCTGGAAAGGTTCTCGAGAACTTTAAAATTATGTTCTTAAGACCTGAAAATTCTAAAGACTTCTCGGCCGGGGTCTAAAGACCTGAAAAGGTCAGGCCAAGGAACAAGTAATTGTCTAGGTTCTAACTATGGATGGACGGATCGATCCTAAAGTATACATAAAATTTTCATTTGAGTTTTTATACTGTCATTGTATTAAAAGATCGATTGGTATTTTTTAAACAAGTGTTTTTACAATATTTTTATAATAGTAGTAGGCCGTATAGTATAAAAATGTAGTTAAATAAGTAATACTTTTTTCCGCTGTGTCTGTGCTTATCATGAGTTCATCAGCGGTAGCGCGCCGCGCTCTCTCACTCTCACTCAGTCAAAGCACACTCAGATTCAGGTGCATTGCTGCGGTCAAAATCTGGAGTTATTTCACTCCAGTTAACAACGACGAAGCTTCATTTGACATTTGTCAAAAAGAAATACGCCATTGTGGCTATACCACAAAATGTGACAAAGCAACTAAAAGTTAAACACCCTAAAGAGCACGACGAAGTACAGCTGAGGCAAGCAGAGGAGGTTACACAGATTTTTTTCAAAAGCAGGAGAGTTCATCAGTCAAAAAAGGAACAGGTTAAAGGGGAAACATGTCAACATTCTCTTGTTCCTTAACAAAAACCTATACATCTGTGTCGGTTTTATGGATTACACAGGCTGGCTGTGTATCAGTACTTGCACATGAAGATTCAAACTTATGTTCAGTTCATTTGACATTTAAATAATTTCCTAAGTGTTTAGCCATGTTCAGTCATTTTAGATAAATGTAACAAAAAAGGAGTCATATCTATTGCTGTTTATTTTCATGTTTTCCTGTTGTTTTGATCATGCCATGTCATCAAAAAACTGTCTGCTCTCTGTGCAGAACGTTAATTAACTCTACTGTACAATTTAATCCACACACTTTCCTACAAACTTTCATTCCCACTTTCCTACACATTTTCCTACACACTTTCCTACACACTTTCCTACACACTTTCCTACACACTTAGGTTGCAAAACAAGAAAAACTGCAAAAGACAAAAACTGTCATGCCCTGGTAGTCCTCTAGGACCCATAGAGTGGGCTAGAGATTCCAACTAATACAAAGATGATTCACCTTTATGGCTCAGATTTCAAACCAAGCAATTTATTCGACCGTCTGTCAATAAAGTCTGGCTTCCTTGTTTCACATAATATGTGTGCATAGTGCTTGGCTGTTGAATGCTTTTGAAAATAAAGGCCTTATCTGACAGGTTCTCAAGGATAATTGTATCTTTTGCATTCATGTACGTCAAACCCACGCATCTTTAAAAGTTAGCTATGTAATGGCTGGTGATTGTGGAGATGGTTGTAACAGTATTTCTGCATTGTGTGAATGGAACACTTTGCAAACTGGAGACCAAACGAAATGTGCATGAGCTCTGGGCCCACCAGGCCTGCCACCTGGGGAAGCTGTGACACATGGATAAGGAATACAGGCCACACACACACTCTAACTGTGAGAAAAATAGACTAAATTCCCCCAAAGTTTTCATAGAAATCGAGACATATAAACTATAAAAGATAGTGTCAGATTGCATCTTCCTTTGAATTGTATCTAGAGAAAGACCAAGAGAGAAAGTACAAGAAGAGAGGGCAAGCAGTTATTTGGTTGGAAATTGAGAACATGACAAGACTCAAATCATCTGTCCATAAATTATTGTCAAATCATTGTGAAACCAACCTGAAATTGGTTCTATTCTAATAGGAACTACATATCAAAAGCACTAACTAGTGGTTAATTCAAATGTATGCAACATAAAGGCATTCACATGTAATTGTATGAAAACCAGCTGCAATACAGTTTGCAGTTGACAAACTCACAATCTTCACAGCTACAATCCTTTCGCAGCTGGTTGCCTTCAACATGTTCATTTCGAGAAAGGCTTAGATATTTGGGGATAATTCTGATAATTCCCTGGCTTTACTTAATCTTGGCTCTTCTTGATTGTGTGCTGTCTGAATACAAGAGAGCTGAGTAAAAGAGGATTAGTACTAGTTTGAAAATAATCTCAAGATTCAGTTCCTAAGGTGGGACAAACTGCTGTTGTTTATGCACAATAGAGATCCGAAAGGATTTTTTATTAAAATGTGTGTCCGTGTTACTTTCTGTGTTTTTTAGCGCGTCATGCTTTGTTTCCACATTTACTCTAAAATCTTAGTTGATACGCAGACACTCCTATTCAGAGTGACTTCAAGTTAGTGCATTTTTTTAAGGACAACCACAATAGTAGAACAATTTACTTAAGGATGTAGAAAAAAGTGAAGTGTAAGAATGTAAATGTATTCTTTATGGGTTGTAATAAGTGTGTGCAAGCTAATATGTAATTTGAAGCAAGAGGTAGACAGAGACACATCCAATGAAATTGCTCCACATTAATCACAGACAATCAGTGACATTTAATTGCTCTCTTGGATCATTTCATTAGTGTGCGTCATAATTTTTTTTGCTCTTAAAACAAGGTGTGTAATTAAGCAAACCGTCATCGCATAAAACATCTATTGGTCTCTCAAAAAATACTTTAAATCACTTGTATTGATGGCTATGTTAAAATGAGCTTCTTTCATGCATGTACTATATATTGGGGCCTGCTGAGAGCAGGCTGGGACATTTCAGGGCAGTCAGTTTATAACAAGTGGGAACATGAGAGACTTGACCTCCTGCCGCACCTCTGGATATTTAACTACTCAGAGGTAACGCTAGCTCCTCTCCAAGGCATGCCACACAAGACGAAAGGAGAGGACGTGGACAGAGGTGAAACATATAACCTATAGCCAGAATGGCTAGCTGGATGAGTAGGAGAGAAGGAAGTAAATGTGATGAAGAGAAGAACAGATAAATGAAGGGATAGAGGCAAATGTATTTTTTATGAGGGTCAATGCCATAAGTGGTCTGAAATTGTAATATAATATATCATATCATAATATACCACGGTTTGCAGTAAAGTGTTTTTTTCAGCCCACTGTTTGTTCCTTACTGAATATGTCTGGCCATATCAGAGTGGCTAGGACAGATAATGCTGTATTGGTGACCTAGATAGATACATATACAGTCCCCTCCAAAAGTATTGGAACGGTAAGGCAAATTCCTTTGTTTTTGTTGTTCACTGAAGACATTTGGGTTTAAGATCAAAAGATGAGTATGAGACAAAAGTTCAGAATTTCAGCTTTTATTTCTTGGTATTTACATCTAGATGTGTTAAACAACTCACGACATACCACCCTTTGTTTGAACCCACCCATTTTTCAAGTGAGCAAAAGTATTGGAACAAATAATCTTAAAGTAAATAACATTTAATATTTGGTGGCATAACCCTTGCTTGCAATAACTGCCCCAAGCCTGCGACCCATCGACATCACCAAACTGTGGCATTCTTCATTTGTGATGCTATTCCAGGCTTTTACCGCAGCTTCTTTTAGTTCTTGTTTGTTTCGGGGGTGTTTCTCCCTTCAGTCTCCTCTTAAGGCGGTGAAATGCATGCTCTATTGGGTTAAGGTCAGGTGATTGACTTGGCCAGTCTAAAACCTTCCACTTTTTCCCCCTGATGAAGTCCTTTGTTTTGTTGGCAGTGTGCTTTGTCCTGCTGCATGATAAACTTCCTCCCGTAAATTGGCAGACAAAATTTTTCTGTGCACTTCTGATTTCATTCTGCTGCTACCATCATCAGTTACATCAGAACTTTTGCGGCTCATCTCTGTACTTCTTTGCAAATTCCAATCTGGCCTTCCGATTCTTACTGCTGATGAGTGGTTTGCATCTTGTGGTGTGGCCTCTATATTTCTGCTCTCTGAGTCTTCTTCGAACAGTGGATTGTGATACCTTCACCCCTGCCCTGTAGAGGTCGTTGGTGATGTCACTTACTTCTGTCATCAACTACTGTTGTTTTCCTTGGCCGACCTGTTCGACATCTGTTACTCAGTACACCAGTAGTTTCTTTCTTTTTCAGGACATTCGAAATTGTTGTGCTTTTGGAGGGGACTGTATTCCTATTTTGTATATTAGTGTGGAACGCTATGGGATTTACAAGGTGATTCACACAATCCCCAATGCCTTGACTTATAAATGTTATCAGGGACTCGGGAGAAAGTGCTAAGCTACTTCACTAGGGGATAATGATAACCACCCAGCGCATCATTGGTGTCCAGCTCCCCACCATTAAAGGCCGTCTGCACAAGCGCTGTCAGCAGAGAACGTGTCGCATTATCAGGGAGCCCTAACACACTAACCATAGACTATTTGACCTGCAGGCTTAGGAACTGATACTGTCCAGCTGCTGTTACCCTGCTGAACTCTGAGATCCGTTGTTAACTTGTGCCCTACACAATCCCATCTTATTTATATTATCTGCCATTTACACAATGCACACTGTTTGTACTCTCTATTTTCCACTTGAACAGATGGGTTCCGCATATCTGTGATTTCATATAAGTGAACAGCACACCTTCACATTTCCTTATCCATGTCAATTGCACATCCATCATTGTCCTTCATCTCATTTGAATCACACATTGGCACATTGACACACTGCCCTGCATAGAGTTTCACTGCCCTGCATAGTATTTCACTGGCCTGCATAGTATTTCACTGGCCTGCATAGTATTTCACTGCCCTGCAGTTTTTTCCTGTACGTGTACTGTTCAAAGACAATAAAGTTGAATACAATCTAATCAATACCATGACTATTTTCTTGTACTTCCATGCATACTGTACTTAAGTAATATGACACAAAGGACAGTGCTGTATCATGAATAGTGACAGTAAATTGTGCTTTTTAGCCTAACTCATGTTTTGTGAATTGTATTTTTCACAAACTAAAAGGTGTTTCTGGTGTTATTGCTATTGTGTTTGTGAGTTAACTACAGGGTTAGCTTTGGTGCTGAAGCTCTCACAGCTGAGCACTGGATATTACGTCTAAATAAGATATTCGGAATTTCGGACACAGTCACAGGTTAGTATCAGCAATCCTTTACTATGATTCTCCGAA
Organism: Dallia pectoralis; assembly: GCA_029465975.1. NCBI lineage: Eukaryota > Metazoa > Chordata > Actinopteri > Esociformes > Umbridae > Dallia > Dallia pectoralis. The sequence continues at coordinate 4,925,810 of CM055733.1, forward strand.
GGAAGAAAGTACAAGCTGTATGTAAACCGCAAGGACAACCAGGTACAAACAACAACAGGATGCTTGGCGAGCACACTCTAGACCTAAGACAATAAACTACAACAACAAAGGGAGCTTTTAACAAAAGAACATGATGGGCGTTCTGGTGGTGTATGGTGGGCGTGGCACATGGTGCGTGTTCTGGTGGTGTATGGAGGGGGCATGGTGGCACATGGTGGGCGTGGCACATGTTCTGGTGGTGTATGGTGGGCTGGTGGTATGGTGGGCGTGGCACACTGGTGTTGTATGGTGGGCGTGGTACATGATGGGCGTTATGGTGCGTGTTCTGGTGGTGTATGGTGGGGTGGCACCTGATGGGCGATCTGGTGGTGTATGGTGGGCGTGGCACATGATGGGCGTTCTGGTGGTGTATGGTGGGCGTGGCACATGGTGTGTGTTGTGGTGGTGTATGTTGGGCATGGTACAGGATGGGCGTTCTGGTGGTGTATGGTGGGTGTGGCACATGATGGCCGTTCTGGTGGTGTATGGTGGGCGTGGCACATGGTGGGCGTTCTAGTGGGGTATGGAGGGCGTGGCACATGGTGGGCGTTCTGGTGGTGTATGGTGGGCGTGGTACACGATGGGCATTATGGTGGTGTATGGTGGGCGTGGCACATGGTGCGTGTTCTGGTGGTGTATGGTGGGCGTGGTACACGATGGGCATTATGGTGGTGTATGGTGGGCGTGGCACATGGTGCGTGTTCTGGTGGTGTATGGTGGGCGTGGCACATGATGGGAGTTCTGGTGGTGTATGGTGGGTGTGGCACATGGTGGGCGTTCTGGTGGTGTATGGTGGGTGTGGCACATGGTGGGCGTTATGGTGGTGTATGGTGGGCGTGGCACATGATGGGCATTCTGGTGGTGTACGGTGGGCGTGGCACATGATGGGAGTTCTGGTGGTGTATGGTGGGTGTGGCACATGGTGGGCGTTCTGGTGGTGTATGGTGGGCGTGGCACATGGTGGGCGTTCTGGTGGTGTGTGGTGGGCGTGGCACATGTTGGGCGTTCTGGTGGTGTATGGTGGGTGAAGGTACATGATGGGTGTTCTGGTGGTGTGTGGTGGGCGTGGCACATGATGGGCGTTCTGGTGGTGTATGGTGGGCGTGGCACAGTCGTGACTAACTCAAAGCAGTTTAATAAACAACAAACAATCATTCACGAAGTTTAATCTCTTTTATCATTTACAAGTGCATATTTCACAAATAATAGTGCACAGTCCTGTGAATTTGCATGTAATAGCATTGTTCTTAATCTTTGAAAAATTGAGTGAGTGCATGCGTTTTATCTGGTTGTAGACTTTTTGTATTTAAAACTAGGATATTTGCAAAACATTTGGATCTTTGAATGATGGATAATTATAATTAGCAGAGAACCAGCTAAGGGGGAGTTGATGAAATATGGAGGTATATGTAATAATGTTAATAACACCTCATTACCGGATCTATAACCTAGGTTATCTAAAATTTCCCCCAAATAGATGCTGGAAATAAGCCCCCACCCAAGGTGCTATGTAGAGCCAAAGCATACCTAAAAATCCCTAGTTTCACCAAGAGGCGATTTTCCTATTAGCAGGTGCCGTTTACTCAGGAAATGGCTACCTGTTTACCTCATTCTAACTAAGATCTGTAATGCTTAATTAGCGGTCACACACCTCCCTTTATTTGGCAAATCTGACTACAAAACATTTTTCAAACTTCTAGCCTACAAGCAAAAACGCAGTACCAGTGATGCACTCAAAAGAGAGGATCAGATTAGGCCAATGCTAAACAACAAACCCAGGGTTTTTCCAGCATAGCGGAAACATTGGCACCCCTATTGAGGTTTTGGCAAGCACTAAAGAACAAGCAATAAATACATAGACATCATTTCAATTTGCCATCTACAGCAGCTGTAGTTGACACATGCAGCTGGCGCTGGATTAATAAACCAGCTGCTGCATTGGTTTGACTGCATCTGAATGCTTCACTACGAAGCTAGCGCTTACGGGAGAGAGGACTTCTGGGGATTTCTCACAAAATATATGATTATTTATTTTTGTGGAAAATCTTTAATAAAATGAATTGCTACCAAAACATAATTTTTCTGTCATGTCCTGCCTCCTGCACCCCTCAACTAAATCAAACAGAGCTTTACCAGTAGATGAGAAAGTGTCTGACACAATAATCTCCTGGTGTGTGTTACATATGGAAAGAATAACTGGTATATGTCTGGACCTGATTCTCCATACAATAACAGCTAGACAGCTAGCTGGGTCTCCAATTGGATCACCTGTGTGGCAAGTTTCCAACTAAGTCCCGCAAGTTTATACGTAGGGTCCAAAATTAGTAGTTGCAAAATGAAGGCAAGTAAATTATGGAGACTTTTACACAAAACTGGCGGGTAGGAAAAATTAATTTAATAAAAGCGCTAGAGAAAGATGCTGGTTTGCTGTCACTTTAATCTGTTGGAATTGCTATGCAGCACATGTTGTAGTATGTAACGTTAATAGAGTCAGTCTTAAAAAAAGATTTTTTTGTGATACAATAACTAAAACCTGAGGAGACTACTCTAACCATGGCTAATGCGAGCGCCCCCTTGTCATCTCATCCACCGAAAACATTTATATTATTTTATTTACTATGTCCTTAATAGAAAATCGAATTGCACCTAAAGGTGAATTTCACAAATGTTATTTATTCTAGGTGATACACTTTAGTGTTGAATATTTATATTTCAGTTGATGTTACTACTATTATTACTGCACAGTGCACAATACTACTTATTGAGAATCACATACAAGACCAAGATGGCATGCTAAATACAACAAATAGCAAATTGCAATAGTAAAAAGCATTGTATTTTTTTGGCTGGAAAAATTCTCTCTGGCTGGGTGTTTTTTTCAATAACCAGCCACCTGGTTAATTTTGGACCTTGTTTTCATCTGTATTTCTTACTGTCCACCGTTAGCGCATCAATCGCTGAATACCGTGGTTTGGTAAAGTGAGTGATTAGCACTCTTACATGTGTTTGTATAGCACAATTCACACTTAGTTTGCTAGAATATTAGAATATCATAAAAAAGTTGATTTATTTAAGTAATTCCATTCAAAAAGTGAAACTTGTATAATGTATACATTCATTCCACACAGACTGATATATTTCAAGTGTTCATTCCTTTTAATTTTGATGATTATAACTGAAAACTAATGAAAACCCCAAAATTAGTATCTCAGAAAATTTTAATATTGTGAAAAGGTTCAATATTGAAGACACCTGGTGCCACACTCTATTCAGCTAATTAACTCAAAACACCTGCAAAGGTCTTTAAATGGTTTCTCAGTCTAGTTCTGTAGGCTACACAATCATGGGGAAGACTGCTGACTTGACAGCTGTCCAAAAGATGAACATTGACACCTTGAACAAGGAGGGAAAGACACAAAAGGTCATTGCTAAAGAGGCTGGCTGTTCACAGAGCTCTGTGTCCAAGCACATTAATAGAGAGGCGAAAGGAAGGAAAACATGTGGTAGAAAAAAGTGTACAAGCAATAGGGATAACCGCACCCTGGAGAGGATTGTGAAACAAAACCCATTCAAAATGTGGGGGAGATTCACAAAGACTGGACTGCAGCTGGAGTCAGTGCTTCAAGAACCACCACGCACAGACGTATGCAAGACATGGGTTTCAGCTGTCGCATTCCTTATGTCAAGCCACTCTTGAACAAGACACAGTGTCAGAAGCGTCTCGCCTGGGCTAAAGACAAAAAGGACTGGACTGCTGCTGGGCGGTCCAAAGGTATGTTCTCTGATGAAAGTAAATGTTGCACACAGTGCCAAAGCTAGCAGTACCTGGTTTAAGGACCATGGTATCCCTGTTCTTAATTGGCCTGACCATAACCCTATAGAAAATCTATGGGATATTGTGAAGAGGAAGATGTGATACGCCAGACCCAACAATGCAGAAGAGCTGAAGGCCACTATCAGAGCAACCTGGGCTCTCATAACACCTGATCGACTCCATGCCACGCCGCATTGCTGCAGTAATTCAGGTAAAAGGAGCCCCAACTAAGTATTGAGTGCTGTACATGCTCAGACTTTTCATGTTCATACTTTTCAGTTGGCCAACATTTCTAAAACTCCTTTTTTTTATTGGACTTATGTAATATTCAAATTTTCGGGGGGATACTGAATTTGGGACTTTCATTAGTTGTCAGTTTTAATTAACACAATTAAATGAAATAAACATTTAAAATATATCAATATTTGTGCAGTTTCACTTTTTGAACGGAATTACTGAAATAAATCAACTTTTGGATGATATTCTAATTATATGACCAGCACCTATGTTTATTGGCATCATTTACATTTAAAACATTACATCTCAGTAGTAACTGTGTACATTTTATTCAAAAGGTCTTTTAGAACCTGGCCAAGAATTATTTAGAACTTCCAGGTCTTAAGAACTTATTCAAAAGTAAGTGTTTCAGTGATTCCTACTGTCCTAATCCTTTTGCTTCATAACACTTAAGTAGGCAAGGAGGGTCAGGGGAGGCCTAGGTAGAGGTTGAAAATGCAATGGAATTGCCTGAATTAACATTGATATTATTAACATTGTTATTATTGTGTGTAGTCATGCCCTATCCCAAAATGTTACAAGATTGTTCATATTATTTGTTGATACCACAATCATTGCATTCTCCATTCAGTATTCAACAATTGAAAACACCATTGAGGAACCAGCTCAAGAATGACAAACCTTGACGTGTGCGGCAGGGTGGCCATTGGTGGACTGAAGGCTAATGGGACTGTGGCCTTGTCAGATCCATTTATTTAGTTTAAAAAAGAGCAGAGGTGTGCCAAGGCTTGCAAAAAGCATATGATGGATAAAAATGTGAGCCTACCATGTGAGCTAAACGCATTCTGTGCTCGTTTGAGACATGCAATTCTAGACATTGCTCAAGAACATCTGCTGTTCGTAATCATCCTGCTCTGCTTAGCTAAACTTATGGAAATCACCATATTCCTTGTGCCCATGAAAGGAACCCTGTCTAAATGACTTTTGTCCAGTAGCACTCACATCTGTAGCCATGATTCTTTAAGCGGGTGGTGACTCATAATCACAATCACACTCTCACAGTCTAATTCACAAACCACCCCAACAGATCTACAGAAGACACATTTTATATTGGTACTCCGCGCTGCTCTGTCCCACATAAACAAGAGGAACACTTACTTGATATGTACTATTCATTGACTTCAACTTTGTTTTCCGCACCATTATCTCATCATAATAATATCCACGGGCCCTCAGATGCTTGGAAACTTCTACAGATGCATGCTTAAGAGCATCGTACAGGCTGGGGTTGCAATAAAAAAGCAGTGGAACTGACTTTGAGGACCATGGTTGACTTCCCTGCTCTATTGCAAGGCGCTTTAAGAGGTGATGTGAATATGTGAGTTCATCACTGGGGGCCAGATTCCGGTAATTTAATACTGCAACACTCGGTGTCAGAAGAGCGTCCTATAAATAGTCAATGACCCAAGCCCTTAAAGACATAGACAATTCTCTATAATACTGCATGGCAGACCTGGCATGTGCTATTAGTGCCTCAAGTCTGCTACAGAGAGATTGCTTCTACTTCAAAAGCATTATACTGTTAATCTAATTGGCTAATCAGCTGCCTGTATCAATCTCAGTTTTGCAATATTCCTTTAGTATTGACAAACACACACACATTGTATATTTGTTTACCTACATGTTCTAAATACAAACACTGAATGAAGTGCTTGTTTAGGTCTCAATCTACATAGAGAAAATATTGACCTAATTTTAAACAGTACATCACAAAGAATTTCATCTTTGCTCAGCTGCTGTACTGATTACTAATGTAAGCAATGATACATTTGTGTCATAAAAATACAACCTCTTCTTAAAACAAACTAGAAAAAGCTAATTTGAACCTGGTCGCATTAACAACACACTGCAGATTTCTTTTATCCTCAATTTACTAATTATATGATGAAGTAAAAAAACTGACATTCAACAGACATTCAACAGACATTCAACATACATCCAACAGGCACTTAACAGCAGAGGTGGGACAAAGTCAATGTTATGCAAGTCACAAGTAAGTCTCAAGTCTTTGCCCTCGAGTCCCGAGTCAAGTCGAGTCAAAGATGAGGCAAGTCCCGAGTTGAGTCACAAGTCAAAGCCAACAAGTCTCAAGTCGAGTCCAAAGTCCTACCATTTTAGTTTCGAGTCATTTCAAGTCATCTTACCACAGAATTTATACAAATCATGTATGTCTGTAAGATTTGTATTTATTTAAACCTCTTTTTATACAATGACATTAATACAGTAAAAAACAGAAAATTTAATTTCACAAAAAATGCTTGTATTTCAACAGCATATTGCACTAGAACAATGCACAGCAACTTCAGTCCTATATTGTATTGACCTTAGGGCTGGAAGATATGGAAAAATTTTATATCACGATATATTTCTTAATTTTGGTCGATACGACATAATTCCGATATCGATATGAACAATATAAAAGCCTCAGAAAAAATGCCATGAACACCCACAATGGATGTCTGTATACAATCTTCTGAAAAATACATTTGCCAAGTCTTTTGAGCCTCCTCCTATAAAACTAAATAATATTTGAGAAATAAAACGGTACAAATAAATTAAAGTTCACCTTTTATTTGATTTTAACCTTTATACAAACAAGAAAAGTCAAATAAGCAGACTGACCTTATTAATATATTTAACTTTAAACAATAACATAGGCTGATTATATTATTCTTTACACAAAACTTGTTCTTATAAACATATCGTTTAAAGTTAGTGAACATGTTAGACAATGAAGAGGTGAGTTCATGAGTTCGCTACGTGACCGTGGATTTAAGAGACACGACAGAGAAGCTCATGAACGCGCATGTCGCAACATGCTCGGAGAATTTTTTTTACCGCGATATATATTGATATTGAATTATTGTCCAGCCCTAACCTCATATTGCAAAACAGTTTAACTTTCAAATAGACATGGGTCCTTTTAGCCTGAACTTTTTTAAACATGTCATCAAATCCTCACTCCTCAAAATGATCACTTCTGAAAAAATGGACCAACCTGATAATATAATTGGAATGACTCCATAGAGACGTGTGCGCGTGTGCGTGTGAGCGTGCCCGTGCGCAGCTCCGTCTGTAATCTTCGACCCGCATGTTTTGCAAAATGCAACTCTTTTTTTGTCGACTACCTCGTAATTTTTATAGCCAAACGAAACTATATTCGGTATCATTTTGCCAAATGGCGCGTTGTTGCTTGTGCTTCATTGGTTGTCTTGCAATGTGCCTGCTTGGATGCTGTCTAATCAAAACAACGTGGGACTACAGTGATTGGATGTCCAATCAAAACAACATGGGACTACAGTGATTGGATGTCGTGCAGGCAGCGCGCGTGCTCTCTGCATGCATTCTTTTCACAGATGCAGATAAACTGAGAGCGGCGCGGCCGTGTGAACATTTTCTTCCCCAGTTTTCATGGGAAGTAGCAAGTCTTCTCGAGTCAAAAGGCGCAAGTCCAAGTGAAGTCACGAGTCATTGATGTTGAAGTCCAAGTCGAGTTGCAAGTCTTTGTACATTTTGTCGAGTCGAGTCTGAAGTCATCAAATTCATGACTCGAGTCTGACTCGAGTCCAAGTCACATGACTCGAGTCCACACCTCTGCTTAACAGACATTCCCACATAACCATTTACAGTTTTGAAAATAGCTCACTTCTTAATTGATGAGATATAGAAACAGACGACCTCGAATGTATTCTATAAATGACTAGCATACTTTAACAACTTTTTATTCTAAAAACGTTATACTTAGGATTTTGTACAAATTCCTGAAAACTGTAATAACACAATTACAGCATTGCAAATAAAACAATAATTCAGTGATTGACATATATGTAACATAGTTAAGAAGGTTCATGTTAAATCCTACTAAATCGGGTTATTGCGCCATCTGCAGTCATAAAGTTGTACCTGCAGTGAACGCTAGTAATGACGAAGGATTATGGGTAATCCTCAAAGCAACGGAGGATTTTCCCCTGAGGTAACGTGTCTGTGAATGTCCGTGGACTAAACAATGTTAACTCACTTGGAAAGCATGTAAAAGTTATATTAGATTTCTTTGATTGAATTATATGTGTAGTAGATTAATTTTGATGAAGTCAACCATCTGGTTATGTGTTTTATGGTCGATAAAAAGTCTCTCCAGTATAGCTAGCTAACTTTAATATGATGCCGTCTTTCCAGATTGAGCATGCGCTGTTTGTCCACATGAGATGACAACGATTGTAATCCTTTGTCATGAATGCAGGTATGTTATTACCATATGTTGTTATAAAGTGTTGTAATGTTCAGTATAACATAAAATGGAAAGGTAACTGTAGGATAATTACATTATTTTATGTTATTTCCTCATTGTAAGATTAAGAGGGACAATTTGGTTTGTTTTATTTATTTTGCTTATATGACTTAAATCCACTATACGATCAAAACAATGTGTCAAACTGTAGTTGTACTTATGGGTAATCCTAAAAGCAACGGAGGATTTTCCCCTGAGATTGAGCATGCGCTGTTTGTCCACATGAGATGACAACGATTGTAATCCTTTGTCATGAATGCAGATGCTGATGTGGAATAAACCTGCTGTTACCACAAACCTGACGGTGTTTGAGAAGTTCTATCAGGCAGGAGACATTACACAGAGGTCACATATACACATTAAAAAACATCTGATTTATAAGTACATGGCCGTCCACAAGATAATTTATAAGAAATCGGACCAGGCAACTTTTGTTACATTGCTCCAAAATCCAGTTCATGCCCATTCACTGCACTTGTTATAATGTTCTGGCTCATTAAGTTAAATTGTTATATAATCTAACATGGGGTCAAGGTTAGCAGAGACTTTCAGAGAAAAAAGCAGGCAACATTTGAGAAAACAAAGGGCTGTTCCTATTCACATGTACGGTGGATATAAGAAGTCTACCCACTGTCACGAGTGGTGAGGTTTTGTTTCCAGACGGACGATAATTGGTGGTGCACCGAATCCTTGTTTACGTTTCTGCACAGCGGTCAGCATTTTTGTCATTAGTGTGGGCTATAAAGGGTTAGGAGTATTCACGGGTGCTTAGTATTGTTACATGTTACTGGGATTTAGTTAGAGGTGAGTGTCTGTTTTGATCTACTTCTGTTGTTTAAATGTACTGTTATAAGTCACGATATGCGCAGTTTGATTTCATTTAACCAGTCAGTATTTTTTCGCCATTTAGGGTTTGTTTTACTTTTGATCGTTCAATAAACCTAATAAACGGATTATACGGCTCTGCATATGGCCACCCGCACTACACCTTGGACACATCATGACACACACCCATGTTAAAATGCCAGATTTGTGAAAAAATCGGAGAAAGATATATCATGTCAGAACTTTGCCACCTTCAATGTGACCTATAACGTGAACAATTCAATTAAAAAACAAATCTTTGCGAGGGGAAAATTAAAAATTAAAACCCCACAATAACCTGGTGGCATAAGTGTTTTTTTATGATGAAGAATAATGACATTAAAAGGGCATTCTATTTGTATATGTCTTAATTTGCACGATTAACCAAATACATTAATGACGTAACATCTGCCGACATGGAGGCAGAACACAAGTTCAGGTCGAACTAAGGATCAATAATAAACAAACTGAAATACACTAAGACAGAAACTAAAAAAACTAATGTTAACCCAAACAAAGACGGACAGGACACACTGTGGAAGCAGGAATTTAAATAGGATCCGTTGTGAGGAGAAACAGGTGCAGGCTATCTGTAACTAAAACAGGGATCATGAAATGAGGGAGAGCCGTTGGGATTCAGCCGTGTAAGAATGTGACAAAAGATCAACATCTTTATTGTATATTGTGTAATTCATTAAGAACAACAAAATGACATAACAACCTGCCAATTCTGGTGTTCTCTGAGAATGCCAGTGTAGATGCATGGTGCTGGGCTGTGAGCACAGGTCCCATCCAGTAAACTAATGGTGTGCATAGAAAAATACACACCATTAGCTTGCTGGAGGTCATTTTGTGGAGCAATGACAGTGCTCCTAATGTTACCCCTCGCACAAAGGACCAGATATCGATTATGCTGCTGGCTTGATGCCCTCCAACGGCCCCGTCCAGTTCTCCATGTATTTGTGAGCCCCACCTGGAAAACCATTAACTTTTTGGGGATTATCTTGCTGTAGCCTCTCCAGTACACTTGTTGTCACTTTCATTTGCAGCAAAACAGGTAACATTGATTCACATTCGCCTATGCTTCTCTGAAGTTCAATTGACTAGGACTTAAACAGTAAAGCTTTGACGTGTTCCATAATTATTTGGAGCAATGTGTGTTGTGCAATATTTTCCCATTCGGCCTTGCAGTATTGTTCAAGCTCAGTCAAATTGCATGGTGACCGCAAATCATTTTACAGATTCTTAATGGGATTTAGGTTGGGGCTTTGACTAGGCCACTCTAGGGCAGTCATTGTCTTGTCCATCAGCCACTATGCTGTTGCTTTGGCGATGTGTTTTGGGTCATTGTAATTGTCTCTTCAAGGAAATGTCAGTATTTTCCACTGTTCATAATCCCTTTTATCCTGACAAATACCCAAATTCATGCTGAAGTGAAACACCCCCACAACAGGCTGCTGCCACCTCCATGCTTTAATATAAGCATGGTGTCCTTTAGGTGGATAGATTGCCAGACATATCGTTTTGCAAAAAGTTCAATTTTGGTCTCATCTGACCACAGCACATATTGAGACTTGGCCTCAGTATCTACAATACGCTTGTTGGAAAATTCTCAAATGAGACTTGAAGTTGTCAATTTTGAGTAGTTTTATTTTATTGCCAACCTCCCACAGAGGCCTGATTTGTGGAGCTCTTGGTATAATACTGTGGCCACTTGCACACATTGACCAGTTTATGCACGAAGGCCTGAAACTCTTTCAAAGTCACCATTGGCTTCTTGGTAGCCTGTCTGATTAGTCTCCTCTTTGCCCGGTCATCCAGTTTAGAGAGACGGCCTAATCTGTGCAAGGTCTGGGTGGTGCCATACAACTTCCACTTCTAAATAATGGCCATAACTCTGCTCCAAGGGATGGACAAAGCTTTTGTATATATGTTTATATCCAGTCCCTAACTTGTGTCTTTCCCCTACTTTATCATGTAAATATTCTAAAGGTTACTTTACTACGATAGTGGATTCTTTGCTTTGAATTGAACTACTTAACACAGGAGTCCTATATAAATAACTTGTTTATTCGGAACTAATCAAGGTCAGTACAATGATCACAGAAGAAAGCCAACTAGCTTGATTTGGAAGGTGGTCGGTTACACATCAGCTATATCTACGTTTGCAATTGCAATTCTACGTAGGAGTGTTCACTTTCAATTTCAGGCCTGAAGGCAACAAAAGGTGCACTTTTTGATAGTAGGTGGTGATTTTCTATATCGACTGCTTAACCACGCTGAAAAAAACAAGTTTGTTTTAGACATCCTAGTTTGTAATAGACTCAAATACAGGTATTTTTTATACCAACTTCACATTGAGATTACTTAATTAACTCTTAAATAACAATTAACATATATCGGTGCCCAGTGAGGGAGTATACCTAATTCCATCAGGTTTGCATGGATATCACATTCTGGATGTTGTCAGCGATATGTGCGATTAAACAAAAAAACATTAGCACTGTATCTATCATTACTTGGCAGTCTGGTTTCTTTTCACGAACATTCTGAGGTATCTAATAGTTTATAAAATGCCCTCATCTTTCATCATTGGAGCTTAGTATTTTCAGAAGATTCCAATTAATATTGCATCTTTACCACTGTGACACATTTAGGTGAAAGGTAAAAACAGTAAACCTCTCCAGGAAGATATTCTCATTGTCCTAACAAAACCCTACATCCACACCGTTAATACTTGTCAATTGTATTTAATTGATAACAAACAAATGGACAGAATTGACATATTTCCTAGAAACACTGATGTGAAGGGAAAAGCTACAAACTGTTACATAAAGGGAACAGTGGTGCGCTTTAAATTGAGTCCTGCGCCAGCCGGATCTGCCTCCCCACTGCCTGGGGAGCCGGCTGTCCCCGTTTTCCTGTCCTTGACCGGGGGATGGGTTTCACTCTAGTTTTTCATCACGGAGAAGTGCTCTGTCAGGTTTATTGACCATGCACCATACACCCAGCACTACATTATTAGCTCTCTGTGTGACAATGTGTATTTGTGACGATGCACGTGTGAATGAGTGAAAATGTTGACATGTGTGATTGTGTGAATAAGCTGCCTGTTAAAAACAATACGCAGCACCTGTGATTCTCAATGACGTAATGGGCAGCATTGGCACTGAGTCAATGTGGTTGTCATTAACTGACAGTAGGCACATAAAAAAAATATTTTGGGTCTGTTATGTAAAATGAAATCAAACAAATCTTTTTTTTCCAAGTAATATGTGTCACGCTTGTCTAGCTGTAACATGTTCATGCCCCGGGCCTGAGATGTCCCAAACACAAATGTATTACATTACCAACGGTGTGTGACTTATAGAGACACTACAGAATAGTTTTCGTACTATTCTCCTATTACCATTCTAATTGTTTCTGTACCATTCTCCTTTAGGAAGAGACAAAGAAGGTCAAATAAGTATAGCTGCAGCTGCGCGAGATACGTGGTACCCAGCAGGATGCTACTTCTTGCCCAGCTGTTACAACATCAAGCAAGATAAAATAGACGAGGTAGTCACGCTACATGATTTAAAAAAGATGAAATGAACGAAAAAGCGGGGGAACATTGCATGTGATATTTTAAAGTCCAGCAGAGAAGATAACATCTGTCACGAACACATGGTGTAGTGTAGAGGAACCAGGCGCAGAGCGTGGGTAATCCGTTCAAAATTTTCATTGAAACATAAAACAAACCAAGAAGAACTAAATGAAAATATGCACTAAACCGACGTTTATAAAACACATTCAAACAGGCAATAATCGTTTTCAAACACAAACTAAATTTTCAGCAGAGTAATGTGACATACAGACAATAACCAACATTGTGCACCAAGACCTAGTGACTTAACCATAATCACCAAATCCAATTCTGCTGTGCCCATTCTAATCAAATCAAATGATAAACAAGTTACTGTCACGATGGTGTGGTGGCGTTGCGACACGGACATATTTCGGTGATGCACTTCCTTGTTCACTTGCTTGTTTACGTTTTGTCTCACGGCTGTTTGTCATTGTAATCATGGGGGATATAAAGGGGTCGCTAGCAAGTCACTCCTTGCTTAGCATTTTTTATATGTCACGAGTTATATTAGAGGTGAGTGCCGGTGTTATATGTTGCTATTGTGGTTCTGGGAATGTTATTGATAAGACGCGATATGCGCATTTTCACGACTCTGCAAATGGCTTTCACCGCACTTCGCCGGAGTATTGTTGACAGTTACTTCAAATGTATTTAAGTGAAAAACAACTACAACTAGATGTTCTCAGTGGGCCAGGAGGTGTTACAACATCACTCACTTTTTAGATGATTCTAAATCAACATTCTTAACGTTCATTACCCTTCAGATTTATTGAGAAAAATAAAATGTACCTATTCAATGATTAGTACTGAGCTAGTATCTCAAATAGTCCACCTCTATGCACCCAGCTTGATCTGGAACAGTCACTGCAAACTCAGCCTTTTCTACTGCATGAAGAATAATTTTTTTTGTAAGCAGGGACTGAAAACCTCAAAATAACTCTAAGTTTAGTGAGAGTTTTTTTCCTGAAATCTCTGACGACAGTTTGTTCCATCATGTGATGTCATCATTATCAGAATTTTGTGGGCACACAAGAGAGTTTTTTTTGGATTTAGTTAATAGGTACAGTGCCTGCAAAAGCAAATCAACCACCATGCTTTCTTTCCACATTGCCTTGGATTAGTTTCCTAATTAATTGATCAATTGTTCTTGTTGGTTGCTCTTTGGGGATTCAGGCTGGGTATTTGTAAAAGCAATGTGTGACAACTGCTTATTTGCAACAAGTTGGATAACATGGATTAAAGGGGCTTTCCTGTACATTTGTCAATTTGTTTGTTGGTTTGGTTTGTTTGACCTTTTATTAGTTTGGAACAAAAGACAACACACCTCCTTGATATATGGTGTTTTGTCTTTTCCATGTATCTTATTCTGACTTCTCTGTCTGCTGGCAATATGAAAAACAAAGCTCCAACATGGCGTCATGACAGAGCCTGCTAGCCTGCAACACTTACCACGAGAACAGAAAACAAAACCATCATATCATACACTTTGAATGTGACCATTCTGCATTTTGATTGTAATGAACGGTCATTGGGCATTGCAGTCTAACTCTAACCCAGGGCTCGAATGTTGTGGTGGGCGCCTGCAGGCTCAAGCATGAGCAAGCACACTGCTCCAAGCACGTAGGTGTCAGCAAATACTCCTGATTTCCTGGAACGATAAAAAGCAGATATGTTGGAAAGGTGAACATTGTAAGACTTTGAGAGGGGAGAAAACAAGAGAAAATAGGTAACACTTACATGTTATAGCAACTATAGAAATATATTTTACATTACATTTTATCTTGGTCTGATTGTAAAATCTGCAGACTGTGAATATTGAGATTATTTTACAAAGGCCATATAAATACTTTTGGCCCCTTTGGGCAACAGACTAAAACAATGTTTCAAAATCATGTATAATGGAAACCCAAACTAGGTGCTATTGGGGCAACAAATACTTTTTTTGGTTGTCATCTGATAAACATGACAGGACTGTTTCAAATCCTCCTTGTCAACACTTGATTTGCTTGCTGCAATTTCACCAGCAGGCTGGGCCTCAAGTACTAGATGAGAACAAATATCAGACAATATGCAGGTAAGGTATACGCAAGAGTACTTTCAATGCAACACATGTGCAATTCTTGCCAAAACACAATGTCAACAGTTGTTGTGTAAAACAACAAAAACACACTCCAAAACAATATATTTCTATAATAATTTACAATACAATTTACTCAAACATGGCTTAAGCAAGCATATGCCTACATGTTGCGATTTGATATTAAATCACTTGTAAGATATCTAAAAACATTTTATTGGTTATTGGTTTGCTAGATTTGCTCCCTTTGAAACCTTCTGGAATTGGTGCACTGTGTTACTGAATAAAAAATTGATGTTCAGCAATAAAATAAACTTGGTCGCTATCACCGAATAAAACTGTGTACAAACCATAGAATGTATAAAGATATGGACGTAGTATCCGTGACGTCACCCGTAGGGTTCTGAAGACCGTTTTGAAGCCAAAAGTGGGCGTAGCCGACCGTCGCCATCTTGGCAGCGCGTCACTCCCGGATAAACGAAAATGGTAAAAAATGGAGCTGAGGAGCCTAGATGCTGTTTACTGAGTAATTATAGGCTAATTTTTTACACATATCTTTGAGGACATGTCAAAAAATACTTCCAAATATAGTCAGTGTTAATAAATGTTATGCTATTTATGAAAATGCAGGCATCCGGTAATGCGGGAATCCGCTGGACACACCCTTAATTATGCAGAACTTTAAATATTAATCAACTAAACGGATGAGTTATAAAAAACCAGGCTGTAAACAAGTTTTTTTCTGCTGTAAAGTTGATCATTTTAACATGGGGGAGATACAGATTTGACTCACTTTTGCAGCCAGCCTCAAGCGGCCAGTCAATGAATTGCAGTTGAACTCTCTTCCTTATTGGTTTCAGGAGAGAGACTGGAAGGTTGCCACTTGGTACAAACATGTTGTCACTTGAAAAAGAAGGGAACTGATAAGGAAATTCGAGGTTTTCTTTAAGCTCATACATAAGCCCAATACTCCATTAAAATGTGCATCTTATTTTCAATGAAATTGTAAATGTGTTCAGAATCAGAATTACGTAAATTCACCAAGTCTGTTAACACACACAGGGAATTTGTTCTGACCCATAAATTACATTATTATACAAAAGTAGTTTCTTTCAAGATGGCGCCGTGGATAGCTGCCTGGGTTCTGTGCTGCACGCTTTTGTTGGTCGTAGTAGCAGGCAGAATTTTGAGAGGCTGACAAGGACAGTGGATTGGGTGACCTTTCCGATGGATTCACCATCAATATCTCTAACCTCTCTGGGAATGGAGAGGGCTTGATTCAAAATCCCTAATTGTTGAACCATATCAGCGTCAATAAATCTCTTCTTTGCCCCCGAATTAGTGAGCACTTATATTTACATTTATATAATAGAGCACTTAGTGAGCACTTATATAATATTGGATTGGGATCTCCAAAACAAAGTGGTATGAAGAGGACAGGATGTAGAGATATAGGTGTCCCAGCTTGGCCCACCAGCAGCCCTGCATATACTGATGGGCTTGATCTTTTAACAGACAGGCAGAAATGAAATGACCTGGTTTGCCACAATACAGACAGCTCCAACTGTGCATCCTCCTTTCTCTTTCAGTCGAGATCAATCTAGCCCTTCCCAGATCCATAGGCTCGAGAGTAGAGCTCAGGACTCTTCGGGAGGTCTCAGGGAGATTCGAGAAACTTCTGAATGTCCCGGAAGCTGGAGCGTCCGGAACTTCTGGGTTGCATCAAAAACTCGGGAGTAACTTTCGGCTCACGTCTGTGTTCCCTTATGCAGCTATCAATACAAGTGGCTAGTGAAATCAAAGAATTCAGGTCTAAGGGAAGTTCTCAGGCTGCTAGCATATCCTTGATGCTGTCAGATAATCCGTTAAGGAAAGCGTCAAACAACAAATCATGATTCTAGTTACTCTCAGCGGCTAGCGTGCATAACTCGATGGGAAAATCCACCACGCTACCAGAACCCTGACAAAGAATAAAACATTTCCGAGCTGCCACTCTGCCGGACATAGGAGACAATTTTTTTTTTAACTCAGGCCAAGAAAATCCCCAGACTTAAACAGATGGGCAATTGCTGTTCAAGGGAATTAAAGGTCTTCTTAAACAAATACAATCAGCTCAATATCTCTTCTATATTTACGCTTTACATTGTCCCAACATCTTTAGGTGATGGCTTTCGCAGTCTAACTTTTACCAGCTTGTCTTGTCTCGCGCTCAGTAGCCTTTGCGCGGAGACTTTAAAACAAAGGCACTTTACAATAACTAAAATTAAACAAAACAATATTACATGTGATTTCAATAACTCTGCATTGGGCAATTGGTTAAAACAAACCAAACATTATTAAACTGTAACAGTTACACTCCCACCAAATCACACAAACCTTAATGTGGATTTCTAAAACAATTGTTGTTGCAAGTAAACTTTTAAACACAACTTCTCAATTTCTCAATATTACATGTGATTTCAATAACTCTGCATTGGGCAATTTGTTAAACCAAAGCAAAACATTATTAAACTGTAACAGTTACAATTGTCTTTAGACAATGATTTAAAAACTCAACATCCCATTAGGATAACGAGAGACACTGGAGCCTCACAGTCAGTGATCCTCTCAGATCACTGACTGTGATCTGAGAGGATCACTGACTGTGATCCTCTCAGATGTGTTGCCATGGTCTGAGGCTTCGTCCTATGGTTACAGTGTCTTGTTGCAAAGTATTGAATTGGGGTTTGTGCCAGTACCCTTGCACAATGTATTTTTGCAGTCAGAGTTGGTAATCGGCCATTTTAAAGTAGCTCTGCAACCATCTCTTCCTGTAAAGAGAATCACACTGGTCATGGAAAAGGACATTGCATGAGAGCTGGTCAAGGCTGTATTTGAGGTAGTTGTCTACCTTGAGAACCCTGAGAACCCAATCATATCGACTAGGCCATATAATATGATTGAGTTAGACAACATTGTGTTTGCCTCCTGTTTGTCTTCTTGGTCACCAGAAAAGAAAAATGATTTAGACACTCAAGCTCTGTGGTTGATGAGTCCTTGTTCCCTGTCAACCGACAGACCCTAAGTAGGGCTCAATAGGATGACCCTAGTCTTTAGAAGTTTTTTTTTACTGTGGTAACCCGAGAGCAAGCCTAAACACAAGCGGTAGCCTATTTAATATTGGAAGGGATCCTAGTACGCAAATGGGTTTCCCTGGAAGAGTGACAATGATATTCAACAGGCTGTGATCCAGATTGTGATGCCCGCTTCTTTTAGAAAACAAGTGTTAACATTGGCTCATGATTTGGTGTGGGCATGGCATTTGGGGGTTACAAATACCGATAATTGGGTGTTGCATTTTTTTGGCTGAAAACAGATGTGGCTCGTTATTATCACGCTAATTGTAAGGGATTGGAAAATGTAATGGCGGATGCTCTTTTTAGAGGTTTTTTGTCATGTCTTGTTATGGGTACATTATATTAAAAAGAAAAATCTTAAGGCCATACCTGTCAGCTTACGAGAAAACCTAATCAGGTTATACAGCCGGCATCTCTCTACCTGATTCCTGTTATGGGTGAACCATATGAAAGGGTAATAGTGTATTGTATAGGCCCATTACCTAAAACCAAATCTGGTAACCAGTTCCTGTTAACCATAATGTGTGCTGCAACACTACGATTACAATTACCCATAAGATTGCATCAAAGGTAGTGGTGTCAGCTTTAACCTTTACATTTTTTTCCACATTTAGTCTGCTTAGAGTCATACAGACTGACCAAGGCACACATTTTAAGTCCAACTTATTTGTCCAGGCGCTTAAGACCCTCGCTATCACTGAGCGCTTACCACCCAGAGAGTCAAGGTGCACTTGAACGGAGGCACCAGACCCTGTAATGCATGATGTGGAAGTACTGCATGGACACTGAGAAGGATTGGGGGTGTACCTTGTATTACTTGCCATTCGTGAGACTGTGCAGAAGTCTTTTGGGTCGTTCCTTGCAGCCTGGTGACCAAGTTTAAGTGCTGTTACCAATTCCAGGTTCGTCTCTCTCAGCACGTTTTCCCATCCCGTATACAGTGGTAAAGAAGTTAAGTGATACTGATTATGCTTTTTCAACTTCTGATCGCAAATGTCGTGTTTTCCATGTCAACATGCTAAAACGTGATCAAGTCATAGGTGACCCTTAGGGAACTTTGTGGAAGATTGCAGATCCCTAGAGCATGATATGAACATTGGAAATGCTTCTCCAATCAAACAACACACATATCGTGTTAACTCTACTAGCAGATGATAGAAAAGAGGTTGCCTACCTACAGCAGAATAAGTTGGCAACCCACAGTTGTAGTCTGTTAATTCCAAAACCTGGTGGCACTTCAAGGTTTTGCACTGATTATCGGAGATTAAACGCAGTTATGGGCCAGATTATTTTCCTTTACCACGTACAGACTGTGTTGATGCACTCGGGTCTTGTTACTCCGTATAGTTTTCTCCAGTACATTGTGATGCTTTGGAATGCATATTGCTCCAGCCACTTTCCAATGAGTGGTTAACCTAGTCATAGCTGCTGTCTCTAACTGCTGTACTTATTTGGATGACTTGTTCGTTCATTCCTACTTGGGAAGACCATATGGATTAATTAAAGAGAGTTTTTACTGGCTTGGTCTCTGCTGTAACCACTTTTCCTGCCCCTACTACAAGGCGAGAGTTGCTGCGCTTCTTGGGTATGGCTGGTTATTACTGTTTGTTTTGCAGGAATGTTTCTAGTACCATTTCAGTGGATGGATAGGGGTCAGGGTGCTTTTGGAACAGTTAAAGTGCTTCTGTGTAGCTCCCCTGTTCTATCTGACCCTATATTTAGCAAACCTTTTAAATTAGAGGTGGATGCCAGTTCTGTTGGACCTGGAGCAATTTTGTTACAGGAGGATGAGGCGTTGACCACCCTGTGTGTCAATTTTCACATAAGTTTGACAAATGCCAAACCCGGTATTCCGACTGTGAGAAGAAGGCTCTTGCTTAACTACTGGCTTTGCATATTTTTTAAGTTTATGTTGGTACAAGCGTTTTGCCTATGGTCTTGATCCCAGACCACAACCCTTTGGTCTTTCTGGATAAAATGCACAACCACAACCAGCGCCTTATGTGCTAATTGTAAGGGATTGGAACATGTAATGGAAAGGCTTTTTTAGAGGGTTTTTGTTATCCCGCAAGAGACGTTCAATGCATGGCCTTACATATTGTAATGGGTACATTATATTACATAGTGTTTTTTTCTTTAGGCCATAAGGCTCTTTTTGGGTGGGCGGGTTAAGTCTGTTTTACTCCCTGTTGAGCTGTTCTCTTCTGTGTGTCCACCTCCCTCTGTATAACTCTCAGGTGCGGTGGGTCAGTGCTGATGTGGGTGTGGTCCCTCATTCACAAATCAACCCAGCCTGCATAAAAGGACCATTTCCTGTCGGTGCAAAGAGAGGCCTGTTTTGTTGCATGTGCTGTATTGTGTTTGGTTGATTCTTTGATAACCCCCCTCAGGGAAAAAAATAATATTTTTCTTTGTAGTCTGTTTTGTACTATGTTTGGTATCGGTTGGATATTACAGTATATCCTCCTTACATGCTCCTGTGGGTTTTGGCATGGGCAGTTGTGCACCTCAATTCTAACGAGCTAACAAAGGAGCGTAACAATTACATGTGTACTAAGTGTTGCAGATGCAATTCCTTGTTTGTTGTATACAGGCTTGGCAATAAAACTCTTTATCATTCTGAAAACAGAACAGGGACATTTTGTAATTAAACCACGTGCTTCATTTGGAAATCATTAGATACTGGAATAAACAGTAAGGGCAGAACGGCTTGAGATCTTGAACACGAGGTACAGGAACATAACATTGGTTTTTGTTCAGCGTAATTGCCATAAAAGACATTTCTGAAGTTGAACAGATGTTTACAGTGCCTGGGGAAATAGCATTTCTTTTCAAACAGGTTTTGCAAAATTCTGTAATTTTTGTAAACTTGCAGAATAGGCCAGGTGCCATGGCAACTAATCCCCAAATTACAGAATGAAATCAAAGGAATCGGTTAAACACATGAAGCATTTAATAGATGTTGCAGTTGCTAACACATTTGACTTTGAGATAAACATTGAGAGTTTTTTATGCAAAAATCTCTTTTATGTACTGAAAGTGTTCAGGATGTTGCCTCAGAATCATATCAATCATGTGTTATGATGATTCATTTGAGGTAGATGATGTCGTCTCCAAATGATTAATCGATAGCTAAATACGCAAAAGGACAAGAGGCCCTCCCTCATTACCCACAATGCCTTTCAGGTTGTTTCCGGAAGGAAAAAACAGCCTTCACAATAAAAGTACAAGCCATTAGGCCTCTCTAAAGCACATTGCAATGGTCTTTTATTCTAGCAATCCTGCGCTTTATCAATAACACAAAAACTGCTCGGCCCCCATTGGCAGAAATAAAAGCAAGACCACATATGTTTTGTATGCACCAGTTACATTAATTGCAATCAGTGTCTAAAAACTTCCTGCGGGCACTGTGTTTAGTAGCCCAAGCTAATCTGTGGTGATCACCCTCTTGTTTTGTGGAGAATATGATGTCAGAATCAGAAAAGTGTTTATTCGCCATGTCTTTCCCCTTAATCTCTTTTTTATCTCTGTAGACATGACCTGCATTAGGAGGCACAGAGCAGGTCAAAGGTTAATGTTAATCTGTTGGTCATGGGATGTTGTGAACTGGTCGATGTGGCAGTAGGTGACTGTCTTTCTTCAGACATACAAGAGTGTACCAGGGCCATATTGTGTACTTGAGAGTCTCATGAGAGTGTCTGAGCATGAGAGCATTTAAGCTTATAACATATAGTCTTAAGAGTTTGCATGGCATGTTAACTGAAACGCATCCACACCCCCAGCTTTCAGCCCCCCTGGTCAAACTTTTGTTTACATAGCTATTTTCAGCAATGAAATCAAAAGGCCTAAAGAATTTATGTTATCATCTTTTCAACAGAGTTGTAGTCTCAACTCAAGTCAAGCTTTCTTATCAGTGATGGGAAAGATGTAAAATGATGGAATTAAAATACAAGTAGACAAATAGAACACAGGCAAACATATTTTCATAAAATATATTTATTCAACTACTAGTGTCAATTTCTCAAAAACAGCCGAACAGCAGGACTAAATCTCAGGGCGGCCTGATAATTGCAAAATGCATAGAATTTAAAGTACATTTCTTTATTAAATACAATAAATGTTTTAGACAGACATGATACATTGTCACTAGCATTCTAATAAAAACTCAGCTAATTTGCATAAGTATGTGTTCTAAATGTAAAGGTGACCCTCCATCATTTAGAATTCAAGGTTAAAAACGCCCAACACCCTGCGGACACTACAAAACTTCATTCTTTGCATCTGGTTGATTCTTCTGATTCTTCTTTTGTAAGCAATTTACACGTCAAACTAAAGAATACTATAATTTCCTTTTGCTTTCTAATAAAATACAGGAAATGACAGTCATTTTAGTGACAGCACTCACCGAACAGTTGCATTTGTAAGTTCCCATAATCTTTGCATGTGTGCATGTATTCATGTACAGTATATAAGTGAATCTGTGTTTGTATGCTCTGTGTATGCATTGTGGGGATGCTTAGAAACAGAACCAATAGATGGGTCAAGTCCTTCAGACATTGTGTGTGTGCCTGAAGGGGATTTTCTGGTTCAATCGGGTGTGATGGACCATTCCGCTGAGTTTCATTAAGCTGCTGTGATCTCGAGACAAGCAGTCAGTCAGAGATTACAGACAGCCTGTCACACGTGTGTGTGTGTGTCTTGCCCTACTCACAGATGGCGGAGCAGTTTCATCCACCCCGGGCGTGCTACTGACTGCTTGTTAGGTCTGCTAGGTTTTTTCCAACTGAATCTTCCACAACATTATCCCAGCTACAGTTCTATATAACGTTAGCTGTATAGCAAACTCTGACTGTTTGCTAACAAATGTGCTATGTATCATAATACATGTGTGTCACAAACTACAAAGGCCAATAGCTGCAAAGGCCTTGTGTATCAGTAACATTAGCATGTGGAGGGCTTGTCATGGGAAATAAATATACCATATGGTGTGATGGATTGTTATGGCCCAAAAGAGAGGATAAAAAAAGTGTTCCGTCCCTCTACTTTCCATCACAGAAAGACAACTCTTACAGGTGGAAATGGGGTGGTGTGGAAGTAGAGATTTCATAAAAAAAAGAATGAATAGACATACATGTGCACTGTAGCTTTACTGCAAGGGAGGCACGACTGGATGTCTCACTAAGCAGGGAGAAAGGGACGACAGGATTTATTTGAAGGATGCACGCACAACCCGGCCCTTGAGGGGCTGAGGTGGGCGGTAGTTATCCACCATGTGGCACACTGCCTCGCCTTCTTCGGAAAAGAGAAGACTCCGGAATTTGTTCATCTGTCAGATGTGAAAGGGGAGAGAGCAAATAGAGTTAGACTCTCCGGCCTACAGTCCCCTTCACTCACTTCCATCTCAGCATTACAGTTTGTAAAGGTTGTGTGGGACTTCTCTATGAATTATAAATTACAAATTATTTTCCTATACAGGTGACTCAAATGAGATTAGTTTTTTCTGTTAAAACTTAAGTGTGACCAAGAGAGGTTGCAAATGTCGGGTACAGTCACATGGACTGGTTTAAAGGACGGAAATATCTTTATCTTTGGCCCATGGATTAGAGAGTTTGTTTACAAGTTTTTGGCTTCAGCCATTAGTACACAGTGTACTCCAGGAGTATGTGTACAGTTATATTTTTGTTTTATTGGTTCTGTATTGAAGCACTTAATAAACATATTAACTTGAAATTATACAATAAATGTGTGGTAAAAGTGTTTACTGCAGCTATCAATGGATTGTATTTCCATACTATACTATGTTTGTAAAAGCATCGTGTGACAACTTTGTTGTAATAAGGGCTTTATAAAGTATTTTTTATTTATTGAAACAGTATATATCAGAATTGATCCTGCAGCTGGTGTCAGCAGGCACGTCCGGACTCAAGACAAGCGAGCCAGTTCCAGTAGCAGCCAAACAAACAATAAGGTGGTATATGGGTAAGGTGGTATATGGGTATTCCATTTCCTCCACACTTTTCTCCATCCATATTACTCTCTGAGAAGTTAATCACGGTCATATCTGTGAACAGTTTGCATTGTTTTAACACTCTGAAGTTCATTTAGTTCTCTGCTTATGGTCGTCTTTGACACAACTATGCCTACCTACAGTCGGTTAGGGTTTTATCCTTCTTTTATTGAACATATTCTTAGATAATCTGGTGATGTACCTCTAGTCTTCAAGGTGGTATGTCATTGTTGAGTTCATTGGTGCCTACTTCATTCTTTTAAAACATAGAATAGATCATTTTGTCATGCCAAAAGTTCTGATTAAATCTATCAATTAATTTGGATTTATCTGGCTCATAATTACCAGCTTGACTTGCATTGACACTTCTTTGGTGTTAATATTGTCCCACATCATAAACAGTATCCAAATGAAAATTAAAAAACAAGAATAATAACTAGTCATCTCTGCCTAAAAAAAAAATCAACTGTGAATCCAATTTTCCAAACACTTTTGTTCCCCTTAAACAGGGTGACTTTGCACGCAGGTTGCTTAAATATCTTCACAGGAATTAAATAACATTTAAACACAAGGGGAGGAACGTACGTGCGTCAGTAGCACATAATATGTATGATAGTGTTCCCTTTTCCATTGTATTACTGTTACCATTCATGATATTTACTCTATTAATACTTCTTTTGAAATCATATCTTATGTCCCTGCCTAGTACGGCACCTCCTCAAAAAGGCTACAGATAGTGCACTTCCCTGTTTACTCTTGAGACGCCCAGCCAAAGCTAGGAATTAATTGTTTGACTGGGTAGTGTTAATTTTCACATGCTCAAAAGAAAGTCATGTCAGGGCAGGGTTGAGAGATAAGGTCGGCGAATAGGAATGATCAAATTCATCTCTAAATAAAAAACAAAATTATACTTTTGGTTGTCAACATAATATATTACCTAGGGCCAAACGCTGCAAATGTCTGCTTATGACGGTTGCAGAGCCTGTGTCATTCACTAAAATACACGCACGATACCACATGCTTGTATAATCACATTACAGTATACAGTTATCATTTACATAGTATAGATTATCAACATTAATAATATATATGTAGTGTACGCGGTAGTATACGAAGGAAATGTATGGATTAAGGTTACCGTGGGAGCATGTCTGTTGATTACAGATAAACTTCCCACACACATTTGGGGATGTGTTCAACCGAGTCCAGCTGGACAAGGTCATGGGATTATTTTTAATGTTTTTGAGTTTTAGTTGAGAACTGGAAACATGACCTCAAGGACCTTAAATCCTGAAAGGAAATGTCTATCCTTCATACCAATAAGAAAAAAGACTGCAGATATTCTGCCAGATACCACTACCACTTCTGCTATTTATGTAATCAAACAAGTTATAATCAAAAAGAGATTGATAAAGTATGCTATTCCAGACTACTGAAACAAAGACAGCATGCTGTGCACTGTAAATCCAGTCTTTAACCACTAAATGAGGCTATGTGACCTAATGTACCTGAGCAGGGCTGATGCTGATTGAATGTTTGCAGACAATCCAGGTGACACTTTCCAGCAGAGGGGGTGTGGTCAGTGAACCATTGTACATCCAGTAGTCTAGCGACTGGGGAAGAAGGACTGTGGGATCAAAGTTCTCAAACGAGGTCTGCTTGCCCTGTATGTGAAGAGGTAGAAAACAAAGGCCGGTTGACATTGCCTAGTGAATGATTGGCTTGGAGAGTGACTGGTTAATGTTTTTGCAGTCAGAATGACTTACCTTAGCCTTGATGACATCAAAAACACCAAGAAGCTTCTGAAGATTGGGATTTTCATCACCAACCTATTCAGACAGATTTTACACACTTTGTAATGAGAATGTAACCTAAACATTGTGTTTGAATTTATATTTCTTCAACCAATAAATAACCACCATTGAGAAACATATTGAGGCACATGACAATATTACTATAAGCAAAATGGAGTAGTATATTAAAACCGACCTGGAGGAAGACTCCTACAACAGCAAGGCCATCCGATTGGCCAGCAGCAGCACCAAAACTTGAGTACTTGGTGTTCCAGTGAACCAGGTGAAGCTGAGAAATACGATACAAACAGTTTGAAACTAGAGGGTTTTTTCTCACCATAGGTCTTTTGTATAGTGGGGTTAAGGCCGAATAAGGGGGCTTTTGTTGGCCGACATAATGATTAACTGAAAACCAAAGTTGGAACAAAGTTGGGAATGTAAATTAAATGTACGACCTGAAAAAAATTCCTCACTGAATGTCAAGGCAACATATTAACTTCATGAACTATCACTTTACTGACCTATGGCATTAATTAAAAACAACTAAACAAAAGATATTGATGGCTTGTCAAGTTCAGGGTTCAAACAATAAAAAAAAACATACACATTTTGGAAAAGGTAAAGATCTGTTGTGTGAGAGCAGAGTGCCAGTACCTCAGCAGCGTACTTGGTAAAGATCTGTTGTGTGTGTGAGAGCAGAGCAGTGTGCCGGTACCTCAGCAGCGTACTTGGTAAAGATCTGTTGTGTGTGTGAGAGCCGAGCAGAGTGCCAGTACCTCAGCAGCGTACTTAGTCCCAGCCACAGTATGCTCAGAACCCCTATTATTGCTAGCGCCCCAGTGGAAGTGGAACTGCTTTAGCCGGTACGTCCCAGAAACAGGCCCCCCTGTCAGAGCTGACAACACACCACAAGACAATAAGATATTTACACATTGAAGTAAGATTTTAGTTAAATGACTTAGAAAACTATCATTCAAATACACTTTGTATTACGGGACCACAAGTGTTGCGTTCTAAAAAGACTTAATGCCGAGCATGGTTAGTGTGTACTCATAATAAGATGTGTTGTTTTTATATGAGATAACATATCTTGAAATCTTTGGTACATGGTGACAATGTGTTCCAAGTATTCTGCACAGCAGCCATTGTGTTGTCTTGACAAATGTGATGCAATGCATCATGCCTCGACTCCTACCAAAGAACTATACATTGACTTCCTGGAAGCTGCAACTCAGTTCCTATATTGCTTAATCCAGACGCAAAATCAATATCAAGGCTATTTTAAGATAATGTTCATTTTATGTTCCTATTAATACATACTTATCCATGTATAGATGTTGGCAAAAAGTAACATTTAACAGGCTTTGAAATCCTAAAAAGATATTTGACAAATACCAAAGGGTTTCAGTGTGTTCATTGGTGCATAATGTAGGATTGATTACATTAAAAGACTGACCATCATTCCTGTGGCAATACTTATACTAGAGCTATGACAGCTTAATTTCTAATGTACACACCGACAGGTAGAAGTAACAGTAATTCATTAATTGAGGCATAAGCTTTAAACAATTAGAAAAACAGAAGATCAATTTTCCCTTCACTGCTAAATGCTTCTGTTATCTTGCATGCATGTAAATGTCTGTACAAGTAACCACAAATGTTCCCAGAGAGCATTACTGCAATCACACTCACTGATTATATAAAAGCTTAATCCCAATTCAATATCGCAAAACCTATAGTAGACCTTAGGTAATCCAGGTGATAAGAGCAATAGGATGATAGAATCACATCAATTAAACTGATCACAGAGAATAGAATACAATGCAATCAAGTGCATGTTTTTCAGTAGTTGAATAGGGAAATAGAGATTAGTATTATAATTTAAATGTTATGATTAATGTATTTCCATCTATTTAACTATATATGATAAGCGAAATCAGTTTCGGAAAACTGGCACTTGATTACAAATACAAATTGAATTCAGACTCTGATTCAGCATTTTATCAATTAATCTAACCGAATAAGGGATTCATTATTAATCTGGAGTTTACCGTTAGTTTTTGGACTTGAAAAAACAAAAGCCTAAATAAATAAATCGAATTATAACGGAAATAATAGTAAAACTATTGCAATATCAAAATGTTGATGTCTTAAACATCAGCATTCCCAATTATCACGTTGCCAAATGATTAACGATCCGAGTCCTATTTAAATTTACTTTTTCGCAAACATTGCATCCTTCCTTTGAAACTTTTATCGCGGTAAAAGTTTTTTACCAATTCAGTTGCCAAGTTCATAAAAAATTAATCGCCACATCCACAAATGCAACATTTTGATTCACTTTTCGAGATCAGGCATAAATATTGAAACTAACTTGACATGTCGTTGTCATCCGCGTAGGTAACTTGTAATGAGTGTCCGTTGTTGATCATATCAATAGAGGTGTCCGGGTCGTAGTTCAATATGAGCGGTTTCAGGGATGCATCAAACACAGCCTCCCCAGGTATGATGTCAATGGGAGACTGGCGGGGGCCATGAGCTATCGGGAAGCCTTCAAACCATTTGTCAGGTCCTAGAAAAACACACCGGACCGGGCAGTCGGAGACAAAGTTTCAGCATCTGCTTCTACGTTCATTCTTGCTTTCCAAAGACATAAATAACTTTTTGTATACGTTTTTTACTCTGTAAAACTGCAGGAGAGAGATGGTTATTAGGCACAGTTGCCCAAAAGTAAATAAGGGATATGCATTGAAATAAACACAGTGATTCATCAATGCGTGACCCTTGTCCTTTCATTCATTAATCCTGTTGTATTTATAGAACAGAGCCCAGGTCTCACCGTTGTCGGGTGCGTATCCCCATACTTGAGACATTGCACTACTTGGGCAATCCTGTGTGCAGTTAATCCCCCAAATCGCGTTGCTTTAGAGTGCAAATAGCCAGTATCCTACTCTTGACAACTGCCACTGCTTTTATAGAGTGGCTGTCCGGCATAGTGTGTATCCAGAAGCTGGGTTTAGCCACATGATATCCACGCAATTTGCGTGTAGGAGCGGGAGGAGTTTGCGCCATAGATCGATAAGGTGCCCATGTCGTCTATCTCTCCCACTTATAGGCAACTTTCTGTACCCCCTTAGAAATACTGACATCTATACTGACAGACCTACTTTAAGGAAATGTGTTGGCCACCGGAATGTAAAGCACAAGCTGTGTGCATATTACACCATAATCATGCCAGAAATGTTTGATGTTAACAAGTCCATTTCTTAAACTTAAAAGACATACATACAAAAACACACACAGGAATATAACTATAGATTCCACAAAATCGAGACTTCCGTCAATTAGAAACAACTTCAAACGACCGATACTGAAACTTAAAAAAAGTGAACTGGGTTAAATAAACTCCCACAACTATACGCTCACGGAGGATAATGCGTGCATGCCATGTGGTAATACGTTGCTGCCATCTACCGGTCAAATCTCGCAAAATATTTGCGGAAAGCATAACCCACTTCTGCAGAAGTATATAAAAACGGTAGAAAAAAACACAGTCCTCAACAGATAATGCAGACCTGCCATCAATATACACTGCCCAAAATATTATAAGAACATGAATTCATTACAATATAACACCAATTCATTAAATGTCAGGGATATCAATCTGTCCAGATAGGAACCATAAGCAATGTCAGTGAATCAGTGTCACCTGTTTT
Source organism: Dallia pectoralis (assembly GCA_029465975.1). NCBI lineage: Eukaryota > Metazoa > Chordata > Actinopteri > Esociformes > Umbridae > Dallia > Dallia pectoralis. Next base: position 4,955,449 of record CM055733.1, read on the forward strand.
GGTAGAAATAAAAGGGACAACAGATGCACAACAGATGCACAGCAGATGCAACAGCAAGACAACCCCCAATAAAGGAATGTTTTTGCGGCTGGTAAAATTGCTCTCCTCATCCTTTGACTGATTTTATCTAGTTTTGCTAGTAATTTATTCACTACTGGCAGCATGAGGCGGTACCTGCAGCCCATTCAGGTTGGACAGGTAGTCCAGCTCCTCCAGCGGGCTACTGGTGTACCAAACTGCCAGTATCTATACACACTCCATAAGGGTGGCATGATGGTCTGACGTTCTCTAATGGGTTATTTGTGACAGACGTCACAAAGTCTGGAGACGCCAGATTTGGCTTTAAAGAAGGGTTTTTCCAAATGGACAATCAACCCAAGCAAAATGGCATAAGGACAACAAAGTCAAGGAATTGGAGTAGCCATCACAAATCCCTGATCAAAACGGGGCTTAATGTGGTAAGCTTGTGGAAGGCTACCTGAAATGTTTGACCCAAGTTAAACAATTTGAAAGTCGTGCAACAAAATTCAGATTGACAGTTTGTAAACGTTTGACCACGTTTGATCCGGTTTGACCCGGTTTGTGCCACTACCCAGTCTCACGCCTGCACTCCAGGTTGCTGAAGTGCTGTTTCAACAGGTCTTTCAGATGTATGGAATGCCAGAAGACATTGTTTCTGACATGTATTAAAAATATATTTCAAAGAACCAACAAATATGACAATATTATAAATATGTGTGCTGTTTATGATAACAGTGCGGACAGTTAATTTCCTCCGTTTGTTCGTTATACACAAGCTGATCACTTTCCCGGTGTCAAACAGCATATTTCAGTTATGAAATATTATTTGCTCAGACATGGTTAGATTTTTCTTAGGCGCATGTTACTTGTACAGCTGTATGCCTTTTGATCACTGCAATATGCCGCCTTATTTCTGCTAAGCTAAGCCATCTAGAAAGAAAGCAACATGTTTTACCTCCACCAGTATGTAGTTATAATTGCTTGCCGGAACACCACTTGTTTTGCAACAAGCCGATAGATTTTGAGCCAATTGCTCTGGTCAACCAAGCAAGCAATTATATGCATGGCTAAATGTCAGATCCGAGAGAGTCTGGGATAATCTGTTTTCACTGGTGTGGATTTGTGTTTTCTACGATAAACATGTTATGGGAGATATCGGAACTGTCTTTTTGGCATGTCTACCTGCCACAGCGGCGGGTTCTTTTGGCGGCAGGTTCTATTTCGCGGGTAACAGTAACTGTCGACCCTAAATCAGGACCAATACCAGTGTTCTTGAACGGCCAATTACCAAGATAAGTTTGCTGCTAGAACACGAAGGTACAGCTATGAAAAGGGAAGTCATATTGATGCACAATATATCATATTGTTATTCTAAAGTTTAGTCATAGGCTCAAACTTTATTTTGGTGCACACAGCACACATTTTGGGGCTGGTGTCTAGGAACGAAAAAAACCTTTGTTTCTTTAGTGTGAAGGGTCTGTCCCCCTCAGGCCGTAAGATCAATGTGCCCCGGGGGAGGAAAATGTACCTAGCCCGGATAGAGGCAGGTATGGTTGATTTGAAGTTATAGCTTCCTGTGTCTGTGTTAAATCAAAAACATCCAACTGTTGAGTTCACTCTACGTCTACCTTCAGAGATTCTCTTTTTTGGGTAAGGGCAATAAATCAACTCCAAAGAGTTTCTAGATAATCAATGAGAATTCATCATGTTTTTGCTTGTGTCTGTTATTTGTAATGTTTTATTAGAAATTGGAGTTGATGTAATTAGTTTTTATTTTAATATTTAATACAAAAATAATGACCATCCCCGTTCTCAGATTTTCAAGCAGCATTTTAAATTATGCATATAAACTCTTAGGAAATCTTCACCCTACCCACTGCCTAAAATCACATATTAACACTCTCAAAGAGGTTAAGAAATATGATGCCTTGGTGTCAGTTTGTGGAAGTTAAAACCCACTTGTGCCATATGAGTGACACACTGCAAATTCCCATTATTTCATTCATTGTCTCACTGTGTTGCAGACCCAATCTGTGAGTGTGATTAAAAACAAACCCAACATATTATGTTCTTGCTCAATCCTTAAATTATTCTAATAGCACCACCTAGTGGACACACATTAACATTTGTCATTTAGCATATTATTTTATTCAGAGTGAAAATAGTGCATTTGTAATTGTACATTTTCGTATTGGCCCCAGTGGATTGTTCATTTGAGATGCATAAGTGCGTGAATACATAAAAATGCATTAACATGTTACATGATAAACGACAATTTAATGAAATGCCTTATACGAGACATTTTTGCTTTTACTTAAATTCAAACTCTGTTTACTGCGATGCATAAAACACAGAAATTCAACAAAAAAATAACATTCTGAACTAAAACACACCTCAAAAAGGTTGTAAAGCAGTTTAAGTAAAAATTCCACATCCCGTCCTGTATGTCTGCTGTAGCCTACAATACCTTAATCACCTTTCTGCTGCAGCATTCAGCTTTTTCTTTCCTGTCACAAGAATCAATTCTGTGCTGCATTTTACACTTTACAATTATACCACCTGCTGTGGGATAAGTCATCCCAGGTACATTGTTTTGAGGAATCACACAAAACAGACTTAAAATACCCTACAGGTTGTATACATCACATGACCTTATATTGTAGATGAAGGATTGATTTTTTTACTTTTCAGCAACAGCATGTGCGTGTGCCCATGTGACATTGTATTTTTACTGCATTACCTGTGAGAAAGACTGAATGGCACTTCTCTGAGGGTAAGCTTGTTCTATGTTAATAGTTTTGTTTATGAATGAGGTTTTTCTCAACAGGTCTGTTTATACACACAAGGAGTTGGTTCTGACCCCTAGCTGCAGCATTTAGAACACACATTTTATAACGTACCCAAACAGAGACCATACCTAGTTGGCATATGTAATAGATAAATATAGAATAGGTTGTTTCTCAAAAGTGCAAAGGAGCAATATATACAGTTGTGTAAAAGAAGAGTAATGTCCAGTTATAATACGTCCACAGAGGTCTTTCATATCAGTGTCCAGGGTATGTAATGTGAGGCTAAGGGCAGTCTAGTGCTAGAGGCATATTAGACTCACCAATGTGGGACAGAAGCTGTTCTTGTGGCAAGATGTTTTGGTCTTGATAGACCTCAGCTGTCTGCCAGAAGGGGAGTGTTCTGAATAGTCTGTTACCTGGATGGGAGTCTTGTGACCTGGCTTTGAACAGATTGTTGAGAGACTGCAGCTTACCTGAGTGCACTAATATACACACACACACACACACACACACACACACACACAGGTATCATTAGGGCACCCGCTGTCTCCAGTTGTGCCATCTGGGTTTCAGAAGGATCTACCTGTCCCTAGGTGCTTTACAATGCAGCAGCTGTCACATTTCCTGAACTGTGGTCAACCATTGGGAACCATATTAAATGCTTTCTGTCAATAATTGTTAATAACCTTGGAAGTATTATTGAGATCGGTGAACATGAAAGACTTAAAGAAATCCTTAATTTACATTTAAATAATTCTAGAGCGACCTACCACATTAATTGCATATCGTTTTACCAATACCCGTCTCCAAATCAACAGCTTACTGACAAATGCATGTTACAATCTGTAAAAAGCTAATGTAATCTTATTCTTTCTGCATTTGCCAATCACGCATGTTTCTGACAGCCCCGTGCTTATCGTCTAAATACAGGCTCTTAAGTGGAGGCTAGCTCCAGACTGACAGGCAATCAGCAGCACATCAGTAAAGCATGGCCTCTAATGTCAACTGGTTACAGTTGGATGTGCCTAGCATACTGACAAGACATCCAGCAGGTTGCACTGAGCTATACGCCTGCAAAAAGGATAACAATATGCAATTTACCTACAGATACAGACAACTCATAACAAGTTCTACAAAATAATATTTAGTATCACACACTTTAATAATGGGTACAATAAATCATATATGAATTATTGTAACAGTAATGTGTGCTGTTGAAAATAACATATAGCAATGACAAAATAGTATGGTGAAAGATAACACAAGCTGCAACGGACACCTCAAGGTTGTGAACCTGTATTTGACAATTGCATCCCAAATTGAATATGAACCTCTCAACTCACAATCTCACATCTATTGCACTCATCTTATAATGATAATATAATTAACCAAAGCAGTCATATTACATTTGCCTTCATTCAAAGTGTATTTTATGTATATGAGGCAGTATGAACACATTTCTAATAAGGTTTAATTTCATGCAGCCATTTTGGACTACAGCTGTGAGAACATCTGGGTGGCATTGTCCACATTTGCAGGTTCCTTCTGTGCTTTATGAACAACCTGACAAAGGCAAGAAAAAAGGTCAGAAAACTCAGACAACTAGCAGCAGGAAGTGTTCCTTAGTACTCAATCAAGTAATCCACTTATCCTCATTTCAATCTCACCTGGCTTGCCTGTTTGGGCTTTGTGGCTGTAGATTTGGATAAACTTCTGACATCCATTTGGACTTCTGTAAATATTTTATTCAGGCTCTCCACCTTCTCTGTCTTCCCTGAAGTTATCTGTGTAAAACCACAACAAAAACACATCAGCAACTGTGCAATACAACTCTCAATCTAGAAGAGACAACTTCATACAGAAACTTTCCAGATATTTGATTTTGTTAATGAGCTTACAAACTGCACAATTCAATTCAAAGAACAAACGTTCTATTGGGTGATAGTCCAGAGTCTGACTGCTATTGCTTATGTTAAATGGCTGTCACCTAACAATTTGGGATTTTCACATGTGCTAAGAGTCCAATAGCAGCCAACGTTCAACTTCCTTGGAAAAGCAACATTCAACATTTTGCAGGGCTGTGTCTCAAACTTGCAACTTTAAGATCGGCAGTGATGTTTACTATCCACAGCTCCAAATATTGGAAAGTTGACTTGTGGACTTAGCACATTGGCTACAGGAATTAATTGAATTTAGCAATTTCTCTGACTTACAATAGCTACTATAAATATGTTATTAGATCTATGAAAAAAACATCACAGGTGCCCATGTGTCAGACAGGTTGAATAGCCATTTCAAAGTAATTTAAAGTAACTCATTCAACTGTCTGGCGGATACTTTTAAAAAGAAGTATTACCAGTGTTAATCTACATATAACAGTACATTTAAATGGCTAAAGGACTTTGTCATTCAGCTGATGCTTTTATCAAGAGTGAATTATTGAAATAAAACATCCACCTGGTGAACCCGACCTTGTTGACGTTCTACCAACTGAGCTATGAGAACATGCAAGAAACAACAGTGAACACAATTGTAAAAGACAAAAAGGGCTACTCCTGCTATTTAGGAATAAGCTTTCAGTGGAATTATTAAAGAAGGTTCTTTATTTATTAAAATAGGTTCTATGTAAATATTATAGTGAATATTATGTACTTTTTCACATGGTAACATAAGCCATTTAATTAACATTACATTTCTATTTATTATGCTTGCTATTTTTTCAGTTAGTGCTGAGGAGGGCCCGGAATGTTTTATTTTGTGAGTTGTTTGGTTAAATAGTTGTTATTCGATCTGCCATGTGAATTTAGATTCTGATTTTTTTGTAACCCATGCACTGTTACTGTTCTACAGAGAAAATAAGAGATAGTTGCCATCCAGGACTTTGTTGCTTATGCTCGCAACGCCTGTTTAACTTATCCTGTCACATATGTCAGGGCCAAGGAGAGCAAGGTAACTTAATCTAATCATATTGATCAATAAAATGTTTGTGCTCCAGTCACTTTCCATGTACATTTGTATATTTTAAAGTACTTTTAATGTGCCCAAACGACGGACACTGCGTGTTTCTTTGAAACCAGCGGCTAGGCCTGTCGCGATAGGCAATATATTGACTTATCGCGCGATATATAGAAATGAGCGCGATAACTTTTGGTGCTGCGATATATTACATTCATTTAAAAAAATGAATGTTACCAACATGTTAGCCGATCGAGTTGCCTCCGTCATATTGTAGGCGGGAGGCGGGGCTCATGCACGGTCTCCGCGCACGCACACACACACACACAGACAGAGTCAGACACAGAGCGGAGCAGCGGACACCCATACGTGAACCCACTGTGTTATGACACTGTGTTATGAAGTGGACTGTTTGGGACATATAGTTAGGAAGAATTACCCCAAATGGAGTAGGTTTCAAAGCCGCAATCTTAAGCTCTAGTGTGGGAACATTTAGGCTTTAAGCCGAATGAGAAGGGAACGAGCCGTTATGTTGCCTTGGTTTAAAAACAGTAGAAAGGCAACACAACTAACCTTAAATCTCACCTAAAACACAACCATCCCACCCAGTTTATGAACCTAGGAACAATAACTGGAGCTGGTACCGGGTCTTCCAGTTATCTGTTTCAGAGGCTTTTTCTCGACAGTGCAAATATAAACGTGGTAGCGCATAATGGCGCACAGTCAGTGTAACTCGCTATATAGCCAAAGAGAAGCAGACATTAAACACGGGCGAAAAAAACAGCATTTAAAAATATGACGCAACACTTTGACAAACAGTACGAATTGCCAAAGTAAACGCACATCTTCCAAACTGCCATTCCATGATCCTTGTACATTAAAGTCTAATACGACATTCTGAAGGAGATAAAATACATCCTTTTACTCTGTCACTACAGATATGTGGTCAAGCTCAAATAGGACACCTTCAGGTTCTTGTTAACTTTTTATTAACAAAAGTGTGTTTATTATTTGTTTTATTTATTTAGGATATATTTATTCACATTCCGATTCTAATGTCTAAATATTCTAAAGAATAAAACAGTCTTTGTTCTTTGAAAGAGTAAAAAAAAATCGCAATGATATCGCTTATCGCAATAACTTTTCTTGCAATATATCGCACAACCAAAAGTAGTTATCGTGACAGCCCTACCAGCGGCTCGTGTTGCTGAGTTGACGCTGTGTTTGAGTTCCCCTCCATGTTGCTTCTATGTCGCAGACTGGACAGGGCGGAGCCACGTGACTACACACGCGGTAATATGTTTAAAGGGGAAAGTACATTAACACACAGTGGGCGGAAATATTAATAGGATTAAGAAAACAAAATAACCGACATTGTAAAATTACGTCGGTTATAGGCTCTGAATTTCGGTTTCGATTACGTTTCGATTAATCATCCAGCCCTAATATTACATGTTTTTAGTCCAGTGACCAATGTAAAAGAACACTTGACCAACAGCATCAGATCATCTACTACTGTGTTGACATTCTGAATGAAATGAATTATGAAGAAATAATTAAGTAAAACATTTTATTAAAAGAGTATGTAGGCCTATTTGTCTTATGTAACCATAAAATTCAAAAATAAAACCATGATTTTAAAATGCACAGGCTATGATATTAAAATGTCTAAAAATCGAATAAATGAAAATCCATCAAACTGTATGTCCTATGTTGATGTAGTAAATGCTAAAACATTTTAGATCACAAGCGACTTGCAATCAAATGATTTGCACATGATTGGCCGATAAACAAATCTATTTATAATTATTTATCCGTCCACAGTCGGCACGCAGCTTCAGTTGTTAGTCTGCCTGAGCAGGACACGCAAACCAACCGGTTGCACTGCGTACAGTGTTCATTAGTCTTGTTACGAGTGAATAGTCAGCAGCAAACTAACCCGGTTGAACTGCGCACAGTGTTCATATAGATCAGACCAAAACGGTTCCAGTTTCATATAGATCGGACCAAAACCCGTCCAGTTTCATATAGATCGGACCAAAACCAGTCCAGTTTCATATAGATCGGACCAAAACCAGTCCAGTTTTATGCTCTTTCTGCCGTATGCCCCCGGACTTATGTCCCACGTCTTTCTGTGTGCATGAGTAATTTCATTTATCGCCCATTTTTAGTAGCCTATTAATAATTATTGTTTATATTCGTTTAATTTCGATACAAAACAATATTTTGTTGAAGTCTCTTGTAGGCTATATGAATACACTGTGGTTCATTCGTTATTAATTATTGAGTGCAATAGGCGCATGACACAAAGAATAATAAATAATTAAATTAATGGGTCTGTGATTTATTTGGATGAATTCGTTCTGTTTATTTAGTAAAACATATTTCTTTATAAACTTACCTCTTTTCTAGTACAACCAAGCCAATCAGTCTATTGTCTATATGTGTTACCTCGTAGTATTTGTCTGTGTATCGCCCATTCAACCAATGACGTCATAAGCTCAGGGAGGTATATATTGTTCAGTTTGTGATTTTGCAATTCTGAAAACGGGACAAGGTAAAATGCATGTGTTTAGGAAAAGTCATGGAAGGACGAGACTGTAGCTTTTCAACACTATATATTAATTTTAATTACTAACTGCTGTTGGCGCTCCTGGTGCTAGCTTCTGAATGTCTGGAAAAAATTAAAGTGGTCCCAGCCATCTCCGTAATTGAGGCGTTGCAGTATTTACACAATGCCTTGTACTTCTTTGTGTGTGTTTTCGGACAAATTATTTCTTTGTGCTCAATGTGCTGAATATAGGCAAAACGTATATAATGGCAGAGTGTGCAGACATGATCTCGAGCATATGTTTAAGATTTAAGTATTTACGTGAATGGGTGCACCCTCTAGCGACGCTGGGGGTGGGCTATTCTTCAAAAGTGGATGAGCCACATCAGAAAAAAACAGGCTAACTCTGGACGAAATACAGCCAATGGAAATACAGCCTCTACATGTCATACTTAAATATTTTGCTAGAAAAAATTGTGGGCGATAATTTCTACGCTGGTCTCGGAAAGAATTTACGAGTCCTTACTGTCCGAGACCGAGTCCAAATATAACCCGAGACCGAGACCTTAAAAAAGTGGTCTCGAGACCGGTCTCGAGTACTACAGCTCTGTGCACTACTACAAAATGTCCATTCATATTGCAGTTATTCTACACTTTGGAATTGCTGTTTTATTTTATGAATATTGTTGATAATATTCCTTCTTTATCTCTTCTTAAAATAATAACCACGTAGATCTTGCGTGACTTGACACACACTCCACTGTTCAGAATTGGGTTATATTATGCATCGTGGGGATTTTATGGGGTTATATTATGCATCATGGGGGTTATATTATTCATCATGGGGGTTATATTATGCATCATGGGGGTTATATTATGCATCATGGGGGTTATATTATGCATCATGGGGGTTATATTATGCATCATGGAGGTTATATGGGGTTATATTATGCATCATGGCGGTTATATGGGGTTATATTATGCATCATGGGGGTTATATTATGCATCATGGGGGTTAAATTATGCATCATGGGGGTTAAATTATGCATCATGGGGGTTAAATTATGCAACATGGGGGTTAAATTATGCAACATGGGGGTTAAATTATGCATCATGGGGGTTAAATTATGCATCATGGGGGTTAAATTATGCATCATGGGGTTTATATTATGCATCATGGGGTTTATATTATGCATCATGGGGTTTATATTATGCATCATGGGGGTTATATTATGCATCATGGAGGTTATATTATGCATCATGGAGGTTATATGGAGTTATATTATGCATCATGGGGGTTATATTATGCATCATGGGGGTTATGGCATCATGGGGTTATATTATGCATCATGGGGGTTATATTATGCATCATGGGGGGGTTATATTATGCATCATGGAGGGGGTTATATTATGCATCATGGGGTTATATTATGCATCATGGAGGTTATATGGAGTTATATTATGCATCATGGGGTTATATTATGCATCATGGGGTTATATTATGCATCATGGGGGTTATATTATGCATCATGGAGGTTATATGGAGTTATATTATGCATCATGGGGGTTATATTATGCATCATGGAGGTTATATGGGGTTATATTATACATCATGGAGGTTATATGGGGTTATATTATGCATCATGGGGGTTATATTATGCATCATGGGGGTTATATTATGCATCATGGGGTTATATTATGCATCATGGAGGTTATATGGGGTTATATTATGCATCATGGGGGTTATATTATGCATCATGGAGGTTATATGGGGTTATATTATGCATCATGGGGGTTATATTATGCATCATGGGGGTTATATTATGCATCATGGGGGTTATATTATGCATCATGGGGGTTATATTATGCATCATGGGGGTTATATTATGCATCATGGGGGTTATATTATGCATCATGGGGGTTATATTATGCATCATGGGGTTATATTATGCATCATGGAGGGGTTATATTATGCATCATGGAGGGGGGTTATATTATGCATCATGGGGGGTTATATTATGCATCATGGGGGTTATATTATTGCATCATGGGGGTTATATTATGCATCATGGGGGTTATATTATGCATCATGGGGGTTATATTATGCATCATGGGGGTTATATTATGCATCATGGGGGTTATATTATGCATCATGGGGTTATATTATGCATCATGGGGGTTATATATGCATCATGGGGGTTATATTATGCATCATGGGGTTATATTATGCATCATGGGGGTTATATTATGCATCATGGGGGTTATATTATGCATCATGGGGTTATATTATGCATCATGGGGGTTATATTATGCATCATGGGGGTTATATTATGCATCATGGGGGTTATATTATGCATCATGGGGGTTATATTATGCATCATGGGGGTTATATTATGCATCATGGGGGTTATATTATATTATGCATCATGGGGTTATATTATGCATCATGGGGGTTATATTATGCATCATGGGGTTATATTATGCATCATGGAGGGGGGTTATATTATGCATCATGGGGGTTATATTATGCATCATGGAGGTTATATGGAGTTATATTATACATCATGGAGGTTATATGGGGTTATATTATGCATCATGGGGGTTATATTATGCATCATGGAGGTTATATGGAGTTATATTATACATCATGGAGGTTATATGGGGTTATATTATGCATCATGGGGGTTATATTATGCATCATGGAGGGGGGTTATATTATGCATCATGGGGGTTATATTATGCATCATGGGGGTTATATGGAGTTATATTATACATCATGGAGGTTATATGGGGTTATATTATGCATCATGGGGGTTATATTATGCATCATGGAGGTTATATGGAGTTATATTATACATCATGGAGGTTATATGGGGTTATATTATGCCTCATGGGGGTTATATTATGCCTCATGGGGGTTATATTATGCCTCATGGGGGTTATATTATGCCTCATGGGGGTTATATTATGCCTCATGGGGTTTATATTATGCCTCATGGGGTTATATTATGCCTCATGGGGGGCCTCATGGGGTTATATTATGCCTCACTGGGGTTATATTATGCCTCACGGGGGTTATATTATGCCTCATGGGGGTTATATTATGCCTCATGGGGGTTTTATTATGCCTCACGGGGTTATATTATGCCTCACGGGGTTATATTATGCCTCACGGGGGTTATATTATGCCTCACGGGGGTTATATTATGCCTCACGGGGTTATATTCACGGGGTTATATTATGCATCCACGGGTTTATATTATGCATCACGGGGTTATATTATGCATCACGGGGTTATATTATGCATCACGGGGTTATATTATGCATCACGGGGTTATATTATGCATCACGGGGTTATATTATGCATCACGGGGTTATATTATGCATCACGGGGTTATATTATATCACGGGGGTTATATGCATCACGGGGTTATATTATGCATCACGGGGTTATATTATGCATCACGGGGTTATATTATGCATCACGGGGTTATATTATGCATCACGGGGTTATATTATGCATCACGGGGTTATATTATGCATCACGGGGTTATATTATGCATCACGGGGTTATATTATGCATCACGGGGTTATATTATGCATCACGGGGTTATATTATGCATCACGGGGTTATATTATGCATCACGGGGTTATATTATGCATCACGGGGTTATATTATGCATCATGGGGGTTATATTATGCATCATGGGGTTATATTATGCATCATGGGGGTTATATTATGCATCATGGGGTTATATTATGCATCATGGGGGTTATATTATGCATCATGGGGTTATATTATGCATCATGGGGGTTATATTATGCATCATGGGGGTTATATTATGCATCATGGGGGTTATATGGGGTTATGCATCTTGGGGGTGCATATATTATGCATCATGGGGGTTATATTATGCATCATGGGGGTTATATTATGCATCATGGGGGTTATATTATGCATCATGGGGGTTATATTATGCATCATGGGGGGGTTATATTATGCATCATGGGGGTTATATTATGCATCATGGGGTTATATTATGCATCATGGGGGTTATATTATGCATCATGGGGGTTATATTATGCATCATGGGGTTATATTATGCATCATGGGGGTTATATTATGCATCATGGGGGTTATATTACGCATCATGGAGGTTATATGGGAGTTTATATGGGGTTATATTATGCATCATGGGGGTTATATTATGCATCATGGGGTTATATTATGCATATATTATGCATCATGGGGGTTATATTATGCATCATGGGGGTTATATTATGCATCATGGGGTTATATCATGGGGTTATATTATGCATCATGGGGTTATGCATCATGGGGGTTATATTATGCATCATGGGGGGTTATATTATGCATCATGGGGGTTATATTATGCATCATGGGGGTTATATTACGCATCATGGGGGTTATATTATGCATCATGCATCATGGGGGTTATATTATGCATCATGGGGGTTATATTATGCATCATGGGGGTTATATTATGCATCATGGGGTTATATTATGCATCATGGGGGTTATATTATGCATCATGGGGGTTATATGGGGGTATATATTATGCATCATGGGGGTTATATTATGCATCATGGGGGTTATATTATGCATCATGGGGGTTATATTATTCATCATGGGGGTTATATTATGCATCATGGGGGTTATATTATGCATCATGGGGGTTATATTATGCATCATGGGGTTATATTATGCATCATGGGGGTTATATTATGCATCATGGGGGTTATATTATGGGGGTTATATTATGGGGGTTATATTATGCATCATGGGGTTATATTATGGGGGTTATATTATGCATCATGGGGGTTATATTATGCATCATGGGGGTTATATTATGCATGCATCATGGGGGTTATATTATGCATCATGGGGGTTATATTATGCATCATGGGGGGGTTATATTATGCATCATGGGGGTTATATTATTCATCATGGGGGTTATATTATGCATCATGGGGGTTATATTATGCATCATGGGGGTTATATGGGGGTTATATTATGCATCATGGGGGTTATATTATGCATCATGGGGGTTATATTATGCATCATGGGGGTTATATTATGCATCATGGGGGTTATATTATGCATCATGGGGGTTATATTATGCATCATGGGGGTTATATTATGCATCATGGGGGTTATATTACGCATCATGGGGGTTATATTATGCATCATGGGGGTTATATTATGCATCATGGGGGTTATATTATGCATCATGGGGTTATATTATGCATCATGGGGTTATATTATGCATCATGGGGGTTATATTATGCATCATGGGGGTTATATTATGCATCATGGGGGTTATATTATGCATCATGGGGTTATATTATGCATCATGGGGGTTATATTATGCATCATGGGGGTTATATTATGCATCATGGGGTTATATTATGGGGTGCATCATATTATGCATCATGGGGTTATATTATGCATCATGGGGGTTATATTATGCATCATGGGGGTTATATTATGCATCATGGGGGTTATATTATGCATCATGGGGGTTATATTATGCATCATGGGGGTTATATTATGCATCATGGGGGTTATATTATGCATCATGGGGGTTATATTATGCATCATGGGGGTTATATTATGCATCATGGGGGTTATATTATGCATCATGGGGTTATATTATGCATCACTGGGGTTATATTATGCATCATGGGGTTTATATTATGCATCATGGGGTTTATATTATGCATCATGGGGTTTATATTATGCATCATGGGGTTTATATTATGCATCATGGGGTTTATATGTGGTTATATTATGCATCAGATAAAACACATTGACTGAGCTGATAACTTACGTGTTTGAGATTTGAAGTCACAGGTTTTGCTTGGTTCTTTTTTCCATGTTTGTTTGTCACTCGGAAAACATTCGTCTGCTTCTTGGATTTTTGTTTATTCTTCGCCATGATTTGCTATAATTCTGGAGAGGAAACTGTTCATGTTAGTAACTTATCTATCTTAGCTAAGTAAAAGTGTCTCTGTTAGCTCTGACGACCACAGGAATCATGTAAGAACGTTGTCTGGGATTGATGCCGACAATACTAAAACATCCCACAAAATAAAATACATTAATGTGAATCCACTTAGCTATATAGTACTCGAAAAACCGCATTCCGCCAACTAACAACTACTGTACATACCTCACAAACAGGAAAACAAGTAAAACGTGTTGATGCAACGACGAAAGTACATGGCATGCTGCTTCTCCTTTCTTCCTGTTTTCCGCGGGTTCGCATCCATCTTATTGGTGCAATAGCGCCACCTTCTGCTCTGGAGTGTGAATCATAAATCCATCGAAGCTTCACCACCCATTCCAAAAAAATACAGCCCAATAAAACAAACAACTACACCCTATCTTTGTGAGCTACCCTGGCACCCGATCACTGCTCATCCTCATATCTTATAGAAAACCTATGTGTCCCTTAAGTACCCTAACCTTTACTTTCTCACCCCAAGACTAGGTAATCATTTTAACGTGAATTCCAGCACTCCTAATTGCCTCAGACTAATCCTCATCAAATATCTCCTTGCCCGATATCTCCTACATCTTAGACCTACGTGCTCCACTGACCTGTCTGGTATTTCCCTACCATTTTTACCACACAGAGCCCCAGCCTCAACCTAGTCATCACGGTTTCCGTAACTAGTAACTTTGACACTTTCGAATTTAATATTGTAAGAATTTCATATAAAAAATCCCCTAAAATAGTTCAGTTTGTTTTTCAACTGACTTGATCACGTTATAGGTCACATTAAAGGTGGAAAAAGTTCTGACATGATTTATCTGAGTCTCATTTTTTTCTCATCACAAAAACCTGGCATTTTCACAAGGGTGTTGAGAGTTTTCATGTCCACTGTAAGTGTCTCTCTTTCCCCTCTGTCCCACTTTTCTTGCCACATTTGGTTTGTTTTCTCCCTGATTATAGACTTTTACTGATAATAACTTGCATTTCTATTTCCTTTCTTTAAGGGCCTCATTACTAACTCATCCATCTGCTCTGTTCCCCTCACTTCTATAGGAACCCAAATACATTTAACCTGACTTGCTATTATTCTTGTGTCTGACTGAAGGACTTGATTTGAACTCTAACAAATACTAGTCAATATCAGGCCACATCAGCATCCATGGAGCCACCTCCGGATACATTACTAAGGGCTTATCCTCAGACCAAACACTCAAAATTTATTCGCAACATCATTCCCTACTCAACCAAAGTTATACCTCTGATATCTCTCACTCTCCAGACCTCCTGAAACACTACATTCGTGGCCAATAGGCCAATTCTTGAGATGCATATACGGAAATGTCAACGCGTGTGTCTGGCCATGTCTATTAATGTAATCTAATTAAAGTCTACTTACTTTTTGCTGAATTACAACCTTGTTGCTGAGGGTTCCTTTGTCACGGATTCAGTTTGTGTATGATTGTGTGATGTATGTATGTTCAACAAAAAAAAAGGTCTTTCAAATGCAAAGTTCAAATAAAATAGGCCTTGTGAATTTAAAATGTTCATAAACCTAGTTGTCTAACGAAACTTCTTACTCCACGTTTGACACACATTGTCCTTCTGCATCTACCCTGGCCCAGCACACCTGTCCCTCATTAATAGGTGCCCGGACAGATTTACACAGTGGGAGCATTCTGTAGTTGTCCACCGGGTGTCGTCATTTTACCATTTAGCAAGTATTTAATTATAAACTGAAATTGGCTCCAACACTAGCTCCAACCAAGGGATTTGACACTACGGTAATATTTAATGCTGATTCACATCCTGTGGTTATGTTTACCTCGTTCCTCTACCATCATTCATACAGACTAACTCTCTATCATCCATTAAATATTCAATCACCTTTCCATTTGAGTCTGTATCACATTGTACTGCGAGCATTAAAATCAGCACACCACAATACTTTATGTCTATCTTGTCCTTGTATCTTTAACAAACTATCCAAATCCAACTGTTTGCATGGACTGTAGTAATTAATTACAACCATCCCCTCTCCCATACTTACACCTCTATGTATTCCTGCTCATCTCCCTTTTCCAATTTTCGTAATATCTTGTCTGATAAATGTAGCCCTTCCTCCTCCCCCTCCCCATGAGCTCTGTCTTTCCTGATCAGGTTGTACCCATGCACCCCAAATTCTAAACTAGGTTTTAACTAGGTTTCCTAAATACTTATAAATATCACAGTTGTGGTGAGTTGTGTTCCACACAGGGTGTTTAGACAGGAGCACTTCCTTTTGTTTTGTTTGTTGAGTGGAGCACATCAGTTTAGCTTACCACTGGGCATAGTTAATTGGCGGTGGGTTATTTAAGTTCCCTGTTTAGTGTCAGAGGTTGTCGATATTTTCTCCATGTTATGTACTACGTTTGGTGAGTGTTGTTTATGTTAATATATATCTACTGCTGTTATTGTTGTAAGTATTAAGTTGCCACTTTTTCTTTTATTTACTGTGGTTCAATGTTTTTCGTTGGATTGGTGTTTGTTTTGGTTACCATTAAACGCACAAACAAACGATCATGGTCTGCATGTTGCTTTAAACTGCACTGTCCTTAATGAAACTCTTGAATTCCTGGCCATTGGCCAGTAAACACCTGACATTCCATTGTAAAATAACTACCATATTATGAACCTACCCATGGTGCTTCCTGGCTTGACTGATTGATTCTCCCTCACCTATTCCCATGATAATCCTAAACGATTCACTGGTGCTTGGAAGACCAGTTGAATTTTGTCAATTTCTGACTTTACTTCAGACGTACTGTTAATAACTCCTGCTATCAATGTTACTACATCCCTTTTATACACATAAATCCCAACATTTGATCTTCGTTTTAGGTTTTTAACCCTGATTGCTCCTTGCTCATTAATGCCATTGTTTTGTTCCCTTGACAGTCAATGCAAAGAATACACCATGGTTGAAAGGTGCTTTCAAAAGGACTCCGGGACAAAGTTGTGGAAAGGCACATTTTAGTAGTAAAAATGCAACTATAATGCAACTGTATCTATGAGGAACGTGATAGAGTTCAAGGTGTTTCTCTGCCCTCCAAGATCCCCAGATCTCAACCCCACAGACTTACTGCTAATGTCTTTGTGCCAGATATCACAGGCACCTTCAGGGGTCTTGCAGAGTTCATGCCTCAGCGGGTCACGCCCTGTGTTATGGCGGCACACAGAGGAGCAACAACATATTAGTGGTGATATTGTTTTGTATAATGTACAGTCATGTCTTCCACTGGTTAACTCCAATCAGGACGGATCACCTCATCAGGGCATCAGTGAGCTCCTGGACAGTCTGTGACGCTACTTGGTGGTGCGGGGTGCTACAATACATAATGTCCCAAAGGTTTTCAATTGGATTCAGGTGCAATATGAAGGCCAGTCAGTGCCATCAATGCTGCACCAGGAGGAACCCAGAGCCCAATGCACCAGGAGGAACCCAGAGCCCTATGCACCAGGAGGAACACAGAACCCACTGCACCAGGAGGAACCCAGGGCCCACTGCACCAGGAGGAACCCAGGGCCCTCTTCACCAGGAGGAACCCAGCGCCCACTGCACCAGGAGGAACCCAGAGCCCACTGCACCAGGAGGAACCCAGGGCCCACTGCACCAGGAGGAACCCAGGGCCCACTGCACCAGGAGGAACCCAGGGCCCGATCTGCACCAGGAGGAACCCAGGGCCCACTGCACCAGGAGGAACCCAGGGCCCACTGCACCAGCATAATGTCTGATGATGAGTCTGAGGATTTCATCCCAATACTTAAAAGCAGTCCAGGTGACCCTCCGCCAAACCGGTCATACTGTAGGATGTTGATGTTGTTCACCACAGCGTCTTCCAGAGTTGGCGACTCCAGTCACACTTAAGTCACTTACAGTTTTTCTCAATTGTTAACACACAAATACTGGTACTTGAGACACAATGACCACAACATGTAACTCATGCACCAACTCCCTGAACCAATTCTGCTAAACTACAATTCCTGCTTTGCACTCAAATTCCAGTTCTAAAACATACTGTTTTCAACACACTACACACAATTTTCTGCATTTGGCAGAATTATCATGACATTCAATTATGAACACTGACTCAACAAATGGGCAAACACCCATCACACATCTTTACAATTATCAATCAGAGCTTTAGCATACAAGGGCAACAGGTGAGCTCTTCTGTTTTGGAGCAATGGATGCCAACATTGGAATCAGAGGCAGAGCCACAGGAGTGAGAGTAAGAGGAGAAGGACGAGGAAGAGGAAGGCCAGGGACCGTAATCTCTGATGAGCAGGGCCGGATTAACCATTAGGGCAACTGGGCACTTGCCCAGGGGCACATAACATCTAAGGGGCACTGGGCTCTGTGAAACAGTGCTTGCATTTCGGTGCGGGATTGCGCATAATTTAAACCATTCTCGCAAGGTTAGTTTTTATAGTGCGAGAAATTCCCGCACAAATATATTTGCTTCATCTCAGACCGAAGTAAAGTTGGTTGGATGTTCGATATTGGATATTCAACGGATAGTCGGAGGCCGAGATCAGGTCCGGTTTTCCCGCAAGCAGCCACACTACACCACAGTGATCGACCGAGAGAAACCAAGTGTGCTTATAGTTAGGGACCGTCTCTAAAGTACAAGTCTCAACGTTATTAATTCAAACCACTCTCAGATTGTTTTATAGAGGACACCCACATTTTGCGCAGCTTTGTTTTTTTAAGGAAATGGTGTAAGAGATGTTTAATAAACATTAAAAAAAATTAAAAATCTCTCTTTTTTTGTAAAATCACTTGGAAACCTCAATTTACTTTCGTATTGTCTACAAATGTCTTTCACATGTTGCACAGAATTTGTTTTTTCAAAATAAAACATTTTAATTTTTTAAAATACATTAAAATACTGGAAATCTCAATAGGTTTTTTTGTGCAGTGACCTATTAACCTCTGTTATCGTCGATTCCACCCAAGATGTGCACGAACACGAACGAGCTGCGAGGCTAAGTTCCACTTATCCGACTGACCTAGATGCGTCCCTAGCAGACGAACTCATTCAGTTCACTCACTTTGTGTCATGTGACACTTCCCCTGCTCAGTTGTTGCACATTCTGGAAACGAACAGCCTTAAGACAACTTTATCCGAATGTATATGTTGCAATCAAATGTTCTTAACACTGCCTGTCTCTAATTGTGAGGATGAGAGGTCTTAAACGAGTAAACAATGTTTCAAGAACCACAATGTCACAGAGAAGACTTACTGCACTTTCTTTGCTGGCCATAGAACATGAAGTTGTTGAAATGTATATTGATGATGTTGTGCACCAGTTTGCATATTTAAAGTCTAGAAGCAAGGCCACTTAGTAATCTGCTATAATTAATTACTTTAAAACAATGAATCTTTGGTAGCATTAAATGTTTTGAGTTTACACAATTTAAGTCAAGGAGTCCAGTGTGTAAGGGTCACCTGTTAAGCAAAGGAAAATATATAAAAGTTAATAGACGTGTATGTAGACTATGACTTTTTCCTCTATAGCGTTGTGTTGTTACCCTTTAAAGCAAAGATAGGCCAATTAGGCCTAATCACAGCCGGATTAAAAAAAAATTATGCCCAGGGCAACAAGACTCAAGGGCCCCCCAACCCCGCCCCAAAGCAAAAATCACAAAGTCCCTACCAAGAGCATGTCCCTAAACTTAAGATCACGTTAATGCCCTACTACTATATATTCATATAGTCCCTATCATCTCCTCAGAGAAGTACCTTAGGTGGGCTACAAACCTCCTCAGAGAAGTCCCTTAGGTGGTCTACAGATCTCTTCCTTTTTGAGGCACTTGTCAAGGACAACGACATTTGCATTTCACTTGTCTATGAACAAATGTCACAGATACATATTTATTAGTTTATTATTTAATTAGGCACTTGTCCCTTGTTTGACCAACGAAGATGAGCTGAACTATTATTATACAAATGCCGCTATTGGTTGCTAGGTAGCAGCACTTACGAAAAAAATGTATTCAGTTTTAATCGGTAAAATGTACGTAATGAGTGGCACATAACTTTAGGTAACATGGCATTTTATTTATTTTTAACTTCTCTTCCACTTGGCATACAAAAAATCCACTTGTCCCGTACAAGCAAACAAGCCTTAATGTCTAGCCCTGTCTAGCTAACACATCCAACAATATCCTCCCCATATAGAACATAAAGAGTTGTTGGTTAACAATGAGCTGTAAAATAGCCAGACTATTTGACTAACGTCAGATAGAATACATCCGAACATGCAAGATCCTTGAAACGTTTTGAACAAAAAATGTACTTGCAAGCCTCCTTTTGCAATTGGATCCTCAGTCCCCTCTTGTACCTCTTGCCCTGTAAACACAAGCCGATATGGCCAAGATAAAGTTCCAACAGCATCCTTAAGTTTGCGGATGACACCATTATCCTGGTTCTCATGTACAACAACAATGACACAACTTTCAGAGAGAAGTTAAGTGACTTGGCAACAGCTGCAACACTAAGGAAATTATTGGGGACTTTGAAGCGGAAGACGTGGGTCAATCCCTTGTACACATCAATAGAGCTGAAGTGGACAGAGTGTACAACTTCAAATTCCTTGGTGTGTTCTTCAAAGATGACCTTGCCTAAACAAAGCAAGCAGACTCAGTGGTAAAAAACTGTTCAAAAGCATTCCATGAGATTCAAGAAGTTTGGCATTTCTGCAAAAACACTTACCAACTTTTGCAGATGGCTCATTGAGAGTAACCTGTCAAGCCGCATTACTGCCTGGATCGCAAGACCCTCCTGAGGGTGGACAAGTCCATGGAACGTATAATCGCTATTATCTCGATTCCGTGCAAGGCATATACCATACACAATGCCTTAAAAAAGCACAGAATATATGTTTACACTGGTGCCATCTGATTGACGTTACAGGAGCATAAGGGTTCGTTCTACCAGACTCACTAACAGTTTTACTCCCAGGTTATAAGACTTCTTAATTCACAACATTATTCTTCTAATCATATTGATCAATGGGCATTTTCATACAACACGACGCCCGTCCGCCATCATAAAACACGACGCCCGTCCACCATCATAAAACAAGACGCCCGTCCACCGTCCCTAAACACGACGCCCGTCCACCATCATAAAACACGACGCCCGTCCACCATCCCTAAACACGACGCCCGTCCACCATCCCTAAACACGACGCCCGTCCACCATCCCTAAACACGACGCCCATCCACCATCCCTAAACACGACGCCCGTCCACCATCTCTAAACACGACGCCCGTCCACCATCTCTAAACACGACGCCCGTCCACCATCCCTAAACACGACGCCCGTCCACCATCCCTAAACACGACGCCCGTCCACCGTCCCTAAACACGACGCCCGTCCACCAACCCTAAACACGACGCCCGTCCACCGTCCCTAAACACGACGCCCGTCCACCGTCCCTAAACACGACGCCCGTCCACCGTCCCTAAACACGACGCCCGTCCACCATCTCTAAACACGACGCCCGTCCACCATCCCTAAACACGACGCCCGTCCACCATCCCTAAACACGACGCCCGTCCACCGTCCCTAAACACGACGCCCGTCCACCGTCCCTAAACACGACGCCCGTCCACCGTCCCTAAACACGACGCCCGTCCACCGTCCCTAAACACGACGCCCATCCACCATCCCTAAACACGACGCCCGTCCACCGTCCCTAAACAAGACGCCCGTCCACCGTCCCTAAACACGACGCCCGTCCACCATCATTAAACACAACACCCGTCCACCATCCCTAAACACAACACCCGTCCACCATCCCTAAACACAACACCCGTCCACCATCCCTAAACACAACGCCTGTCCACCATCCCTAAACACAACGCCCGTGTGGCAAAATGTGTGGCAACACCCAACCCTAGCTGTTGCTAAGTACAATCACAATGGGTTTTTTTTCTTCTTTTTTTCTTGTATTGTGCGGTAGATTGTTGCACAACTTTCAAAATAAATTCAAGCATGTAGTAGATAAAAGGGAATGCAGCCCACCAGAATAACTATCCCAAATGATCTCATTGAATTGAATGACTTGGATTGCAAGGGGTTTTCCACACTCTGTTTTTTACGGTTTTGACTAATTTCTACTAACTGCACAAATATAGTAAGGCGTTTTACATCATTGTTGCACCTTTGCAAGGCTGAAGGGTGGGGTACAACAGGAAGAGGTGTTTTGTTTTTCCTCTTCTTCAGTGTCTATGTTCTTTGCTCATATTGATCTTTTCTTTTTATTGACCAGTCTGATATGGCTTTTTCTTTGCAACTCTGCCTAGACAGCTGGCATTCTGGAGCGCCTCTTCACTTTGACATTGAGACTGCTGTTGCAGGCAAAAAAATGTTAAGTTGCCAGTTGAGGACCTGTGAGGTAGCTTTTCTCAAACTAGTCCGTCTAGTGTATTTGTCCTCTAGTTCAGCACCAAGACCACATACTTTTCTTTCTATTAGTAAAATGCAAAAAAAATTCATACCTTATATGAAATGTGTTATTCTGGATTTTTTGTTGTTGTTATTCTGTCTCTCACGAATAGACTGATGTCTTCGTCAGTGGGCAAATGTACAAAATCAGTAGGGGATGAAATAGTTTCCTCCTTCACTGTATGTAACCTATATGTAATATATAATCTTTATATATTAGATGAGAACCATGCTTTAATCAAGTAATCTGCACTGCTATTTACTAAAGAACAAACACTTGTTTCATCGTATTGCAGTCCGAATAATGCAGCTATGCATTTTCAGCACATACTACACACTACCTAATCATATCATCCATAACATGCACTTTTTCCACCAAATTACTCCATCTGGTTAGATAGTCAGTGAGGGTTTATTGATTAAACCACATCCCTCGATTAAAAATACCCTTAGCTGAAACCAGAGATGCTGACATTCAGATTGAGCTGTATCTTAGCACCTGCCACACACACAGGATCCTTCATCTTCCAATAAAGCTTGTGCAAACTGCTACGCACGGATTAACAGCTGTTTTGTAATTGAAAGGATGCATGCCAAGGAAATTATAATTCAACATCCTCCTGGATAATTGCTCCAGAAGCAATTTATATCACCGTTAGGGGTCTCATTTTGGCTCAATTTGAAAACTATAATAAGATATGAACAATCAAAAGATTTAAGACAATATAATTAACTAACTCAAAGAAAGAAAAATGTAATTAAATAATATATGTCTAAATGCTCACACATTGGTTCTGACTGTCTACTCAGACTAACAGCCTCAGTATTTATTCCTGTCAATCAGACACACAGTGTCAACCAATGAACCACCGATTCATCAGGGAGTCTGAGCCAAGTCACTCAGTCACTGAACTGTTTATGTTATATCCAAAGTTTTCCTAAAGACAGATTTGCATTTTTCATAATGTTTACAAAATTGTATTTCAATGAAAAGGTATTTTCCCTTTTTTTATCGAAAATTTTCTTGAACCTTGTAATGAATATTATATTGAACTGTGCCACCACTAGTTATGACTTCAGATGAACGGTAGCAGTTGGATGCAATGTTCTCTTTGTTATAGTCATATCTGTCTCATAATGCTCAGATCATTTTCAAATAAAATATTCAAGCCTTATGACTCATCTTTGTTTATTTGATTTGTTTATATATACGTGTTCCAGGATGTTTTTTGTCATAGGTTGTCAAGTGTTAAAATTAACTACACACTACGCTTTCCGAATTATTATGCAAATGTTATTTTACACAGATTTTCTTAAATAGTCGATGAAAATGACAGTCAGTATATTTTTTAAGTCACCAAATGTTAGGGTATATGTCGAATTGTATTAAATGAACCGCCCAATGAAAACAGTATTAAAAAAAAACCTCAAAATGCACTCTTCCAAATTATTAACCAGCTCAACACTATGTCTGTCTCCTTCAACACTCTGGCCCCATGTAAAAATCATCATCCCCCTGGTTTACATCAGCACTCCATACCTAAAGCCTGGTTGTCACCGCCTTGATCATTTGGCGAGAAAATCAGGACTCACTGTCCACATTGAAGCCTACAAACTCCACCTTTTAGTTTAGAGAGATGCCCTAACTGCTACCAGGTCCTCCTAAATCTCAAACATTATTCATATTTCCAATATGAACTCCCGTTCTCTGTTCTCTATT
Organism: Dallia pectoralis; assembly: GCA_029465975.1. Classification (NCBI taxonomy): domain Eukaryota; kingdom Metazoa; phylum Chordata; class Actinopteri; order Esociformes; family Umbridae; genus Dallia; species Dallia pectoralis. The sequence continues at coordinate 4,980,000 of CM055733.1, forward strand.
GTTAGCAAATACCTTCAGCCCTGTGATGTTTCCCTCTCCAGCCTCTCCACCAAACTATCTTAGAAATCTAGTACTGCTGTTGTGTTCTTCCAAGCTGTTATCGGCTTCAAGTCCAAAAGGCAGCGTCTGTCATGGAACTGTACGTTTCTGAGGGCAGCATTATATCAAAAAGATATGTACACATTTAGGAGCAACAGAACTCACAAACGTTTTTGCAAGGCACTGTTAAAAAACAGCTAAGCTAGTTGTATATTGATTTCTCTTAGCCTTCTCACCTTTTTAAACAACATCTTCCTACTCATATAGTCCCTGTAAATCCACGTGCATCCTCCCTGTTAGGTCAAAATGTTAGCAGTGGTGTCTAACATGTTATCATGGCTGGCAGATCAAATAGATTAGGATATTTATTATGTGCCACTGTGTGTACAATGTGTTAAGTATTGCAAATTGTATGAAATCTTCATATATGATATAAAGCGTAAACATTTTAATATGTGATAATGTGTATGTGCAAATTATTGTGATTGTTTGTTGGTCAAAATATGTATTGGCTATGTGACTATAATGATGCAGATTTGATCCATTTGAGGAGCTTGACCTTGAGTTCTGAATTTCATTACTTTAGGTCAAACAGGATGAACTTTAAGATCTTGGAACATTTGCATTTTAAATAGATTTTATAAAACCACCATCTGGCCAATTAGTGTAATTTTGTAAAATCCTTGGTCATTCAATCAGATCAATGACACTCTCTCCAGACAATTGTGATGTCTTTTACATACTTACAGAAAGAAGTCCACAGTCCCCTCCCTGATTTTAGCTGCAGGGGACATTGAGCATGATAGAGACATTGAGCTTTATGGGGATATTGTCAAAATCCAATTTACATTTCCAGCTTTTATTTCCCCATCTAAACAGTTTTCTACAATCATATTAGGAAACTGCTCAAACATTCTATGATTCTTTTAAAGTCAATGGATTTTTTCCCAACCCATGGTAAGCCACCAAGCTCTGCCGAAAGTCATTGAATCAATAGAAAAGTGTAATCAGAAATGCTGTTACAGAGCCACAGTGGGGTAGAGGGGTGGGGGTGGGGGGGTTATAATAGCAAAGTACAACCCTCAAGCCATTTCATTCTGACACCATTGATAACAACAAAGCTCTTTCACCGATGTCAGTGGAATTACCTGTATTCCAGTATCCCATTTCCATCCTCAGCTATAACCTACAACAAAAACGGAAACAAAAGAAAAACAGAGCTCCTAATCTCTTATACTGTTGAGCTCATGATATCGACCTCAAGTCTACTCAACCCCTGAAACTGATCTCACATCTCAGGCGGATTGTCAGAACAAGTCACTATTTGCGGAAAATCAATCACAGGGAGATCCAAGGCTTTTCTTGATAGACAAAGTTAAGGAGATCAATAGGCAATTTCCATCTTGAAATGCAGGACTGGATCATATGGGAATTTATAGAATTGTCCTCATCCAGACAACGAGAGGCTGTTCATGGCCAATTGCTATTCAATTGCTCTAGCGTTTTATATGAGGCTAAATATTTCATGGATGACAAGACTATTCAATTGCCTTGTTAGGATGGTGTTGATTTTTGATTATATTTAATTTGTTGTTGCTCAAAAACCTTTAATCTGGGTTACAATGATCCGGATTTCCAATGTTTTGCTTTTCAGGATCTGGTAATCTATTTTACCTTTGTGCCGGTTTTTCAAAGCAACATTGAATTGGATCACCTGATCCAGATACAAACTTCTTTCATATCCGGATAACCAGTGCTCTAAATGGGACTACATATAACAATGTAGGCTACTAGCAGAGGTGGGACAAAGTCATTGTTATGCAAGTCACAAGTAAGTCTTAAGTCTTTGCCCTCGAGTCCCGAGTCAAGTCGAGTCAAAGATGAGGCAAGTCCCGAGTCGAGTCACAAGTCAAAGCCAACAAGTCTCAAGTCGAGTCCAAAGTCCTACCATTTTAGTTTTGAGTCATTTCAAGTCATCTTACCACAGAATTTATACAAATCATGTATGTCTGTAAGATTTGTATTTATTTAAACCTCTTTTTATACAATGACATTAATACAGTAAAAAACAGAACATTTCATTTCACAAAAAATGCTTGTATTTCAACAGCATATTGCACTAGAACAATGCACAGCAACTTCAGTCCTGTATTGTATTAACCTTAGGGCTGGACGATATGGAAACATTTAATATCACGATATATTTCTTAATTTCGGTCGATACGATATAATTCCAATATCGATATGAACAATATAAAAAAATGCCATGAACACCCACCACGAATGTCTGTATACAATCTTCTGAAAAATACATTTGCCAAGTCTTTTGAGCCTCCTCCTATAAAACTAAATAATATTTTAGAAATAAAACGGTACAAATAAATTAAAGTTCACCTTTTATTTGATTTTAACCTTTATACAAACAAGAAAAGTCAAATAAGCAATTTGACTCTGAGACTGACCTTATTAATATATTTAACTTCAAACAATAACATAGGCTGATTATATTATTCTTTACACAAAACTTCCTGCAACAAAACTTGTTCTTATAAACATATCGTTTAAAGTTAGTGAACATGTTAGACAATGAAGAGGTGAGTTCATGAGTTCGCTACGTGACCGTGGATTTAAGAGACACGAGAGAGAAGCTCATGAACGCGCATGTCGCAACATGCTCGGAGAATGAGAGTGCTCAAAAGCGCATGTCCATCATGACGTCATGGGCCAGTCAACGCGGAAGATCCAAGCTCCTATGTTGGCTTTATGCGCTTTTGAGCCTCTCATTCTCCGGCACATTTAGCATCACGCTGAAACCTGAAGTTTATCAGATCTCAGAAAGCTGAACCACTTCCCTACCACTGAATTAGTCTGTCCTCTCATATCAACTGTCTGCTTTCTCCTCACTTATAGAAGCTCGTTCAGTCACGTTTGAATTGCGGTCATGGGCGCTCATTTTGTAGCTTAAACTTGCCGTGTTGGAGATCAGCAAAAATATTGAAATATCGAAAATGTGTTTAGAAATCATATCACCGTTATATATATACCGCGATATATAGTGATATTGAATTATTGTCCAGCCCTAACCTCATATTGCAAAACAGTTTAACTTTCAAATAGACATGGGTCCTTTTAGCCTGAACTTTTTTAAACATGTCATTAATAAAATCCTCACTCCTCAAAATTATCACTTCTGAAAAAATGGACCAACCTGATAATATAATTGGAATGACTCCATAGAGACGTGTGTGCGTGTGAGCGTGCCCGTGCGAAGCTCCGTCTGTAATCTTCGACCCGCATGTTTTGCAAATTGCAACTCTTTTTTTGTCGACTACCTCGTAGTTTTTATAGCCAAACGAAACTATATTCGGTATCATTTTGCCAACTGGCGCGTTGTTGCTTGTGCTTCATTGGTTGTCTTGCAATGTGCCTGCTTGGATGCTGTCTAATCAAAACAACGTGGGACTACAGTGATTGGATGTCGAATCAAAACAACGTGGGACTACAGTGATTGGATTTCCAATCAAAACAACGTGGGACTACAGTGATTGGATGGTGTGCAGGCAGCGCGCGTGCTCTCTGCATGAATTTTTTCACAGATGCAGATAAACCGAGAGCGGCGCGGCCATGTGAACATTTTCTTCCCCAGTTTTCATGGGAAGTAGCGAGTCTTCTCGAGTCAAAAGGCGCAAGTCCAAGTGAAGTCACGAGTCATTGATGTTCAAGTCCAAGTCGAGTTGCAAGTCTTTGTACATTTTGTCGAGTCGAGTCTGAAGTCATCAAATTCATGACTCGAGTCTGACTCGAGTCCAAGTCACATGACTCGAGTCCACACCTCTGGCTACTAGCTATGTAAAGAACAACAGATGGAATAGCCAGCGTGGGGTCACTTTAAATGTTTTTATTTGGAGAGAGAAAACAGCACAATAAAACAACACAAAACAAACATCGCCTTTCAGTCAAACCCTCAACTAACACACAAAATAAAAAATAAAAAGTGCAAATGTCCAATTGTTAACAAAAAAACTTTCAGATTTCATCTTCACTTATGGAGAGCTTTATGAAGCTCTGCTTTTAGGAGGCCGATCTCAAATCTGGCTTTGGTTTGCTTTATTTGGGTAATTTGTTCCTCTGCCAGATTAATCTGTATTTCTGCTCTTTCGGTAACTCGGTTTAAGAGATGACTTCACCCAGACCAACCTCGAGCGTTCTCTCAAAATAACGATTGCAATTGTTAAAAACAACTTTTGACTGGTTCATCTTCGGTGTTGTGTCATTGGAATTCATAAACAGCGATAAATGACAGTTAAAAATGAAAATAGTATTTTTGATTATTAACAGCTGTTTGGGGGATTCTTTTATGGGAACAAAGTAGTTTTTTCCTTAAATTTTCTGAACGGCATAACAGGCAACCTAATGTCTCCTTTAATTGTTGCAGTGTTGAGATAGATTTTGCACTTGAGTTGTTCATCTAAGTAAAAGTATACATGTATATATACTACATGATAGAAAGGATGTATTATTTGACCAAAAATCTTACGTTTTGTTCTTGAAATCCACCCTGAATCCACCCTTCTGCTCGGATCAGAACAATCCTCATGTTTTGGATCAAAAGTTTCCCAATTCTACTATACTATACAGTTTTGAACAAACACAAACTGAAGGTTTGATCCAGATTAAATCACAATTGGATTACGTGATCTTAACCGATTTCAGAATCCTTTGTTTCTTTTGAACAACCTTTTTTCAAGATTTAATTCAATCCACTATCTGTAATCCGCTCCGGTTACTTCTGAACAATCGGGCCTATGGGACACCCATCCTTATCCTCAACTCAACCGTAAACCCGATGACCACGAACCTAAAGCCAAGGTGGTTGGTTTGATTACCACTTTTTTCTTATGTCATATGTCTATCTTTATCTGTGGAATAGAGCTGTCACTGTCCAAACGCAAAGATGCCACAAAGGGGAAGCTGAGGAAAAGTACACATTTTATTTTATACTGCATTCATTGAGCACAGATTTCAGGGCACAACTTACAATGTACAAATTAATTGCACAACAGGAAGTGCATCGTTGTGCTAATGTCATCCTTTTTTGCCAGATTGTGTTAACACTGACTGCCTGACTACACATTATTAAATAGCATAGTGGTTGGAGATGCAGTCTGCCACACAGTAGAGCGGGTATCGAATTGGGTCAGGTACTAGATTAGTTACAGATAAGCTTGTAACAAGCATAAGTAGGTACATACAGTAAATCTCTCAAACAAGCCACAAGGCTGAATGGTCTCCAGAGGCAGGCAATTCAATACAAATTCAGTCATGTTTACAGGCCTTTGAAATGCAGAGCAAAAATCTATTAGCACGGGGTAGATTATACATCTCAAAATGAACGTGTTTAAATGACACAATTTGATTTGTTGAATGAGCCTATTGATAAGATTCCTGTTATATCTGTGATGGATTTTTTAAGTACTCCTTTGACCAGATGTTCTGGGTTCACGCACAGCAATAGCTTTTAAATACAAATGCTACACAAGGGATCACCTCCAGACCTTTTACCTGCTTCAATTTATTTTGGGGAGCTAAATATTAAAGAGATGTAATTCCTAAACCCTTTCTCCAATTTGGATGTGAATACCCTCAAATTAAAGCTGAGACCTTAAGCATATATTCATTAAACTAACTTGATTTGATTTGGGTAAACGGCCTTAATAGCAAGACTTGTGTCAGTGTCTAATTACTTCCGGATCTATCTGTAGCTATCAATCCAAAACAATGTTAACTGAGAGTGCTGGTCAGGAAGAAATAGCTGGAATCTATGTTATCAGAAAAAAAAATATATATAAAAATGACATCCACAGTTTAATTTAGATAGTCAAGTAGCAAGGTGTCATCATTTCAATAATAATTTCTAATACTGTTCGCCATCTTGGTCAAGTTTGGACCCGGTTCATTTAACTGATGCAATAGAGTTACACTTTTAAATAAGGGTACATAAATAAGCATTTGTGAATACAATAGTAAAACATCCAATATCGGTTCACCTTTGGCATGTAAGTCGAAGGATGTAGTGTACGTTCTCAGTCCCCAGTCTACAGTGTGATTCTAGAGGGCCTTTATGTCCAGACTCGGGGTTGCCGATCTGTGGAGGTTACTCAAGTCGTAGGGATATGACCATCCAGGTGAGTGAACATCATAGGAAGGAATTATGTTCTACTGTGAGAAATGCTACTTCTCACTGACCAGGAAGGATTACATCTGTGTGATTTAATTTGGATTGTGATTCGTAGCATCTGGCTGGCTGGGTGTTGAACCAACTACCTTCAGCTACGCAGCCAAGTGCACTACCCACTACTGTAAATAGGGATATATAGTTTGGATTAGAGAAGAACGCCAAATAGGTAAGTAAAAGAAAAGTTGAGAATGATTCCTTTTCCTATCTGTCTGCCAGTCTAGTATTGTGTGTTTTGTTTGTTCTTGTTGAGTAAAGACACAAGACAAGTCTGTGTTATAGCCGTGATATCTTTATCAGATTTATGCCCCGCCCAGTAACCCCAACATTAAATTCATCATTACCGGTAGCAATAGGTTACTTATCTATTACATCTCCCTTCTTTTTTGTTTTCTTTTGTCCACCTACTATATAGTTCCACATAACACACCAGCATTATAACTATTAATAATAGTATTTGTTTTTTTAACATAACACTGTCCTTTGAACTGTGACATTGTTTGAACTTGAGGAGACATCATCATTGAAGTACTCCTTAATAAGCTTCCTCTGTTGAGACTACCTGTCCACTTGCAGTTTTCACCGGTAAGCTAGAGAGCTCGGTGGGACTGGCACCCCTTTACCTCTATTGGGTGTCAAAGTTGTGTTTCTCTGCGTTGTTATACTCATCTTGATTGTCCATGTCCTTCCTTGGGGTGTCACTTTGTTCATTTGATTTCTTTAACCACTGTCTGTTCCTCCTCCACACCTTCCCCTCAGGTGTCTGAACGACATACGATCTTGGCTGCTCAGACAGTCCAGTAACCTCAGCTGGATTCCATGTGCCATCTTGCCATATTCTTAGATTGTCGCCAACCTGAAGGTTCTGAAGAAGCCTGGCTCCTTGGTCAAAATATTCTTTCTGCTTCTTTTGCCTGTTTTCCAACAACTGCTGTACTGGCTCAGTTACCATGCGAGGCTTCAACAACTCTGATGTAATCGGAAGTCTTGTCCTCAGCCTTCGGCCCATTAACAGTTGGGCGGGAAATGCTCCAATATCCTCCATGGGTGTGCTCCTCAGATTCAGCAGAGACAAGTATGGATCTTTCACCAACAGCCTTAGCTTTCTTAAGCATCTGTTTAACAGTCTGCTCTCCTCTTTTAGCCATTCCATTTGACTGTGCGTGATGGGGGCTAGAGGTTGTGCCTGAACTCCCACTCCTTTGCAAAAATCTGAAATTCACAGGAGCTAAACTGTGGTCCATTGTCTGAGATAACAGTTTCAGGAATTCAGATGGGTCATGACTGTATTGCTTCTTGTATCTGATCTTAGGCACTGAATTAAAATTAAACAAATCAACACCTATCTTTTTAGAAAGGAGCCAGTTGAGGTGGTTCAGGCATCTAGTAAGAATCCCACTGTCACAACCAGGCTCAGGCAGGCAACAGGACACAGGCGCAGATATAATGATTAACTAATCATTTATTGATTAACACAGAAAACTGAAAACTACACACACTTGTGTGGAAAATAACCACGGCACGTGGGCCAAATAAAACACAACACTGAACTGAACTGAACTGAACTGAAACCACACACACTAAGAACACAGGCGCGACACAGACTTACTCACGGATATGACACGCAACAGGATACAATGAACCAACAAACACAAGAGACACTGGGGAGCTTAAATATCGAACATAACGAGGACTAACAAGCAACAGGTGAGAAAAGGCAGGACAATTAGTGACAAGAGGGAAACGGAAAAGTACTAGGACAAAAACAATAAGAACCACCACCAGAGGGAGACAGAACAAGCAAACACAGAACAGGAACACAAAACAAACCCTTACACCCACCCTGTTCCAGGCACGTCTCTAGGGGGGAGGAGACCTCGGGGAAGACCCAGGACTAGGTGGAGAGATTATATATGGGATTATAACTGGGATTCCCCAGTCAGAGCTGGCTAATGTTGCCAGGGAAAGGGAAGTTTGGGGTCCCCTGCTAGAGCTGCTACCCCCGCGGCCCGACCTCGGATAAGCGGTTGAAGATGATGATGATGAACATCTATCTTCTGCCAGGGTCTGTCAGGAACCCTGTGTGGATGCAATTGTTCTTTGGTTTGGCCTCTTTGGTGTGTGCTGCACACATCACATTTGTTTACCATCTCTGTTATGCATTGTGACATTCCAAGCCAAAAAAGCATCTCTCTTACTCTTTGTTTGCAGCTTTCTTTGCCTAAGTGACTTTCATGGATTCGCTTAAGCATTTCTGCTCTCATTGATGCTGGAACTATTATCCGTTCTCCCTTGAACAAAATTCCTTCCCTACTGAGATTTCCTCTCTGAAGTTCCAATATCCTTGTATTTCTTTAGCTGCTTGGCACCTCCTTTCAGGCCATCAATTGAGTATTGTCTCTGTGAGTTTTGTCAAGAGCCACATCCTTTTTAGTTTCGGTTCTGAATTCGTCCAGTTTCTCATTTGACACAGGTAAGTTCGACATTACCATATGCAACTGGGCTTCTATTTCTTTTACAGGAGAGTCCGTCTCTGGTAAGTACGCTCTGGATAACGCATCAGCTATATACATCTCCTTTCCTGGCTTATACTGCACGTGATATTTTTGTAATCTCATTAACAATCTTTGTATTCTAGCTGGAGCACTGCTCAATGGTTTTTTCATTATTGCTTCCAGCGGTTTGTGGTCGGATTGTACGTTTACCTCTCTACCATAAACATACTGATGAAAACGCTCTGCTCCAAACACAATTGCCAACATCTCCTTCTATATTTGCGTGTAACGCTGTTCTGTTTCAGTCAATGCACGGGATGCATTCGCCACTGGTTTGTCTTCTTGAAGTATCACAGCACCCAGTCCACTTTTAGATGCATCAAAAGTGTTACTGGTAACTTGACATCATAGTATCTGAGCACAGCGGCTTCTGTGAGCATCGTTTCCATGTATTAAATGCGCTCTGTTGTTCTTCCTGCCACTGCCAGGCTACATCATCTCTGGTAAGCACACGCAATGGCTCAGTATGTTGCGACATGTCTGGAATGAACTTTGCAAGATAAGTGACCACGCCTAGAAATCTCTCCACATCCTTCCTGCATTCCGGAGTGGGCATTTTCTTGATTCCCTCTATTTTGGTATGATCTGGTTTCAAACCATCCTTTGAGAACATGTGACCTAGATATTTGATTTCCTCTAAGCTTATCCTGCATTTCTCTTTATTCAGCTTGAAGTTCTTGACTCTTGACCTCTCTAACACTTGCCTCAGTCTGTGATCATGCTGCTCTCTTGTTTCTCCCCAGATCAAAAGATCATCAATGTATGTCTCCACGCCTTCAGTACCCTCAAAAAGTTGCCTCACCGTCCTGTGAAACACTTCTGAAACGGAGTTGACCCCAAATGGGAGTCGGAGGAATCTGAAACGGCCAAAAGGTATGTTGAATGTACAAAGGCGAGAGCTGGCTTCATCTAATTTGACTTGCCAAAAACCTGAACTTGCATCCAACACTGTAAAGTATTTAGCTTTCGAGAGCCTGCTAGTTATTTCTTCCATCGTTGGTAGCTGGTGGTGTTCTCTCATAACCGCTGTGTTGAGATCTCAGGGGTCTAAACACAGCTGGTAGTGTTCTCTCATAACCGCTGTGTTGAGATCTGGGTGGTCTAAACACAGCTGGTAGTGTTCTCTCATAACCGCTGTGTTGAGATCTCGGGGGTTTAAACACAGCTGGTAGTGTTCTCTCATAACCGCTGTGTTGAGATCTGGGTGGTCTAAACACAGCTGGTGGTGTTCTCTCATAACCGCTGTGTTGAGATCTGGGTGGTCTAAACACAGCTGGTAGTGTTCTCTCATAACCGCTGTGTTGAGATCTCGGGGGTTTAAACACAGCTGGTAGTGTTCTCTCATAACCGCTGTGTTGAGATCTGGGTGGTCTAAACACAGCTGGTGGTGTTCTCTCATAAACGCTGTGTTGAGATCACGGGGGTCTAAACACAGCTGGTAGTGTTCTCTCATAACCGCTGTGTTGAGATCTAAGCAGAGCTGGTAGTGTCTAACCGCTGTGTTGAGATCAGTATAAACACAGCTGGTAGTGTTCTCTCATAACCGCTGTTGAGTTGAGATCTTGGTTGAGTATAAACACAGCTGGTAGTGTTCTCTCATAACCGCTGTGTTGAGATCATAACCGCTGTGTTGGTTTAAACACAGCTGGTAGTGTTCTCTCATAACCGCTGTGTTGAGATCTCGGGGGTCGAAACACAGCTGGTAGTGTTCTCTCATAACCGCTGTGTTGAGATCTCGGGGGTCGAAACACAGCTGGTAGTGTTCTCTCATAACCGCTGTGTTGAGATCTCAGGGGTCTAAACACAGCTGGTAGTGTTCTCTCATAACCGCTGTGTTGAGATCTGGGTGGTCTAAACATACTCTCAACTCCCATTAGGCTTTTCCACAATCACAATGGGGTTGACCCACTCTGTGGGTGGGCTCTTCAATTCTTTCTATTACTTTTATTTGTTCCATTCTGTTCACTTCCTTTTTCACTGGGATTTTTCTAGGTGGATGTACTCTCCGCACCACATTATCATCCATTCGGATTGTATGCTCGCCCTCCAGACCACCCATGCCCTCAAACACATCAGCAAAAGATACTCAAATTTTGTCACATTTGTTCAATTCCATCAATCTCTGCATGAGCCTCATTTGTTCACATGCCTTAATTCCTAGTATTGGGTGAGCCTCTGGTTTCAGCCTTAACTCCTAGTATTGGTTGAGCCTCTGGTTTCAGCCTTAATTCCTAGTATTGGTTGAGCCTCTGATTTCAGCTTTAATTCCTAGTATTGCTTGAGCCTCTGATTTCAGCCTTAATTCCTAGTATTGGTTGAGCCTCTGATTTCAGCCTTAATTCCTAGTATTGCTTGAGCCTCTGATTTCAGCCTTAATTCCTAGTATTGCTTGAGCCTCTGATTTCACAACAATGAATTCCAGGACATGTGTTTTCTGCACCCACAAACATACAAAGTCTCTGTTCATTGACTTCATCATCATCAACCGCATGCACTTTCTTTGATTTGCACATCTTGGCAAAGTGGTTCATTCTATTATAGTTCTTACACTGTTTGCCAAATGCGGGGCAATTACGTGATGCATGTTCCGTTCCACATCTATTACAATTAAAAATGGTTATGTGTTCTTTCTCCTTCGGTTTGTATTCAATGCTCGTTGTTTAGTGTCTGTGTATGTTTCACTGCATCAACGTAATGGCGTTCACGTGCAGAGTCATGTCGTACTTGTGATTCTCATCATTCTTGCAACAATCCAAACTCGCATGACTTTGCCTTTAGCTTTAATTCCGTTATGTATTGGCTAATGGGCATGTCTCCTTTCACACATCTGAAAAACGTATACCTCTCATAGGTTATGTTCTTTTTTGGGTTGCAGTACTCTTCAAATTTCTCCATTATTTTTGACTATATTTATCATCGTCTTCATCGAACGTGAAGGTATTATACACTTCAACCGCTTCTTCACCGGCTACATGAAGCAATAGCGAGGATTTTACCTTGGCTGGCTTGCTAGCGCTACCTGTTGCGTCTAGATACAGCTCAAACCGTTGCTGAAATCTTCTCCAATTCTCCGACAAATTACCGTGCAGTAGATTAAGTCCTGCTAATGGCTTCAATCTTTCCATCTTGGTTATACTTGTATGTATTTGACGTATTAATTTCTCTAGTACTTTACTTCTGACACCACGTTTTGATATTCTTGTTGAGTAAAGACACGAGACAAGTCTGTGTTATAGCCGTGACATCTATCTGATTTATGCCCCGCCCAGTAACCCCAACATTAAATTCATCATTACCGGTAGCAATACGTTACTTATCTATTACATATTGTGACATTGTGAACATGGAGCTGATAGTGTTGAATTATTTATTGGAGAGGTTACTTTTCTGGTGCAACTTGTACGTCCTTGAATGCCACTCTGCTTTGCTGTAAAATCAAGTTTACCCAAGGACCGCAAGGTTTAGCCCAGATTTTATAAACCTATCGTCAGAATGTGTTGGTTTTTGTGGAGAAATGCTTTCTGAGAAAAATATCTCAGGAGGTAGTCTAGATTGAAAAACGTAATTTAAAGTCACATTTATACTCTCCAGAGCGTGTCTCAAAAAATCACTGAAGACAGTTATCTTCAGTCTCATGTATTAATAATGTCATACTAAAACCATATCATGCTCTCAATTCATGAATTATGCTGTCTCAATTTTGAATATAGAATAAAGTTAAGTATCTCAGGTACACAATGACATTACCTTGACTTAAGTGTATGGAGCCTCCGGCTCATCTCAAGGTTGTTAGGGTTTTCTATGAGGAATATATGAGGAACTCTGAAATCATTCATCCTAAACTTGAACATCCACACTGATATTACCTAACACATGCACAATAAACCACTAGGGCTGATTCAAAAGAACCAAACTAAATGCATGGGTTAAAGAAGGATAACAAGGTACAGGTGAAGGGAACACCTATTTTAAACTAAACAAAGAAGAATTGAATTGCCTCATGCCCTCAGTCGTTACATTTCTTATTTGGTTGTTTGCTAGAATGACAGAACATGCAAAGTGATTAAAGGTTAAGCTGCATTTGACTAAATCCAAATATAAGAAAGCGAAATGTAATTTATGTTCAAAGTTATTTTCTTGCAAGGGGGTAAACACAACATCAATGATAAAGCATCTCAGCGTTGCGCATCAGCAAAGAAAAAAATGCAGTACCTTTGACAGATTCGGATTGCGCCATTGCTGGACAATCATTCTCTTACACCCAAGGTAAGCATGGTGACCACACCCTTACTTTGTAACAAGTCTCCATTGTTGACAACAATAATCCAAGGGCTCTACAGCACTCTACAGTGCTCAACGGGGCTCTACAGTGCTCTACGGGGCTCTACACTGCTCAACAGGGCTCAACAGGGCTCAACAGTGCTCTACGGGGCTCTACAGTGCTCTACTTTGCTCTACAGAGCTCTACGGTGCTCTACAATGCTCTACAGGGCAGCCATTTTTCTTTTTATTGTGTAAAGCATTATATTTATTTTGTTTATATATATTATTTATGTTCTTTGTTGTTGAAAAAAGTGGGAAATGTTTTATTGTTTTCATAGTTGTAGGCATTTGTTGTTGTCTCGTTTTTCCACCAAATAATAAAAGTATCAAAGTGGTATCGGTAAACACTGGGATCATTAAGTTTTATTGTATCAATATTAATAAAACATTTACAATACCCATCCCAAACTGCATTGTGGGACGAGGGCCGCTAAGGTACCGGAACAGGATGGAGCTTGCCTACAGGATGGAGCTTGCCTGCTGAATCTCCACTTTGGACTGTATGCACACTTACTGCGCAGTTCAGGCTATCCATGAACACCAATATATCTCTCAGAGAACCTCCAACATCCGGGGGATGTCTGGTGGTCCGGTTGCTGGGGTGGAGTTTACATGCACCCTCCCTGTGGCACATAGGTTTTCTCCGGGGGCACTCGGACGATTGTGGGAGAGTTTGTCCCAACAGTTTTCATTCTTAGGCAACATGTCAGAGTAAACTTGAAGTGCTCAAAGAAGATCGTCCAACTGGCCTGGCGGGGGTTAAGAATCTGTGTAGCCCTGATAGTCCTCTTCCAAACATACCTGTCTACCCAGTCACATGTGATATTGACCTTTGCATACAATTGATCTCATCCCATTAGCCTAATGTCATTCTTCATATTGGCACTTTTTCCATGTTCAATTATCATGGAAAGAAAACTGTTTCACGCCTCAGAAATAAATCAATGAAATATTTCAGTTTCTATCATCATGCAGTAGCCACTAAATGAATATTTGATTAGTTATATTGATATCAAATCTCAACAGAGAAAGATATATCTGCAGTTCAATGACTTTACAAAAAAATTGTAGAAAGATACCTTCAATGCAACCATGTTTCAATGATATTTCTCAAATATTTAAATTTTGTGAAACTGTTGTTGAAAGGAATAAAAAAATCAGGTTTCTTCAGTTACAGGATATACTTATGCATACAGTAGCTACACAGGCACCCCCGCTTTGGAGAAGAACACACAAACCCTAATTTAAATATTTTTCAAATCAGACCTCGCAAGTATATACATCATGCACCCCTGAGCTAATATAATATAAATGTTAATGAAGATTTGTGCAGTGAGCTAGGGAGATGAACATTTGCAATATGGCAAATCCCCTGTAACTTTTTGGATATGAAATTGGATACTGCATTTGGTTATTTCTTCCACATTTGGAATGCCCATGTAAATAAGTACTAAGGAATATATGAATAATGAAACATGTGAAAAAATGTCGGGGAGAGAAAATAAAAGATACAGGAGTAATGTCTGCTTTAGAATTCTTTTATTTACCTTGGCATTCCTCCAAATGAAGTTAATTTCTCTTCTTAATTTTTTATATTAGTAATTGGAAAATGATAAACATCGAAGCTGCATGTTATAAGATGTGATTATAGTATTTTGAGACTAAGCCGATGAGCTGACAACGGTATTGGCAGTTTACTCGGTTTCAAATATTAAATTATTGACAATTGATTTAAATGCATGTAGGTTGAATTGTGTGATGGAGAACAGACAACTCCACAAAGTATTACCTATGTATTTGCAGGAAGAGTTTTTTACATGAAAATCCATATGTAACTGTATATTTTAAATGTATTTTTAAATGTATGTTCACACAAAAATACATGGGAGCTCCGTTTTGCATCATATCTAATGTCTGTAATTCAATCACCCTAATTTGCCGACCATATTACCAACACATTATCTGGGGTGAATGGTTTAATACATACAGGTTAAATGAAACAGCTGTGGGCCATCACACCAGGTATTAGGGATCCATTTAATACAGTGGGCTAATTACCTGTGACATCACAGTTGGCGATCGTTAGCCTTGGGACATTACGCTTTACTGTTGAGTAATTGACTGCTATGAATTGGCCATCTGTTGCAGAGTCACTACCTTCAAAAATATAGTTTCTTATGTCAAGGACAAGGACCTGTCAAACACAGCAAATTCTCAACAAGTGTTAAATGAACAGTGTTCAATCTGTTGTGAAAGACTGGGACCTTGTACACAATAGATCTACTGTAGAAGAGCATCTTAGGAAATGTGATGACAAGGCCTAGGTCCAAATATATAAAACTATTCTTCCAAGATGAATCCTTCATTTATTTCCACTGGTTCCGGTATATATACATTCCCTGACTTGCTTTGTACTTCATTAACACAATAGTATGCGAAACGTCTATACTTAAATTGTTAAAAAAAAGTAATGACCCAAGTTGATCCAGGAATTTCTTCACGCAGCTATAAAAACATATACTACTGCTGTCATGACTATGAAGCCTAAGATGGTCAGTTCTGTTTAGTTGCTAGATAGTATACTATAGGCCTCTGAAAGTGATGTTCAAGGGCCATAGGTGGAACGTCCTGCTGGTCTGAATATCAAAGCCCAATACCCCAGGGCAGTAAAGGGGACATTGCCCTGAGTAGTGTGACATCCGTGACCATTGAGGTGTTAACCTTAGTGTCCTGGCAACTGTTTTCATAACAAACAAATACTAGTTAATTACTAAAGGGGCTAAATGTATGCCATCTATAATGTATGCATGTGGCTCTGGATCAGAGTGTAAAAGTAAATCCTACCACCTTGCAGAAGTAACTTTTATTGTGGACAATATACTGCCTGAGGAAAAATGAATGGACTGCACTGAGCACACACATGAGGGTCTGCACATTTAATATGAGGTTACCCATAACATTTGAAAGATTTCGGAACATCTCATATGTATTATGAATTGTAACACTAATAATGTATTATTATTATTGACAATAGATTAGCATAAGGTTTCAGTTCATATTTATTTAACAAATAAAATAAAAGGTTTGTCACCGACTGATGACAAAACAAGTAACACCATAGTTTACAATGAATGACACATTTTAATTTGCTTAATGAATAACCTACAGTATATAGCCAAACAACTGTTGCAACTATAAACATGTACATTTAAAAAGAGAATAAACATCCCGTCGTGAAAATATCTTTCCAAAAAGGACATTTATATAACACACGTTTTTTTGTGGCATATCTAAGATAAATGTCTTCCCTCAAATCAATTTTAGGTGTAGATCATCTTCAAGTCTACATTTCTATATTTGTTTTGTTAATCCTCGGCGTGTAAAGGATGACTTTACTGCCAAAAAACAACGATTGTTGCATTTCTTAGCATGGATTGCTGCAGCTGCATAGACGATTAATGGAATAGATTTTTACGTGACGATGACCTTCAAAACGGGAGATTGCCACATTAATTGCCACTGAAATATTAATAGACAAAATATCTACCAATCAACTGGTTATGTCTGCAAACTGTTCTTACAGTGCTCTGTTAAGTCATATTAGCCCACAGTTCAACAGTGCTGTTTTTGTTGATATTGTGAAATGTGATTGTTTTGTCGTTTGGAGACGAACCACTGGGCACATAAGAGTATTAACAATGTATCAACTTCATTGGTCAAAGTATTGGTATTATGTTGAATCTATGTAGTCAGTACCTCAACTAGTACTTTGCCCTTTTCATCTCAACAAACATCGTAAACCTTAAATATAGGGTTACATTTTTACTAAATGATTATGCCATCAACGCAGAACATAGAGAAAACTTTTGACAACATGGTGAACTTGTACATTCGAAACAATGACAGAACTTTATTTACACTAGAATGTATACAACGTCTACAGATATTATCTTTGTCCCCCATCCAGGATTTTGTTTAAACCCTGTTATCATATTTCACTGACTACCTATGTCTGATCTTGACAATAATAAGAGTAGACATGAATACGGTTAATGGCTATATGTGGCATTAAATGGCTGACTTTAAATGGAATATCTACATAGGTCTACAAAGGCCCATTATCAACAACCATCACTCACTCCTATGATCCAATGAAATGTTGTGTTTGATAAGTTTAACAAAAAGGTTAATTGATCATTAGAAAACCTTTTTGCAATTATGTTAGTAAAGTTGAAGACTGTTGTGCTGATTGAAGAAGCAATAACACTGGCCTGGTTTAGTTTAGTTGAGTATGGCACATCAGCAATTGTGGGTTTGATTAAAAGACCAACAGCACAAACTGGCTCAAACCAGAAAAAAAACAAGAGTGAGCAAGAGGATAAATACATTACGAGTAAAGAGCTGACTTCAGAATGTCGGACTTTTAATAAGAGTTCTCAGACTGGCCAGTGATGGTCTAGGGGTGTTATGGTTGTGGTAAATGTGGTACAACAAAAATGAAAACAATCAACAGCTCGTCTTAACAGTGGTTAAGAAGGGCACAGTCAAGGCTGTTGCAAAGGATTGGAAATTAAACCAGGTGCAGAAGTCCATACAAAGGGGTTTTATTCTTTCCAAAGAGAATGACAAAATAAAACACTGTTCAACGAATGTGAAGTATAAATAAACCGCGCTATTCTGATGCCTAATTTGTAATCTATATAAGCACTGCACACATGCTAACATGCTAACATTTAACAATACCAGACAAAGACAAGGCCCAACAGAGGGAAAATACAGGTGCTGGTCATATAATTAAAATATCATCAAAACGTTGATTTATTTCAGTAATTTCATTCAAAAAGTGAAACTTGGATATTCATTCATTACACACAGACTTATCTTTTTCAAATGTTTATTTCATTTAATTGTGATGATTAAAACTGACAACTAATGAAAATCCCAAATTCAGTATCTCTGAAAATTAGAATATTAGTTAAGACCAATACAAGAAAAGGAGTTTTAGAAATGTTGGCCAACTGAAAAGTATGAACATGAAAAGTCTGAGCATGTACAGCACTCAATACTTAGTTGGGGCTCCTTTTACCTGAATTACTGCAGCAATGTGGGGTGGCATGGAGTCGATCAGTCGGTGGCACTGCTCAGGTGTTATGAGAGCCCATGTTGCTCTGATAGTGGCCTTCAGCTCTTCTGCATTGTTGGGTCTGGCGTATCGCATCTTCCTCTTCACAATACCCCATAGATTTTCTATAGGGTTAAGGTCAGGCGAGTTTGCTGGCCAATTAAGAACAGGGATACCATGGTCCTTAAAACAAGTACTGGTAGCTTTGGCACTGTATGCAGGTGCCAAGTCCTGTTGGAAAATGAAATGCATAAAGTTGGTCACCAGCACGAAGTGCTCTAAAACTTCCTGGTAGACGGCTGTGTTGACCTTGGACCTCAGAAAACACAGTGGACCAACACCAGCAGATGACATGGCACCCCAAACCATCACTGACTGAGGAAACTTTACACTGGACTTCAAGCAACGTGGATTATGTGCCTCTCCTCTTTTCCTCCAGACTCGGAGACCTTTATTTCCAAAGGAAATGCAACATTTACTTTCATCAGAGAACATAACTTTGGACCACTCAGCAGCAGTCCAGTCCTTTTTGTCTTTAACCCAGACAAGACGCTTCTGACGCTGTTTCTTGTTCAAAAGTGGCTTGACACAAGGAATGCGACAACTGAAACCCATGTCTTGCATACGTCTGTGCATGGTGGTTCTTGAAGCACTGACTCCAGCTGCAGTCCAGTCTTTGTGAATCTCCCCCAGATTTTGAAGGGCTTTTGTTTCACAATCCTCTCCAGGGTGCGGTTATCCCTATTGCTTGTACACTTTCTTCAACTACATCTTTTCCTTCCCTTCGACTCTCTATTAATGTGCTTGGACACAGAGCTCTGTGAACAGCCAGCCTCTTTAGCAATGACCTTTTGTGTCTTGCCATCTTTGTGCAAGGTGTCAATGGTTGTCTTTTGGACAGCTGTCAAGTCAGCAGTCTTCCCCATGATTGCGTAGCCTACAGAACTAGACTGAGAAACCATTTAAAGGCCTTTGCAGGTGTTTTGAGTTAATTAGCTGATTAGAGTGTGGCACCAGGTGTCTTCAATATTGAACCTTTTCACAATATTCAAATTTTCTGAGATACTGATTTTGGGGTTTTCATTCGTTGTCAGTTATAATCATCAACATTAAAAGGAATGAACACTTCAAATATATCCGTCTGTGTGGAATGAATATATTCATATTTACAAGTTTCACTTTTTTAATGGAATTACTTAACTAAATCAACTTTTGATGATATTCTAATTATATGACCAGCACCTGTATATATACACCTCCTAATCAGGGAATGGACACCACGTGTGTGCAATGACAAGACAATTGGAGTGATGGAAAGAGGAGCAAAGAGGCTATGAGGTGACGACAAACTCCAAAGTCTACTTTTAGATGGAATGAGCGCAGCTTTGGGAGGAGTCGTGACAGGCACTGTAGAATCCCCAAATTGGCTTATTGTCAACAATGGAGACTTGCTACAAAGTTCGGGTCCGCTCACCATACATACCTTGGGTGGAGAAGGATGATTGTCCTGGGTCCGTGCACCCTGTGGCCAACTGTTATATTACATTTAACTTACTACATGTCATTATCCGTTTTCTGTTATTCTAAATTTGGAGAAGTCCGACATTTTCTCTCGTCGTTCCTCCATGTGGAAATATATTGGAAAACGAGAGCAGTTAAAGTAGGCAGGATTTCCAAAGGGCATTGCTAACATTAGTTGTTGGCCGCGGAGCCACTCGAAGACAGTTGAAGGTACTCTTATTGTTCTTTTAACTGCTCAGCAACGTTGAGATGCTTTATCATTGATGTGGTCTTCCACCTTGCAAGAAATGAACTTTAAACATAAATGACATTTCACTTCCTCAGCTTTGGCTTTAGTAAAATGTTGCCAAGCCATTGACTGCTTTGCACGTTCAGCCATCCTAGAACGCAACCAAAGGGGCACAAATGAATGCAGGTGCAAGGCAATGAAATTATTTTTTGTTTAGTTTTAAGGCAGTTGGAAGGCAGTTCCATGAATTCACTAACTTTATTAGACAACCAGTGTACTGTATATTTGCTCACCAGTGATTTGATTTAAATAACATGAATATGGTCTCTTGAGACATAACGTTACATTGGAGAGCCCACTAGTATCAATTGCAACATATGCTTGGAGCTTATTGATCTTTAGGTTTTGAGAAATTTGGAAACCGGTCCTTGATCCTCATCCCAACTGCTCACTACTTACAGACATGTCTCTATGACTGCTGCCGCAAAAACAAATCAATGATCCTCTGCAAACAATATCATAAATATATAAAACTCAGGTATATAAATTTGGAACAAATACAAGTCTGAGGAATGCAACCGGTCTCTTGCCCCGCCTCTTGTGCTCTTTTCTTTTTCCACTGTCTCCCAGTTCAACAGGTGACTAGTGGTCTTGCTTAAAGACAGAATAACGTATTTTTTTTTACCTTGCCAGTTCTGAGATTTCATCCTTGTGGTTACTGGTCAAATGCCAGAAGGGTAAACATTTAATGTATTATTGTGTTAAATATCATCATTGGATCACGGGCTAATAGAGCATTTTAGTTTTCAAAAACGGGTAGTGTATTTGAAGCCAGGGTTCTACTAAAACAATGCATATTGGCCTAGGATTTTAAGCTTTCTTTAATTTCAAATGTAATCCTCAAGGTGAAAATGAACATACCTGATTCTATTCAAAGTTTAATTTCATATGTTTTTACCTATGGCTCATTTGATTAGTAGCATCGATGAGCTGCGATCTTCCGATCTCTACAGCGATATTCAATTAGGTTTATGTCCAGGGTTTGGCTGGGCTATTCAAGGAAATTATCAGATTAATTTCTAAACTTCTCCAGCATTTTGCTTCTGGTTGTTGTTGGGCTGCACAATGGTGTGCTTAGCAGATTAAGTTATTTTCTAACCCTTTCTCTGTATTTTCCTGTATGTTCCCTCAATCCAGAACAATCCCTGCTGCTGAAAAGCATCCCCATAGCTTGATGCTCTACCACCACACTCAGAATACACTAGACATTTCGGTTGTTTATCTTTTATAAATTGATCACATTTCCGAATTGTAAGCAAATTAGAAATTCAGAATTCTTTGCAATTTTAGAACACCTTTGTTGTGAAATGTTGTTAAAAGCACTTTAAAAGCGAAGTTCATGTTATTTAGTTATAAGTGTAAAAGAAATGGTTAATTATGGTTTGATTGAAACTCACTGTTTACTTTTATTTTATTTACATCTTATATGTGAAAGGGTATAAACCTTTTGATTGACAGTAAGGGCACAGGAAGTGCTTTGTTTGACGTAGTTCACACGGATGTTATTTGTATATTCATGTTAGATAAAAATGTGAGACAGGATGTGACACGTGTTTTGCAGTGTTTGAGTTATAATGTAAATTGGAAAGATAAAGGTATTGAACAGTAAACGTTCACGGCAAACCCAAGCGTTTTGGTCATCATTGGAAGCCATTCCACTACAACCTTTTAGTAATTAGAATCAGCAAATACATTGCAATCTCAAAAAAAATAAAACCTAGCAAGCAATTGCTGGAAAAAAAAACAAAAATACAGTTGTTGTTCTTTGCTCTGGGAAAAGCCATGCCCATCTGTCTGTGAAACAACTATGATTGAGTGATGGGTAAAACACAAAAAATACAATAATTGCAACAAAACATAGAAAATCCCCCTTCCTTCTGCAAATGTCCAATAAACTGATGTGGGGCATACTTATGTCTGAAACGCATCGAATCACTCGTCATCGTCTAGGGAGACCTTCCTGGATCAATTCCTGGGAAACAACAGCATGGTTGCTCATAATTCGAAAAAAACAAAAGCCAGAAATTACAGACCAATATAAAAACAGAAAACATTAAGGTATTTTTCAAAACCTAGTTATATAATAACAAACAAAAAAATGTATTGTGTAGTTTTACACATTGAATCCAAACACAGAATAATCGTTATATAGATTAACCCCTTGCAAATGGCAAGTGTGTTTGTAATAGTTCACAGCGCTTTCTATTCAGGACATCTGAAATCTTCAATCAATGGAAATATATTTGATCTTCAAATAGGTTATCCAATAACTAACATAAATTATAATGTATATGTTATTATTGAATTTAAGTGACAGAACACATTTCAATATCTAACCCCACTAATGAGTTCAACGTAGTCAAATTATTCAATTAGGGAACAACGGCATTCATTCTTTAATTAGGCTGGTTGGGCCAATTTGCTAAATTGTGCGAGATAATTGCAAGTGCAACACTGGTTTTTCCATCGATGGATTTTGTAACTCTTGCAAATCTGGTACTGCAGTTGTGGTGGATGTGGACAATAATAGGGCAAAATATGACACATTCTCTCCTGAGGGGAGGACAGATCCATGTGGAGAAAGAGGGCTTCATACAGAGCAATGCATGATGGATAGTACATACTGAGCAGGGGCTACTAGAATGAGACAAAGGGCACGATTCCCTGGCTGAATGTCAAGGAAGATATTGAGTAGAAGTAACAAAAATTAAGTTTTCCTCTTTGCAATTTGGCAGGTCGGAATAAATATGGAAAAAAATGACAATAAAGGCAATCTCTTATGCATGGTTAAGAGCCCCTAACTACGATGGGACTCAATACTATTCCAAATCCTTTCAGAGAAAAACACTTGTGATCTCATGAGTATATGATTAATCAATTTTACTTTCCAGTCAATAAAAAAAGAAATCTACAAGAAAAAAGATTATGCTAAATGACAAATTCTGTTTTCGTTACTGAAAATAAATACCCTAAACAAACAAATGAGAACATAACTCAAGGGAATGACAGTTAACATTAACATCACCAAATATCTTTCCTCCTTACAATGTTAATTATAATTTTCTCTAGCTACAATTTAATTTAATCAACTCAAAGAAACAATTGCAAATTGAATATCCATGGGCAGATGGATCGGCAGATGCAGTGCCATTTGTTTTTGTTTTTCTGACAGTGGCAGTCAATATTCACAACAGTTACTGCTGCTCAGTGGGGCATCTGAAATTTGTTTAAAGTCTCTTATACAGAGGGAGGGAGATAGAGAGAAAGAGAAAAGATGACAGCCATCTTGTTTCTACAACACACAGTGGTTCTTTCCTACAGAAATCCTCTGATTTCTCTTGGAGGTGATGAGGATGTCTCTTGATGCCATAGAGTAAATTAGGAGAGCTCTCCCAGTCCTAAAGAACAAATAAATAAATATAATAAGCCCATTGACAACAGATTTCACAGTGCTTTGAACTTGTACAGATAGATGTCTTTTTGTTACACTTTGGAAGCTTAATGCTTCCATACGACTCATAGAGATAACTATCAAGTTCAATCATTGCTACTAAAAGCATCATCTCTCAGCAAAACCATGATGGGAAATTATGAGAATGTGGCTGTAATACATATTGGGGTAGGCAAAGGAATTGATTCTCCAGATGATTAGACAAGCAAGGATATATGTAAAATGGAAAAAAAAGAACAGAGAGACTCGCAGGACAAATCAGATGTATTCGGACCCATTCACTTTCTCCACATTTTTGATTCTAGATTACATTTTTACATCTATCTACACAAAAAAACTGAAAAATCTTAAGTACATAATTATTAGAACTTTACTGTGCAAAGAAGCCCCTTTGGCAGCACTCACAGCTTCAGGGCTTGTTGGGTATGCCACTAACAGCTTTGCATACCTGCATTCGGGCTGCTCTCTCGTCGTGTAACCGTGATCTTCTGGTCTTCACACACATATGTTCAAAGGGGATTAAGTCTGAGCTTGTGCTGGACCACACATGGACATGGTCTTGGCTGTGTATTTCAGGTTGTTGTTGTGCAGTAAAATAAATCTTCACCCCAGTCTAAGGTACTGTGCTCTGTGTATTTCTTCATTCAACAGAAGGAAATAAACCCATCTTTCTCACTAATCACTGAGATTATTTGTGGACCATTGCTACTCTATTACTGTGCTTTATGTCAATGGCTGAATACATAGCTGGCCTTTAATAAAGCCTTCTGGTTGTTCTGTGAACATGATTGATGAATAGACACTTAAAAAACTGTGCTGGTTGTGAGAAACTATGGGTCATGAAACTAATGGTAAAGGTTGGGGAACCTAAAATGGTTGACATACACAAGCATTGAAATAATTTTAGGAAAGACTATTGGTTTCATATGATATTACCTGTTCTCAGTTGTCAATGTCAGAAACATGGCTCTCTATCTGAAGATAAAATGACACAAAATGCATACATTTATTAGCATACAAATGCCAATGGAGGAAACTTTTAATCTAATCAGCTACAAAACATGTCCTACTTAGATCAGAGCAAATTATGATGCATTTCGACATGCATTTTTTTTACATGCAACAATATCCTGATTCAATGTACACTACGACTTATGAATATAACCTTGAATGGAGAACTGTTTTTATCTCTCTCTCACTTGGAAAATGTATATCTCTCTCACTTGGATTCAATCTTAAATGGAATGCTCACACTTTGTTTTATAATGGGTTATAAATATCAAATAATAAGAAAAGCATTGTGGCGTTGAACCAGAGATTAACCCGAAATATAACATATTTGATCTTCCTTCATGAACTTTAACAACTGTTTCCTCTATAAGAAGCCACATTATAGTGAAACAACAAGCATGGTATTCTTTAGAAAAAGGATATATTCAAATAACGCATAACTCTGTGATTATTACAGTAAGAAATATCAATAAGGTGAGTTAAAAATTGTTTACTGAAACAATGTACAATTGAAGGTGTCATCTCAGCATATTCTGTGATCAAATGACACCCATTTTGCATCAGCATCTAGCTCTTTGTAGAGAGAAGAAACATTGAGTGTTAAAACATATGAGTGTTTCTTCAGTTTTAATTACAAACGCTGACTGTGTGTGTAGGTGTGTGTGTAGGTGTGTGCACACATGTATGTGTAAATAGAGACCTGCCACCTCCACTTGAGTCAAGGTCGTCTGGGAGAAACTCTCAATTGTGCCGTTCTGACTATTCACTTATGAGCAACCTCACAGTCTCAAATTTGGAGTCATGAATAATTAGTAAGTATGAATTCCTAAGGGACAACTGGTGTGTCCAACTGAAATATCTGACAACACTGTCTCCTTGTCTTTCCGCAGATACTCATCACTCATTTTCATACCAGATGATTGCCCTCTTCATCATAATCATCTTCGCCACCATCAGTCATCTCCCCAACCTCGACGTCCACCACGCCATCTCCAGCCTCTTCCCCAGAGTGCTCGGCTGTCTCGGACACAGACTCCTCATGTAGAGAGTCACAGTTGTCCTCATATTTTCTTTGTGCATCTGGACAAAACAAGAGTGTGATAACTGAAACTGGAAATCCAATACCATAGTTAACATGAGTAGTCAGGAAAATAACGAGATACTGACTAGCTACTCTACAGTGAGAACAAGATACAATCCTTACAATTGAGATTCATATCGATGGTTCATGGTGAATTCTTCACCGGTGTCTGGGCATGGGTTCCAATTTGTGAGACAGTACTCTAGCACAAACAATGTCCCCTCATATAACCTGAATTAGCAGTGTTGACAGACTGTTATGACAGAGAGCTTGGGGCCTCTTATCTTCCTATTCTGTCAGGAGGACTGATGTCTAGGCTGCACTCTTAATTTCCTTCCCCCAGCGTTTGGTGGTTTTCATGTCAGACAAGGCCCCCCTCATATTCACTTCCTCTCGGTCTTGCCGTCTCTTGACACCTTTTTTCCCTTCGCTCTATTTTTCTCTGTCTCTTTGACACATTTCCTACTCTCTTTTCTCTCTTTCTCTGACACCTACTATCTATTTATTTCTCTCACCAGACTCGGCTCTCTGCTGTTTTTCAATCTTCTCCAGCCGTCCCAACAGAGAGTCGATCTTCATCTTGATCTGAGTCAGCTCTCGTTTGATGGTCTGGAGCTGGCCCGTCTTCACTGCTGAGACATATTTTTTTTCATTAAACACGCATAGACAAGCAGACTAAAAGACATACAGAAATAGGTTGTTCTTCTTTCTTTTTCTCACAATTGAAAACTGCTCAAAATTATAGAAAATAGTGATAAAAAGTAAGATATTTGTAACCCATGAGATAAGATTATGGGAACACTTTAATCACACATCGGGTCTCAATGAACTAAATATATTTTAAAAATATACATCTTTAATGTACATTATGTAATTTATTGGGAACAAAATGCCATTATAACCGTCAATAGACACCAAAACCTGTTTGACAACCACTCCACAATCAAAACCAAATCTGCCTGGGGGCAGGAAATGTTGCCTTCACGAAGGAGTGGTGGAAAAAGGCAGTAGACAGAATAAGCTCACTGACATCCTGTGCCCCCCTTGGACTTACAGTTTAAGATGGTTCACAGAGTTCATCTCTTAAAGTCCAGACTAGCTGCAGTTCACACCAATGTGAGATGTCACCCGTGTCACCTTTACCACATGTTTTTTCAATGGCCTAAAAAGCTCAGAATCTTCTGGGACATATTGTCTGAAGCATTCCAAATTTGCCTGCTCTTCTGTCCCCTTGTGTCCGTCTTTGTTATTCCGGGGACTCTTGCATACGATTCCAAACTCGCTGACACGATTGCCTTTGCTACACTCTTGGCCAAACGCAGGGTTCTCTTGCATTGGTGTCCTACCAGCACCCCATTGGTTTTTCTCTGGCTTAGTGATGCCATGACCTTCCTGCAGCTAGATGCAAGTTGATGTTAACCTAGGCTTTTATTTAACTTATTATTATGTGTGCTTGACTATGGTCAAGGACACATATTGTAATCTCACATATATATTATTATTATTATGTGTGCTTGACTATGGTCAAGGACACATATTGTAATCTCACATATATATTATTATTATTATGTGTGCTTGACTATGGTCAAGGACACATATTGTAATCTCACATATATATTATTATTATTATGTGTGCTTGACAGATATATATTATTATTATGTGTCTTGAAGGACACATATTGTAATCTCACATATTATTATTATTATGTGTGCTTGACTATGGTCAAGGACACATATTGTAATCTCACATATATATTATTATTATTATATCAATTTTGTCCCCGCCTACTCCTCCCACAGTTTTGCACTAGATGGACAAAAAAGGTGTCAAAATGTGCGTCCCGAACTCTATTTAGTTGGCATTGTTTTGTAGAAGGTTTCGTTATGTAGTTTACGAAATATTAACGATAATGTCGCTAATTAATCCCCATTGAAATACATTGACGGAATCTTCAAAACTAGAGTGTGAGAGCCAATTCAGCAGAAAATGTAGAGAACATTTGTAAACTGCTACTGCTGCCTGAGTTTCAACCCTTTACACACAAATGGCATATCAAAACGTTCATCTATTTGTGCTGTCACTCAAAATGTTCAAATATAAGCTGTAACATATATATTTATTTCGTCATGTCCTTTTGTTTCCAACTTGCGCCTCCCCATAGACATCCATAGAAACGGTGATTTTCTCCACTCTAATTTGAAAGCGATTTTTGGTTTTTTTTTGTTCGTTTGTAAATTGTGATAGCGCCTACATTTCCGGGGTTACAGATACATGTTATACATCAAAATGTCCGCCTGGTTCTTAGGATTCTCATGATGTAATTGTTTAAACGGTGTGAGTAAAACTCTGGTTAGTAGAGCTAAAAGTATACGACCATGTCTGATTCTTTTGAAATTTTGAAGCAGCATTTTCTGGTTGTTGATTGGCTAAATAGTAGGAACATTCTGGAAGGGGGGGGGAGGCAGCGCGCTCTGATATCATGAGAACAGCTGTTCCTCCTGACAAAGGCATGGCTGGCAGGCAACAGACACTGCAATCAACAGCCACAGACATATCCTGCAGCAAAGAAAGAATGAATGGATGGGTAAGTTCTTTCTCTGGGTCTCTGTAGCGTTAGCAGCTAGCGTTAGCGCGCTAGCGTTAGCATGTTAGCTAGCGTTAGCTCGCTAGCTAGCGTTAGCTACTACTGTAAGTTTATGCATACATTCAGACAGCCTGCAGCAATGAATGGATGGGTAACTTCTTTCTCTGGGTCTCTGTTTACACGTTAGCATGTTAGCTAGCGTTAGCGCGCTAGCTATCGTTAGCATGTTAGCTAGCGTTAGCTATTACTGTAAGTTTATGCATACATTCAGACAGCCTGCAGCAATGAATGGATAGGTAAGTTCTTTCTCTGGGTCTCTGTTTACACGTTAGCATGTTAGCTAGCGTTAGCGCGCTAGCTATCGTTAGCATGTTAGCTAGCGTTAGCTATTACTGTAAGTTTATGCATACATTCAGACAGCCTGCAGCAATGAATGGATAGGTAAGTTCTTTCTCTGGGTCTCTGTTTACACGTTAGCATGTTAGCTAGCGTTAGCGCGCTAGCTAGCGTTAGCATGTTAGCTAGCGTTAGCATGTTAGCTAGCGTTAGCGCGCTAGCTAGCGTTAGCTACTACTGTAGTAATGAGTAATGACTGATAGGTTTAACACATTGTATACTATGGTGCTTGCAGCAGTAGTGTGTATTCATGAGTATTGACTGATAGGTTTAACACATTGTATACTATGGTGCATGCAGCAGCAGTGTGTATTCATGAGTAATGACTGATAGGTTTAACACATTTGTATACTATGGTGCAGCAGCAGCAGTGTCACCTCAGTTTGGCAGTTGATATCAGTACACAGTCGACTACGGGTGGCCGCAAGCACACATCATCACAATTTCTGCAGAAATTGTACGCTATCTAGTTATATTTTTATTTTTGTCCCTGTGTGCTGTTAGTGTAACATTTATTTGCTGTAATGTGCATATTCTAGACTTAAAAAAAAATAAAGACACCTTTTAACATCTTTATGGGTGAATAAACAGTATTTTTGTCATGAGTGGAGAGTTTTGTTCCACACTGGAAGGATAGTGGGTTTCCCTCATGTTTTTTCCGGTGAGTTGTTTTGCTAATGAACACACCAGGGGTGAATTAGCTAATTAGTTATTTTTAGTCACGGTTATTTAGGGGTGAGTGTTTGTTGATCCATGTCACTGTTTAAAATACGTTAGTAAGTTGCTTGTGTTTGCACAATTTGATTTAATTCAGTGTGTTTTTCCGTTTGATATGCTGGTGTTTGTTTAGATTTTAAATAAACACGGACAAACGTGATATTCGGCTCCCACATTTGGCTTGCCTGCACTTCACCAACCGGTTTGTAAAAATTCGATATGATCATGTACAGCGCTCGTATACATAACAAGAATCGTAAGCTTTTTCTTTAATAATTAGTTTATCACTAACATCCACTATGCTGGCTGGGTTTATCCAGCCTGTCTGTCTGTCACAGCCTCCCCCGAAGCTCCACGATCACAGATGGGTGGACTTCAGCGTTCATCGTCCTTGTCCTGTCATTACACCCACCTGGTGTCCATCCGCTCGTTAGTATAGAATAGATAAGTCCCCTCTGTGTGTGGCAGAGCTGTGCTCGAGACCACCTAAAGCGAGACCGAGACGAGACCGAGACCGAAGGGGGCCGAGACCGAGACGAGACCAAGACCGAAGGGGGCCGAGACCGAGACGAGACCGAGACCGAAGGTGGCCGAGACCAAGACGAGACCGATACCAAAGGGGGCCGAGACCGAGACCAGTCATATCAACACTAAATAATATGACATGTTTTTGGTCCAATGACCAATGTAAAAAAACACTTGACCAACAGCATCAGATCATCTACTGTGTTGTCATCCTGAATTAAATGAATTTTATTAAAAGAGTATGTAGGCCTATTTATTGTCTTATGTAAACATAAAATACGAAAATAAAACCATGATTTTAAAATGCACAGGCTATGATATTAAAATTTCCAAAAATCGAATAAATGAAAATCGATCAAACTGTATGTCCTATGTTGATGTAGAAAATGCTAACACATTTTAGATCACAAGCGACTTGCAATCAAATGATTTGCGCATGATTGGCCGATAAACAAATCTATTTATAATTATTTATCCGTCCACAGGCACGCAGCTTCAGTTGTTTGTCTGCTTGAGCAGGACACGCAACGAACCGGTTGCACTGCGAACAGTGTTCATTATTGTTACGAGTGCACATGAGACAGCAGCAAACTAACCCGGTTAAACTGCGCACAGTGTTCATATAGATCAGACCAAAACCCTTCCAGTTTAATAAAGATCGGACCAAAACGGGTTCAGTTTCATATAGATCGGACCATAACCGTTCCAGTTTTATGCTCTTTTTGCCGTATGCCCCCGGACTTATGTATGTCCCACGTCCTTCTGTGTGCATGAGTAATTTCATTTATCGCCCATTTGTAGTTAGCCTATTAATAATTATTGTTTATATTCGTTTAATTTCGATACAAAACAATATTTTGTTGAAGTCTCTTGTAGGCTATATGAATACACTGTGGTTCATTCGTTATTAATTATTGAGTGCAATAGGCGCATGACACATGAATGGGGCTGTATGTATTTGGCGGAATTCGTTCTGTTTATTTAGTGAAACATATTTCTTTATAAACGTACCTCTTTTTTTGTAGTTCAACCAAGCCAATCAGACTATTGTCTATATGTGTTCTCGTAGTATTTGTCTGTGTATCGCCCATTCAACCATTGCCATATAGGCTCAGTGAAGTGTGATCGGTGTCTGGGTACAGGAATTAGGGTACCAACGCCCAGCGGCGTGGGATTTTGGCGACAGGAAGGCAGTTTAGGTATCAAAAAACATGTAAATAGTAGTTTTATATATTGTTCGGTTTGTGATTTTGCAATTCTGAAAACGGGACAAGGTAAAATGCACGTATTTAGGAAAAGTCATGGAAGGACGTCGGCTGTAGCTTTTCAACATTATGTATTTTAATTACTAACCGCTGTGTGTTTTCGGACAAATTATTTATTTGTGCTCAATGTACTGAATATAGGCAAAACGAATATATTGGCTGATTGTGCAGACATGATCGAGCATATGTTTAAGATTGAAGTATTTACGTGAATGGGTGCACCCTCTAGCGACGCTGGGGTGGGCTTTTCTTCAAAAGTAGATAGCCATTGGCGGGATAAGCCACATCAGAAGAAAACAGTCTGACTCTGGACGAAATACAGCCAATGGAAATACAGCCTCTACATGTCATACTTAAATATTTTCTAGAAAAATTGTGGGCGATAATTTCTACGCTGGTCTCGGCTGGTCTCGGAAGAATTTACGAGTCCTTACTGTCCGAGACCGAGTCGAGACCGAGTCCAAATGTAACCGAGACGAGACCGAGACCTTAAAAAAGTGGTCTCGAGACCGGTCTCGAGACCGAGACCGGTCTCGAGTACTACAGCTCTGGTGTGTGGTGTCTTTGTGTGGTATTGTTACATGTCAGTCGTGCTGTCGTACGTGAGAGGAGAGAAGGGAGATATTTCATTACATTCATTAGATTGCTGCGCTTTGACTCTCCATTTGTTATTTTATATTGAGTGCACTAGTGAGTAACAGTCATTTTTGAAATGCGTTTTTGGTGTTTCTCAGCTTCACATTTCTTCCTGCACCCTCACAGGGATGCCATATTTAAAATATGTAACGTTGATGAGCCAATTGGAACCATTCATGACAAATAATTATTGAATAGTTAAATGGTCAGATAACAATATAAGCTCAAATTATCATTTAAATCATATAAACAAGTATTACAAACTATGATATTGGATATTGACATATTGGATATTCAAATTAGCTATTTAGAATGAAGTTTGTGAGGCGGTCAAGCTAGACACATTTTACTGAGCTGACTACATACAATATACATAACCACCTAGCAGGAGTAAAACATGGTTAACCACAATATGCCGAAAATCGGACAGTATTGGACTTCAACCTAAAACATACATAAC